>JARQZK010000072.1:282500-337500 GCA_030704885.1 Cynegetis impunctata | reverse complement strand
CTAGGCTATCTGAATATCTGAATAAAAATTATATACAGGGTGTCGTATAAATTGGGCCACCCTCAACTTTCAATTTTCAAATACGGACCTGTATTTTTTATTGCATTTTTTTGAATGCCAAGAGTCATGTTTTATATTGACGTAGTATTTTCATCTGAATTACAGAGTATTCTGTAAATATTGAACTATTACCAGTAAAATTTCAACATTTTTTTTAAATTCCAGCTCAAATTAGTAAAATATCATAGAATAAGGGAGGGAATGCCTAGGATTTGGAAGATAATCAACATTATTCGACGAAGAATGTCTTCTTCAAGAATTCATCCGCATTTCGGTTCACGCAACCCATAATCAATATACGAAAATGCGAAATTCTTCCTAGTACGTGTATGTGCATATAATCATTGCCCAAACAAAAAAATGTTCTACTGGCAATCTTCATATTACAGACACCAATTTGGAAATATTTCATTGATACTCATTTTTCGAACTATCTACATTTTTCAGCAAATTCATGGGCATTCTGTTGCTATATACAACAATTATGATTGAACTATTTGAAGTCTCATAGTATGCTTTGGAATATAAATATTTAGTTCACCTCACTTGTCATTATTTTGAAAGTTTCTTGGAAATTATCGTTGATATTTGATAAAAAATCTGTTAGAACTGAAAATGGGCTTCCCCATAGAGCAGAAAAGAGATATATGATTAACGTTTTCTACAGAAATAATAGGATCATTCATCTTTCCGCTTGAATTTTTTTTATGGGGTACACTGAAAAATAGAATATATCTAAACGAAATTGAAAATATAGAAGATTTACGAATTAAAATCATGAACGCTTGCGCATCACTACGCCGAAGAGTTATTTTCAGAGCGAATAATAACTTAAAAAAACGACTAAATGTCTGGAACGAGTAGGTCGTCAATTCGAACATTTATTTCGATTACGATTACTTATAATGACTTATTTCAATTCTAGATAATAACTAAACATGTTCTTGTGCGATATGTTATAAAATATGAAAGCCTATATGATCAAATACATTGTTATATTTGTGACAGATTATGTTTGTGAGTTCTCAGCAGAATACATACAACAGATCTTCCTCATACCTACTGAGGTGAATCGACATGGGGATCAATAATTATTCTACCAATGCTACATTACGGTAAATAAATAAAATGTTTCTCGGGAATGTTGATTTTATTCTATTGTTATTTCGAACAATTAGTGAGACTAGATATAATCTGGAAATTCTAAAATTGATTTTTCTTGAGGAATCAATTTGTCTGATTCACCTCTCATTCTCTGATATTATTCAATTAGAGTTGTTATGGAATTAAAAAATGATGAGATATCACTAGTATTAGTTCAATATTCCCAAAACACTTTATGATTTATATAAAAATAAAACGCCAATATGAAACATATATAGGTAGTTCGAAAAGTGAGTAACAATGAAATATTTCCAAATTGGTGTCTGGACTATGAAGATTGCCATTGAAAGATTATTTTGTTTGGGCATTGATTATATGCACATACATGTACGTACTGGGAAGAATTCCACATTTTCGTACATTGATCATGGGTTGAGTGAACTGAAATGTGGATGAATTCTTGAAGAAGACATTTTTCGTCGAATAATGTTGATTATCTTCTAAATCCTAGGCATTTTATATATTATTCTATGATAGTTTTTCAATTAGAGCTGCAATTTAAAAAAAATGTTGAAATTTTACTGGTAATAGTTCAATATTTCCAGAACTCTCTGTAATTCAGATGAAAATACTACGTCAATATAAAACATGACTCTTGGCATTCAAAAAAATGCAATAAAAAATACAGGTCCGTATTTGAAAATTGAAAGTTGAGTATTGCCGAATTTCAATAAGTATATATCGTAAACTCCAATTTTTACCAATTCCTCACATTCCTCATTCCACATATATATATATATATATATATATATATATATATATATATATATATATATATATATATATATATATATATATATATATATATATATATATATATATAAATATATATATATATATATATATATATATATATATATATATATATATATATATATATATATATATATATATATATATATATAAATTTGAAGGCATTTCAAATCGCTGTAATTTCTGTTCAAAAGGAGGTATTGGGCTATTGGGGTCCTATAAGGTCACAAATCGAAGGTTTTGCTTTCAGCTATTTAACGGATTAACTACTTATAGATGATTCAATTGTTAATGCAATATTACCAAGAGATAATGTAGACTGCCTTTTTTAATTTTTCACCTTTGGCATTTTCGCATAATTTCAGTTACAAGAACGCGTAAAAACGTATTTGGAAGTTTCACGAACCCATATTCGATGTGAAATTTTCCGAGAATTCAGATATTTGCTTAGTTTTACTGTAGACTTAGACGTAAAATATTCGTGGAACTTATCAAAAAATGGCTGAAAAACGGCAAATTGCCAGTTTGCGTTCTAAAATTTTTATTTCAAAGTTATTATAGATAATTATAGATCTTTCCTGTGAATTTGAGCGATAAAAAATGGTGTTTTTGAAATATCAACTTATGAAGTAATTATTATTTTTACTAACTTTTTCTGCATAGCCCCCATGGCCCACCCCCTGGATCCGCCCTTGATATATACATATATATATATATATATATATATATATATATATATATATATATATATATATATATATATATATATATATATATATATATATATATATATATATATATATATATATATATTTATATATATATATATATATATATATATATATATAGGTGTATTCATATATATCGTAGTCTTATAGCGAAATCCGCCTTTTTGTGAAAAGCCTAGACACGACACTTACTGTAAAGTGAGAATCTCACACTATATACCTTACCCTTATTCGACAAGACAGCGTTTTACTAAAAGACGGTGTTAAGTATTAGGAAAAATCATAAGTTTTTCAGGAATGCCGCCACACCGCATCGTAATGTTTGCCGAAATTTTGTTAACTCGAAACCATGAAAAAAACGAAGATGGAAATATTCGATGATATTATATATTTATAATTTATTCTAGGTCGAAGAACGAATCAAGCGACCATACACTGAAGAGAAATTCTAAGTGGTGAGGTGAAATTTTCCGAGAATTCAGATATTTGCTTAGTTTTACTGTAGACTTAGAGGTAAAATATTCGTGGTACTTATCAAACAATGGCTGAAAAACGGCAAATTACCAGTTTGCGTTCTAAAATTTTTATTTCAAAGTTATTATAGATAATTATAGATCTTTCCTGTGAATTTGAGAGTAGTGTAGCTAGGCCGATTCTAGCTCACTTCAACTTTTCTAAGTCCGAAATGTCAGTTCTGCGCATGCGCGACTTCGGGGCGTGGCTATGATCGGGAAGTCGGCCATTTTGCGGATGGCGGCCATTTTCCAAGATGGCTGACCACGGTATCCCGTAATTTGGAACTTGACCAACAGATGGCGTTCCAAGATGGCGTTTCAAGATGGCTGACCACAGTATTATCGTAATTTGGAACTTGACCAACAGATGGCGTTCCAAGATGGCGTTTCAAGATGGCTGACCACGGTATTATCGTAATTTGGAACTTGACCAACAGATGGCGTTCCAAGATGGCGTTTCAAGATGGCGGACCACTGTATTATCGTAATTAAGAACCTGGCCACCAGAGGGCGTTCTTACAGATCACGTTCTTACAGATCACTGTATTATCGTCATTAGGAACCTGACCACCAGATGGCGTTCCAAGATGACAGATCATTATATTCTCATCATTCAGAATCTCGCCAACAGAGGGCGTTTCAATAGCATTCAAATTTGAATGTTTGACGTATGACAGTTCTATGCTCTGAGATATCTATGGTTCAAGATGACATTTAACCGTAACGAATGACAGATGGGATGACGTATGACAGTTCTATGCTCTAAGATATCTATGGTTCATGATGACATTTGACAGTAACGAATGACAGATGGGATGACGTATGACAGTTCTATGCTCTAAGATATCTATGGTTCAAGATGACATTTGAAAGTTACGAATGACAGATGGGATGACGTATGACAGATCTATGCTCTAAGATATCTATGGTTCAAGATGACATTTGACCGTAACGAATGACAGACGGGATGACGGATCGATGCTCTAAGATATCTATGGTTCAAGATGACATTTGACCGTAACGAATGACGTATGATAACGTATGACAGATCTATGCTCTAAGATATCTATGGTTCAAGATTACATTTGACAGTTACGAATGACACATAGGATGACAGTTCTATGCTCTAAGATATCTATGGTTCAAGATTACATTTGACAGTTACGAATGACAGATGGGATGACGTATGACAGATCAATGCTTTAAGATATCTATGATCCAAAATGACATTTGACAGTTCTATGTTTCAAATCCAAGATGGTGGATGCGCGAGGCTATGAGAATAACCATGGGGGCCTAGAGGACTGAAATTGTAAATGAGGGCCTCCAGGTGTCTTCGTGCAGGATCAGACGACTGAGTTCGATATATAGAAATATATGGAGTCTTCATGGGGGCCCTTGAGACACTTATACAAACTTTTAATATTTCATTTCTCGTTAGCTGACTTACAGATCACGGTTCAGGAATATAAGTTGATTTAAAAAAAAATTCAAAATTGAAGAAATCGAGCTCGGGGTTTGAACCTCTATATTAGGAGTCCATGGTTCTACCAAGTTAAAAAAAATCAAATTGAAGAAATCGAGCTCGGGGTTTGAACCTCTATATTAGGAGTCCATGGTTCTACCAAGTTAAAAAAAAAATTCAAATTAAAAAATCTAACGCGGGTATCGAACCTCTATATCAGAAGACCAACACTATCAAGCTTAAAAAAAAATTCATACTGAATGCAGAATTGAACCCCAGTATATCTATATTAGGAGTTCACTGCTCTACCAAGTTCAAAAAAAAAAATATTTCAAATTAAAAAATCCTGCGCGAGGATTGAACCTCTATATCAGAAGTCCAACACTATCAATCTTAAAAAAAATTCATACTGAATGTAGAATTGAACCCAATATATCTATATTTGGAGTTCAACACTATGTTCACTGCTCTTAAAAAAGAAGTCCAACACTACCAAGCTTTAAAAAAAAAATTGTTAAATTAAAAAATCCAACGCGAGAATCGAACCTCTATATCAGAAGTCCAACACTATCAAGCTTAAAAAAAGTTTCTAATTGAAAAATCCTGCGCGAGGATTGAACCTCTATATCAGAAGTCCAACACTATCAATCTTAAAAAAAAATTCATACTGAATGTAGAATTGAACCCCAGTATATCTATATTAGGAGTTCACTGCTCTACCAAGTTCAAAAAAAAAATATTTCAAATTAAAAAATCCTGCGCGAGGATTGAACCTCTATATCAGAAGTCCAACACTATCAATCTTAAAAAAAATTCATACTGAATGTAGAATTGAACCCAATATATCTATATTTGGAGTTCAACACTATGTTCACTGCTCTTAAAAAAGAAGTCCAACACTACCAAGCTTTAAAAAAAAAATTGTTAAATTAAAAAATCCAACGCGAGAATCGAACCTCTATATCAGAAGTCCAACACTATCAAGCTTAAAAAAAATAATTTCAAATTAAAAAATCCATAGCGAGGATCGAACCTATATATCAGAAGTCACACTATCAATCTTAACAAAAAAAATGTTAAATTAAAAAATCGAGCGCAAGGATCGAACCCAGTATATCTATATTAGGAGTTCACCACTATGTTCGATGCTCTTAAAAAAAAAATTTCAAATTAAAAAATCCAACGCGAGGATCGAACCTCTATATCAGTCCTGAATAGTTAAAGATTATCCAAATGACATATTATGACTAATCTATATTCAAAATATTATACAAGTCGAGACTTGTATATATCTTGTTGAAATAAAACCACTCATTTACTTTTCTTGTTCTTTATTTTCCTACAACATTTCTCTGTCTACATCACTTAGAACTTTATTTTTATTAAAATACATACATTCTAAAATTGCATAGCTTTCAATTGTTGGATTTATGTTACAGAAGGCATAAGTTACATCTTCGACAGATTTATCATTATTCCAAGTAATTTCTTTAACAATAAGAACAAATTTACGATAATAAAAAGGAAAATTGATATTTTGTAACATCTCAATTCTTTTGCTTAAAATATCATTCAACTTGATAAGTTCAGATACATCAGATTCGGTGAAATATAGACCATTTTCCCACTTTGAGATGGAGAATACTTTTTCTTCTTCATAGAAAAACACCTGAGCTCCACTATTGTTTTCTCCTACCCCATTATTCTCAATTAACTTCATGAGTGATTCCCATTCATATTCATCAAATGACATGACACCATCGTTACAGCTTACTCTCACTGCAGGGCTGAAGTCTCGAGCTGGACTCAAACCATTTTCTACTAGAAATATTCCAGTTTGAAAGCCACAATTTAAAATGAAATTTTTTTCGTTTTTGGCTGCTTCATCGTAGATATCCAAAATTCTATCCAAATCTTCGTTGATAAAACCACTGTCTTGGGACATCTTGCTACTTCAAACTTCAATACTCAACTGAACTTAAAGTTTGTTACTCATATCAATCCAAGAATCATGTGACTTTGGCATACCCAGCCAATGAACGAACACCTTATTTCCTTTTCTGCGCAAGACTTTTTTCAACCAAGTAAACGTCAGAGTATTTAGCTTTCTGTAATTCCTCTTCATAAAAACCACCACTAATGGGATGTCCTTCAGTATCTTCAAGAAGATAAGTAACAGGATTGGTTATCTGAACTTTAACAATTTTGAATAGCTCAGTAGTCCAGTTAGGTGTATATCCCTTTGAAAACACATGCTTGGCCTTACTGATTCGCACTATATCGCCAACATTAAATTTATTTCTTCCAGCAATCTTTATGTGAGAATATACTGAATTCAGTAAGAGTTTTTCATTTTTCTTAGTGACGTCACGGGGCTTCATTCCAATAGTTCTATGTTTGGAATCATTATATTTGTCAACGTTGTTTTCAAGCACATCTATCCACTTGTAAGTTCCATTCAATGAAAAATATCGAAACA
This sequence comes from Cynegetis impunctata, assembly GCA_030704885.1. NCBI lineage: Eukaryota > Metazoa > Arthropoda > Insecta > Coleoptera > Coccinellidae > Cynegetis > Cynegetis impunctata. Next base: position 330,336 of record JARQZK010000072.1, on the reverse strand, counting down.
ATTTATCCTTGAGAGTGCGTATAACTCGTTCAACAATAGCAGCTTTCTTGATGCTATACGTATTATAGTGATTAATATTATATTTCGTCATTAAATTCTGAAATTTTGTGTTGAAAAATTCCTTTCCTTGATCCGACTGTAGGTTCTTAGGTCTTCGACCACTTTGCTCGAGTATATCCGAAAACGCACGAGTGACTTCTTCACCTGTCTTCGTTTTCAATGCTCTAGCCCATACAAACTTTGAAAAACAATCAATGACTACAAGAATAAATTTTTTTCCCTTATTTTCACGAGCATACATGTCCATCTGACCCAAATCGCATTGCCACAAGTCATCTAATCCCTTAATGATTGTACGTCTTCGTATGAAATTTCTACGTGTTGGTTTATGTAGTTCTTTAACTACCTGATTTTTTTCTCGTGAATGTACCATCATTAATCAAGGTTGATGATTTATTAACTTAAAATTTATCATTCAGCTTCTTAAATCTCTATGATTTGACTATCACCAGATATCATCATTGATCATGGTTCTTGGTGATTTATTAACTTCAATTTTATTATTCAGCTTCTTCAATTCATTTCCAAGATTTGTAGGTTTATCATCAATAATATTTGTCCTACTACGCATATTCAATTCGTGAGTTCCAAGCACATCACCTGAAATTTTCCTCCGTTTCTTTTCGAGTAAGCCTTGTTGTCTCATTAGTTTTGTATCAAGAGTGACTTTCAGACCTGTGACGATATCATTGAAATATTGCTTCAGTTGTTTATTTTGTTCATTAATGTCTATCTTTATCTGATTGAGTGAGATATTTATTGAATTCTCGAAAGAATTGAATTTCTCTCCTAATTTTTCGGTATCTTGGACTGCAGATTCAATCGCTTGATTGAGTTTAGAAATATCAGGTTTCACCTCATTCGTCTTAGAATCCACGTACTCTTTGGTAGTCGCATCCGAATCACTTGTTGGTATTTTAACGTTACAGAGTTTATGCGCACCAAAATCAAAGTCACCTTGCGCATTCGTGGGAAATCCTTCAATCTTCATACGTTTCACGTGAGATATACGAGACGAGCGACCAAACTTATCAATCGACATGATCAGATTGAATACTTTTCCAATCTACTTTAGTATATAACATTAGCTTCACGAAGCTCCTCGATAATTGACTCGATTTCATTGTCATTAGAGGAATTTCCTGCAAGCTTAGAAGCGTATAATAAACGGAGTCGATCTACGATCTCATTCACATTATCCCAGTATACATACTCTATGGGTTTATCGTTATAAGTCATCAATCCTTTTCCACTCTGCTGAGAAGGAAGCAATCGCTTGATAATATATCTATATTTATCACTCTTACTACTTCTGACTTGCTTTGTGGGGTCAAATCCTCTTTTATGTACATTTGATATTTCCAAAATCCTTCCATAATTTTCTTTATCTTCATCGGTATATTCTTGAGGATCTTTCATAAAAATCAGCTCATAAAGACCGTGGGTACCGATAAATGACTGACCTCCAATAATAATGTTACCACTTTTATTGAAATCAATCACAGTGTTGCCGAGAGTCCACTTCGATATCTCAGGATCGTATTTTGGCCCGAAAGTAGAATCAATTTGTGTTGACTGATTCCAAGCCTGATTGACATATTTACGTACTGGTTCTGGATATTGTCCGAAGTATTCATTCAACTGCTCGGAATTTTTCAACTCGTTAAATAGTTGTTGTGATTTTTCAAGATCATCTCCTACTAAAATAGATTTATCCTCATCTTCATCTTCAGAGAACTTCTCAATTTTAGATTCAGCTACTATATCTGTTGGTATAAATCTTGGAGTAGAAACAATCTTCGATCGTTGAAATTTCGCTATTGGTTCAAACGGTGAGCTAGCGTAAGAATCCTCACCAACTTCACTAGGTTGATTAATTGATATTGATGGAGGATATTTCAACGGAGTCGAGTGGAACGACTTCGTGAACGGACCCGGTAACGGATCCGTTGCCAACGGACCTGTTGTGAACGGACCCGTTAACGGACCCGTTGTGAACGGACCTGTTGTGAACGGACCCGTTAACGGACCCGTTGTGAACGGACCTGTTGTGAACGGACCCGTTAACGGACCCGTTGAGGAATCAACCCGTTGGGATCCGTTTGAAAATGGGGTGGCTGGAAACCGTAGTCGTTGTAACGCATTTTTGTTGAACAACTGAGTCGTTTTGAACTCAGTCGTTTGGGGTTGAATAGATGCACGTTGAAGTATTGAAGCTACTTGCTTATCCTCTATTCGTTCAAGACGTTCAGTTATTGGAGAAAATATTCGTTGAATCGTTTTATCTTCCTCAGACCGTCCCATCTTGAAGGCAGTATATTTTTTCCTTACATCCCTAACCAGCTGATGAATCTTAAGTTTACGTTGGTGCTCCTTAGACATGTTCTTGGAAGTTATGATGAAAGTCAACTGAACACTAATCTATTATGATTTTACTTTTATAAATTTATCAAAGCCCATTCGATAACGTCCTTCGTTCAAGTTGAAATCCTTCACTATAACTATAAACCCATATTTATCTGTGTTCCAACACAGAGAGCATAATTCCTTGAATTCATCATACGTCATATCTGGGCTAACATGTTCATCATAAACGTGACGTAGGTTAATATCATCCTGTTTGAAAAGGACTATTATGTTTCCGTTGTCACGTGTTAGATGTTTCTTCATAGAAACGTAGGTTTGGCATAGAAATGCTACGTCAATGAACTTATGTCGACCCATAGAATAATAATCCTTGATTTTATTCTGCTTGTCACCCATTATATCATCGAAAATGAAGATTGAATGCTCTCGTGCTTCACAAGGGTCAATGATCTCATCACTTTCCTTGTATGGATAATATCCAATATCAGGTATACTCTTAAGAACTTTCTCCAATAAGCGATACTTGGGCTGATAAAGACTTTTCGAGAATATATAAACGTTTTCAAATCTAAGTCCGTTCGGATTGAAAAGTAAACTTAGTAAAGCATTGGATTTTCCTGACCCACTAGGACCAACTATAAGAAATCTACAACTGTTTGGGAATAAATCACCATGTCTTTTAGCAATCTGATCCTCGAAAATATCTAAATTATCAATAGGTAGCTTAGTTGTTTGTTGTATGACAGACATCTTGATACTAGTGTAAATAAAAAACAATCTCTATATAAATATATAATTATTTCAAAAACAATTCACTTTTATGTTTCCTTAAATATTGATAAATAATACATTCACATCTACAAGATCCGAAGGATTGACATTTTGAGCAAGCTATTCCATCAACATAGTCTTCATCTAGACCTCTCCCAATACATTTCAATGGACAACAATATATTTTTCCATCAATTTTATTCCAACGTCGTTCATCTTCTAAAATGTTGCATTCAGTTTGTAGATGTTTATCTAAGCAATATATGGTTAAACCACACCCCGTACACTTTACATGATTATCGTAAAATATATATTTTTTAGGTAGAGACGTTATTTTTACATTATAGAAACATCTGATTAAAACAAGAACGAACATAGATATAAGCAGATATGTTGATATGAATATATATTTCACTATTATTTCATTGAGTGACTCGTCAGACATCTTTACTCTGTTAATGCTCTACGTATACTGAATATTGTTCGATGAATAGGTTATAAATAAATAAAACAATAATTCTTCACACCTTTTTTATTAAACATCTTCTAGATTTACATTTCAGTTTACTGAATCTATTTTTATTATGGAAAACATCAGCCCAGGGATCCAAGGACATTCGTTTAAAGGAATCAAACATCTTCTTCTTAGCCTCATAAGCTAAAATTTTCTTCTTTAATATTTTTATATTTTCAATATGTTGATCTATAGCAGACATGACGGTAAGTTGTACTATTTCGGTATGAAGTTCCAAACCCATTCAAACAAATCTTTGGAATTTGTCATACTGCACATGCGCTCCCCACTACCATGCTGCATGCACAGAGGACGTTTCAATTCAAACTTTGGTGGAATCCAGCCATAATTTTCTACATCTGTTATTTGAAGCGACAATCCAATAGAATTCAATTTATTCAATAGAAAATCATATTTTTGTTTTCCCTTCACATATACGATATCTACATTGGTTAGTAGTTTTTTGAGAATAGCATCTATTTCTACGTACGATACGTTCCCCTCTGAATACCTTAGACCATGATGATATCGTTCCAAGTATCTGATTTGTTTCTTATCTTCTAGAGTAAGTGTGGAATATTCTCTTGGAGGTTTGAATATGAAATGAGCGACTTGATTTCCATTATTTATAGCTATCTCTTTCGGGCAAAATTCTCCAGCAATTACGAATCCTTGGATATCTAACGTTACAACCTTCATCTTCAAAGTATTTTCTTAAACTGATTAGAAAGATGTCACCTTCTTTACAGTTTCACTTAGGGGGAGATATTCGATGACGCAATCATGTATTATTATACAGTATGCTCTTGTAGATGCGGGAAATCCATTTCTAACGTGAATTTCCAATTTAACATCCACGGTAGAAGATTTGAAGCTTTCATCTCGTCTAGAGCAATCGATTACAAATATAGCTCGTGATTTGAATTGTACATAATCAAGTAGAGCGGCCTTCTTCTCATTCATATAACTTGATGAAAATTCAGAATAGTTATGATGAGCTTCGGCGAAATCGTTCCTTTCGAAATCTAAATTCAGGTTTTCTTGGGGTATATATTCACCGTTCAAAAGTAGTCTCACATCTGATACGTCAACGTTATCTAGATAATTTGGATCTTTAATATCATTGTCTTTTCTATTTTTATGGAAGCAACAAATTATGTATCGAGGACATTCGATAATTGATCCAGTTTTCACGTTCCATACTTCCTTAGTGGAACCTTGTGTAAGAACAGGTAGTTCATGCAACTCCCAACGTCTGAACGGTATTAAAACGGGTCTATCCATTTTCATTGATTGAAGAAGTTCTAATTTGAGAGGATCTGATGGATAAATATGTTTAACTCTTAATTCCATACTCTGAATAGAAATTTTTGCTCTGGTAACTCCAGCAGCTTCCCCCACTCCAGCACTAACCAGCATTGCATTCTTGTCATTGCGAGCTCGAACGAAACGAATCAGCTGTTTTCCACAAATAGCCATTCGATAATCGTTGAATATATTCAGGAGATGACTCAGCGGTATTCGTAAATTAAAGCTTCCATCTTGATTTGTAATAGGACCGTTTGGATAATTCCATCCTGCAATAGCCAGTTCGCGAATTTCAGCTTTCTCATAACATAAAAATCCTCGTACAGTACTAACAAGTCCTGGATCTTTAACTGTATCTATCTCGCTTCCACACAGTTCGTAAGATATTGAATCGAAAAGGAAAGCTCCTGCGTTATTCACCAACGAAACATCTCCTGCACCTGCAGTTTTAGTCAATTTTCCTCTGATAATGACAGCTGCATCGTTCATGAGAAGCCAAACATCAGGTCTATTGATGCCAATCTCGATGGTGTCGTTATTTTCAAAGGATTTAATAAAAGGTAAATATGTCCGACTTTCAACTCTGACGATTGAATCATCATTAACGAGAGGGCGGTACAGATCGAAAGCCTGGCTGGATAACATGACCTATAGATTGTAAAAATATTTTATTTTCTAACGTTAGGTGTGATCTGGATGGGTGTTGAATGACTAATGGTTTATGTACTCTTACACCTATATTTTTATACTTGGAGGAAAAAATCAAGACCATTTTTTAAGTTCCAATCTAACTATAATTTCTTCTCCTCTAAAATTAACCAGTTCAAAATCTTGATCCCGAATATTCAGAGTTATATTATATATCCTTTTCTTCAACACAGGAAGGTATATTAAATTTCTCGGTGTTTCGTCTATCGCGTAACCTGGGTCTACGTTCACCGAAAATTCGTATATCGTATGTGAAGGTCTATCGTTGTAAAATGCTCCCTCGCTGATATTACTATCTATATGTATAGTTCTAACTTTAACTATTTTCACTGGTAAATCTGACTCATGAACCTTTCCAGCTTCTAAAATCTTCTCGGAGAATCCCAATAGACTTCCTAGGGAATTTTTTTTCGTAAAATCGATAGAGTATGACTTGTGAAATATCTCGCTTCTTAAAGTATTATTATTGGGCCTCAGGAAAAATATTTCTTTGGAAGTATCCTTCTTTTGATCTTCTTCAGATAGCAAATGTTTTTTCAAATAATCTTCGATATCGGTTATCTCATATGTACCAGTAGGTATAGTTAGGCTTGCTTGCTCCTTGTCAAAATAGTAGAACTGAGTATTATCGTCTATATTTGGTATTGTATTATATGAATAGAATCCGATTAATGCAAGTCCGTACTGGCAATTTTCATCCAATTCGATTGGAGGAACGAAATCAATGGATAACGTTGAAGTGCGACTCTTCAGTGTAAATGTCACAGACATGACTGATGAAAATAAAACTAATAGTCAATATTTATAACATTTTATTCTGTAGAAATTCCAAACACAATTTTCCACAATTTTCAGTGTTATAGGTCTGATATTGATCTCTATTATATAGTATTTTAACGTTCAAGTAAATCACCAACTCATTCGGTGGCTTCAAATTACCAAAACTATCAAAATATTCTGCAATATTTTCGTTTTTTGTGTAAGCTGTCCAATGGCTACCAGGTCCCTGTGAAGAATCCAAGTTGACCACCCCACATTCCTTTTTCCACGATTTTTTTGGTAAATTATCACGCATAAATACACCCCTGAAGTAAGGTATATTTTTCGCATAATTTTCAATCTCATAATCGTATAGAGCTCTATTGGGCAGCTTAGTTAATAGTTTTTTTGTTTTTTTAAGTAAAGTCCATATCCTCGTTTAGATTTTCTCACGTAGAACCCTTTACCTATAGATTCCATAGCCTTGTTATGGCGATGTTCCTCTTCCAACTTTTTAGTAGCATTTTTAGCGTCAACTACGGTTTTGGCAACAGCGCTACCTCCACTCAACAACATCCCCAAAGCAGATAGTCCAGCGAATATTGGAACTAAGGGTAGAAGACCCCCTGATTTTGATTCGAATGGAATAATTCTAGGTACTCGTATGTTTCTACGACCCCCTGCTTTCTTGATTGCAAGCCTTGCTGCTTTAAGTGCCTTAATGGATGACTTTTTCAGATTTCCTTCAATACCTTCTCTTTTCAACATTTTGGCAACAGGGTTAATAACACTCATTTTGAACGACTTTTTGAGACCCATTCCTAGTTTACGTTTAGCTTTCATAATTCCTGTAACCATAAGAGCGTTAGATTTCTCTTTGAATTTAGCGTCCTTTGACTTAAATCGTTCCCAAGCTTTATCTTCGAGAATATGATCAGCTTTATGTCTAACAGATAGATCTTTGCTTTTCGAGTAGGAAATGTCGTGTTCTTTACAAGCTTCGTCGAGTTTATCAATCCCCGGATCACCTCTACGAAGACGTTCTTCTAACTTGGTACCAGGTCCACAATACGAATAACCTGGTAAATGTAACTCAATCGGTAATTTATTTATTAGTGTGTTGACAAGTCCGTCACCTATGAAAGTTAGCATGATAATGAAATGACTTCATTCAAGTCGAACAATATATGGAATCAGACATTTGAATTTAAAAAATTAAGTCTGATACGCCCCTGTAAATTTATGAATTATTTAATACAGAAATGATAGAAACAATATTGGCTGACACGTACATTCTACATAAATTATTCATAACAGGAAATTTGAGATATTGTCGCAATAATTATGCGAGACTCTTTTAAATATAATAGTTTGAATATAACATCGCAATATTCGGCGATTGAAAAATGTATAACCCTACTTCGATGATATCATATTGGTTGTCTTTAGCCTGAAAATATAATTATTATAATTTGAATTTTTTAAATGAGCAGTGAACACGATGGACTCCTACTATAATAGGTTCGATCCTCGAGCTGGATTTTTTAATTTTGAAAAATTTTTTTTTTAAAGCTTGGTAGTGTTGGACTTCTTTTTTAAGAGCAGTGAACATAGTGTTGAACTCCTAATATAGATATACTGGGTTCAATTCTACATTCAGTATGAATTTTTTTTTAAGATTGATAGTGTTGGACTTCTGATATAGAGGTTCAATCCTCGCGCAGGATTTTTTAATTAGAAACTTTTTTTAAGCTTGATAGTGTTGGACTTCTGATATAGAGGTTCGATTCTCGCGTTGGATTTTTTAATTTAACAATTTTTTTTTTAAAGCTTGGTAGTGTTGGACTTCTTTTTTAAGAGCAGTGAACATAGTGTTGAACTCCAAATATAGATATATTGGGTTCAATTCTACATTCAGTATGAATTTTTTTTAAGATTGATAGTGTTGGACTTCTGATATAGAGGTTCAATCCTCGCGCAGGATTTTTTAATTTGAAATATTTTTTTTTTGAACTTGGTAGAGCAGTGAACTCCTAATATAGATATACTGGGTTCAATTCTGCATTCAGTATGAATTTTTTTTAAGCTTGATAGTGTTGGTCTTCTGATATAGAGGTTCGATACCCGCGTTAGATTTTTTAATTTGAATTTTTTTTTAACTTGGTAGAACCATGGACTCCTAATATAGAGGTTCAAACCCCGAGCTCGATTTCTTCAATTTGATTTTTTTTTTAACTTGGTAGAACCATGGACTCCTAATATAGAGGTTCAAACCCCGAGCTCGATTTCTTCAATTTTGAATTTTTTTTAAAATCAACTTATATTCCTGAACCGTGATCTGTAAGTCAGCTAACGAGAAATGAAATATTAAAATTTTGTATAAGTGTCTCAAGGGCCCCCATGAAGACTCCATATATTTCTATATATCGAACTCAGTCGTCTGATCCTGCACGAAGACACCTGGAGGCCCCCATTTACAATTTCAGTCCTCTAGGCCCCCATGGTTATTCTCATAGCCTCGCGCATCCACCATCTTGGATTTGAAACATAGAACTGTCAAATGTCATTTTGGATCATAGATATCTTAAAGCATTGATCTGTCATACGTCATCCCATCTGTCATTCGTAACTGTCAAATGTAATCTTGAACCATAGATATCTTAGAGCATAGAACTGTCATCCTATGTGTCATTCGTAACTGTCAAATGTAATCTTGAACCATAGATATCTTAGAGCATAGATCTGTCATACGTTATCCCATCTGTCATTCGTTACGGTCAAATGTCATCTTGAACCATAGATATCTTAGAGCATCGATCCGTCATCCCGTCTGTCATTCGTTACGGTCAAATGTCATCTTGAACCATAGATATCTTAGAGCATAGATCTGTCATACGTCATCCCATCTGTCATTCGTAACTGTCAAATGTCATCTTGAACCATAGATATCTTAGAGCATAGAACTGTCATACGTCATCCCATCTGTCATTCGTTACTGTCAAATGTCATCATGAACCATAGATATCTTAGAGCATAGAACTGTCATACGTCATCCCATCTGTCATTCGTTACGGTTAAATGTCATCTTGAACCATAGATATCTCAGAGCATAGAACTGTCATACGTCAAACATTCAAATTTGAATGCTATTGAAACGCCCTCTGTTGGCGAGATTCTGAATGATGAGAATATAATGATCTGTCATCTTGGAACGCCATCTGGTGGTCAGGTTCCTAATGACGATAATACAGTGATCTGTAAGAACGTGATCTGTAAGAACGCCCTCTGGTGGCCAGGTTCTTAATTACGATAATACAGTGGTCCGCCATCTTGAAACGCCATCTTGGAACGCCATCTGTTGGTCAAGTTCCAAATTACGATAATACCGTGGTCAGCCATCTTGAAACGCCATCTTGGAACGCCATCTGTTGGTCAAGTTCCAAATTACGATAATACTGTGGTCAGCCATCTTGAAACGCCATCTTGGAACGCCATCTGTTGGTCAAGTTCCAAATTACGGGATACCGTGGTCAGCCATCTTGGAAAATGGCCGCCATCCGCAAAATGGCCGACTTCCCGATCATAGCCACGCCCCGAAGTCGCGCATGCGCAGAACTGACATTTCGGACTTATCAACTTATAAAGTTATTTTTATTTTTACTAACTTATTCTGCATAGCCCCCTTGGCCCACCCCCTGGATCCGCCCTTGATATATACATATATATATATATATATATATATATATATATATATATATATATATATATATATATATATATATATATATATATATATATATATATATATATATATATATATATATATATATATATATATATATATATATATATATATATATATATATATATATATATATATATATATATATATATATATATATATATATATATATATATATATATATATATATATATATATATATATATAGGTATATTCATATATATCGTAGTCTTATAGCGAAATCCGCCTTTTTGTGAAAAGCCTAGACACGACACTTACTGTAAAGTGAGAATCTCACACTATATACCTTACCCTTATTCGACAAGACAGCGTTTTACTAAAAGACGGTGTTAAGTATTAGGAAAAATCATAAGTTTTTCAGGAATGCCGCCACACCGCATCGTAATGTTTGCCGAAATTTTGTTAACTCGAAACCATGACAGAAAAAACGAAGATGGAAATATTCGATGATATTATATATTTATAATTTATTCTAGGTCGACGAACGAATCAAGCGACCATACACTGAAGAGAAATTCTAAGTGGTGAGGTATTATAAATTCCTTTTTGAGGTTATGTGATGCTTAGGCGAGTAGTGGAAGAGTAATATTTATTTTTTAAGTTTACATGCAGGATTGTATCCGTTTTCAAACCGTTTGTTTTGAATTACAATTGTTTCCATGGAAGTAGGTATTGAAAACGATTTTAAATCAAAGAGCAATGTACAAGCAATAGATGCCAATATAACAAGGTAAAGCTTCAATAAGTAAATATCGTAAACTCCAATTTTTACCAATTCCTCACATTCCTCATTCCACATATATATATATATATATATATATATATATATATATATATATATATATATATATATATATATAGAACAAGCAAAATTATCGGTCTAGCCCGCATATGTCGAAGCAGCCGTTGACACGTGTTTCGGACTCTTTGGTCCTCATCAGAACGGCGTAGCCAAGTATGCGATGGAAAACCTGGAACTGAAACAGCAACAACAAGCAGAATCCCTTGCTTCGGAAGACAATCACACATTTGTGGTACATTGTTCGAACTCTCCGGTTTGGGAGATTTGGTCAAACTCTTACCACGGAGGCGATTAATGCCATCCGCGATAGGTTTCTTCATTGTAGTTTATTTCCACGGTCCAGGATCTCACGGATGGCATTAATCGCCTCCGTGGTAAGAGTTTGACCAAATCTCCCAAACCGGAGAGTTCGACCAATGTACCACAAATGTGTGATTGTCTTCCGAAGCAAGGGATTCTGCTTGTTGTTGCTGTTTCAGTTCCAGGTTTTCCATCGCATACTTGGCTACGCCGTTCTGATGAGGACCAAAGAGTCCGAAACACGTGTCAACGGCTGCTTCGACATATGCGGGCTAGACCGATAATTTTGCTTGTTTTATATACTATTTCCCCGCGATAGGTTTCTTCATTGTTATATATATATATATATATATATATATATATATATATATATATATATCTATATATATATATATATATATATATATATATATATATATATATATGTATATATATATATATATATATATATATATATATATATATATATATATATATATATATATTATATATATATATATATATATATATATATATATATATATATATTATATATATATATATATATATATATATATATATATATATATATATATATATATATATATAAATTTGAAGGCATTTCAAATCGATGTAATTTCTGTTCAAAAGGAGGTATTGGGCTATTGGGGTCCTATAAGGTCACAAATCGAAGGTTTTGCTTTCAGCTATTTAACGGATTAACTACTTATAGATGATTCAATTGTTAATGCAATATTACCAAGAGATAATGTAGACTGCCTTTTTCAATTTTTCACCTTTGGCATTTTCGCATAATTTCAGTTACAAGAACGCGTAAAAACGCATTTGGTAGTTTCACGAACCCATATTCGATGTGAAATTTTCCGAGAATTCAGATATTTGCTTAGTTTTACTGTAGACTTAGACGTAAAATATTCGTGGAACTTATCAAAAAATGGCTGAAAAACGGCAAATTACCAGTTTGCGTTCTAAAATTTTTATTTCAAAGTTATTATAGATAATTATAGATCTTTCCTGTGAATTTGAGCGATAAAAAAATGGTGTTTTTGAAATAACAACTTATAAAGTTATTATTATTTTTACTAACTTTTTCTGCATAGCCCCCATGGCCCACCACCTGGATCCGCCCTTGATATATATATATATATATATATATATTTATATATATATATATATATATATATATATATATATATATATATATATATATATATATATATATATATATATATATATATATATATATATATATATATATATATATATATATATATATATATATATATATATATAGTAATGGATGTATTATCGACCGTACTCATAATTTATTGAAGAAGGAATATCGGGATTCGGTCTGTGACAAATGAACTTAATCGGTCATAATCTCTATATTTCATCACTGATTAGTGACTTCTTCGGGAGAAACTAAAATGATACATAAAACACACTATAAGTACAATACAGAGATGTAGAATACAACCTTTTCAAACATCAAAAAATCAAAAACATAAAAACAAAATTCACCAACGGACAAATATACAAAACACAACCTGCTCATAAAACGAGAATCAACCTATAACCAAATGTGTAAATAAGTGAATGAAACATGGAAACAAGATATTTTTTGTTTGTTTTTTGTTTGTTTATTATCTGCGCAACATATTACTATTTCCTGTTCCGAATTAAATAAAACAAATTACAATAAATATTGCTCAATTGTCCGGTGTCAGATTTGAAATTTATAGTATTGTCCCTCACATTAATGTGGTACATTTCGAGAAACAACCTACTTTTGTAGTGACAATGGTGTTCCAACAATTTACACCAGAAAAGTAAAAGAAGTGACCAGTATGCAGGTGATGTTCCACCACAGCAAAAGAGTTTTTTTCCTACTCGGCAGTCTATGCTGTACTAACCGTCGTTTCAACCACTGCGACGTCTGTCCCACAAAACAATTACCACATCCCTGACGGAATTTCATACACTACATTGCTGAGATAATTGCTGAGGTGTCTTATCTTTAATTTTAGTGAACAATTTGGAATTACTGAGGAAGTTATATTTTGCAATTTTCATATGTGGGAAATCTTTGAAGCAGGAAATTATTTTTTGCGTCAATTTATCCACGAATGGGAGTTTCTTATAGTTGAATTATGTATTTGAATCCTCTGTTGGCCCGTCGAAAGTGTTGGAATTAAATAAAAGATTTCTCAATATAAGTCTAGGATAACTATTATTTACAAAGATCTCAAAAAGTTTTCTCAAATTCTGGTTCAAAAAATATTCATGGCTTAAATGCATAATTCTATTTCTCAATTGGGCCACTTGCTTGGCTTTATATATAAGTTTGTCGACGATATTATTTGTGAGGTTCCTTCAGATAGTGTCAATTAATTTAATATGAGGTTGCAGTTCACGGTTGAGGTGGAAAAAGATCGCAGTATTCCATTTTTGGATACTAAACACATAAGAACTAATGAAAATATGATAATACTAGATTGGTACCAAAAATTGACAGCTTCTCAATGATTCATCAACTATTACTCGGACCATCCTGTAAACCAAAAATACAATTATATTATTGAAATGAGGAATAGAATTATGCATATAAGCCATGAATCTTTTTTGAAACAAAATTTGAAAAAACTTTTTGAGATCTTTGTAAATAATGGTAATAGACATATCTTGAGAAATCTTATATTTAATTCCTACACTTTCGACGGGCCAACAGAGGATTTAAATATATAATTCAACTATAAGAAACTCCCATTCGTGGATAAATTGACGCAACAAATAATTTCCTGCTTCAAAGATTTCCCACATATAAAAATTGCAAAATATAACCTCCTGAGTAATTCTAAATTGTTCACTAAAATTAAAGATGAGACACCTCAGCACTATCTCAGCAATGTAGTATATGAAATTCCGTGTCAGGGATGTGGTAATTGTTATGTGGGACAGACGTCGCAGTGGTTGAAACGACGGTTAGTTCAGCATAGGAGCGACTGCCGCGTAGGAAAAAAACTGATGTGCTGTGGTGGAACATCACCTGCATACTGGCCACTTCTTTTACTTTTCTGACGTAAAAGTGTTGGAACAGAAGTGTCATTACAAAAGTAGGTTGTTTCTCGAAATGTACCACATTAATGTGAGGGACAATACTATAAATTTCAAATCTGACACCGGACAATTGAGCAATATTCATTGTAATTTGTTTCATTTGATTCGGAACAGGAAATAGTATTATGTTGCGTAGATAATAAACAAACAAAAAATAAAGAATAAATAGAAGAATATCTTTATTCCATGTTTCATTCACTGATTTACACATTTGGTTATAGGTTGATTAACGTTTTATGAGCAGGTTGTGTTTTGTATATTTGCCTCGTTAGTGCGTTGGTGAGTTTTGTTGTTATGTTTTTGATTTTTTGATGTTTGAAAAGTTTGTATTTTAAATCTCTGTATTGTACTTATAGTGTGTTTTATATACCATTTTAGTTTCTCCTGAAGAAGTCACTAATCAGTGACGAAATAAGAGATTATGACCGATTAAGTTCATTTGTCACAGACCGAATCCAATTATATATATATATATATATATATATATATATATATATATATATATATATATATATATATATATATATATATAATAAAGTATAAACTTTAAAATAAAAACACTTGGCTTATGTTTCACAATAAAAAAAAATATTTAGATACTGTATTTAGCAGTAATGTAAAGTCGACATGTTTCGAGTTATGAACTCATTATCAAGAAGTCAGTCTTGATAATGAGTTCATAACTCGAAAGATGTCGACTTTACATTACTGCTAAATACAGTATCTAAATATTTTTTTTTTATATTGTGAAACATAAGCCAAGTGTTTTTATTTTAAAGTTTATACTTTATTCTTTATGATGTTTCACCAAGTGATGTGCGAGAATTCAATCTCACTTATATATATATATATATATATATATATATATATATATATATATATATATATATATATATATATATATATATATATATATATATATATATGTATATATATATATTTATATATATATATATATATATATATATATATATATATATATATATATATATATATATATATATATATATATATATATACATATTATCAGAAATGAAGAAAATCTTGAAAATCGTGATTCAGGAGTTCAGATATAAAAACCACTTCCGCATTTCAGTGCTGACAGTGCAACAGTATGTATATTATTTCGAGGAAAATACAACTAAAAATGGATTTAACATGATTAATTCCAATATCACTAACACTGTTTAATATTGAGGTTGTAATTGCTTATGAATTGTTGACTCATAATTTTGGAGCGAGATGTTATCAAATTAAAGAGTATTTCACATGAAAAAGCATTACATAGTTGGCAGTTTTTCGATAGATTCGAATTCAAAATTGAATTTGCAGTAATCGTTTATATAAGTTTCGAAGAATATCTTACAATTTAGTCATTTTATTATGTGTTCACTGAGACTAGATTATATGAAAAATTAATAAATATCCATTCATTTTACGCAATGAACCATCGTTGAATGATCATTCTGAAAAATTTCGTTTACTGCTTTTGGTATTCTTCAAATAATTTATGTACATATCTTGATAAGTATGCTTGTCTGCAAAAATAAACGGTAACTACAACAAATTTATGTATCGAGATTACGGCGTTTAATTAAAGTCTTTAATAAAAAAGAATCTATTAACACTCGATATATTTTGTTATATATTTCATTTCACTTCGCGGAAAACCTATAACCAGCTCCCTTGGAAAATCATTTGATATTTTTCAAATTATTGAAGAATTTTCCTAGTTCACTCTATGTGATTCATTTGAGATATATTTAGATATATATTTTTTTCATAAGTAGAAAACTCTTGATAGTTGTTACTGATTGAATTCATTCATATGAAGTATTATCTTATGATATAAACTTATTTATATGAAGATATATTGTTAAGAGTTAATCAATCCTTAGTCAATCACAAATATTTACTCACAGTTCAACTGTATTTACAATTGTCTCATAAAACATATCACATACTTACCGAGCCATATCAATACGATTACTTATATGCCATACCTTCGGGAAAATTCTTTCAGTTATACAAAGTTCCTGCTCTGGGGACTATATTGACTAGTTACATAATTAACTATTAGTTCATGTATTTATAGGAATAAATTACTTGATTGCATAGCCCTTGAAAACGAGACAATTGAAATATTGATTTATTTACTAATGGATACCACAATGGATAGTTTAAAACAATCATATTATGAATCATCTATCAAAATACCAACATCAATGAAAAAACAAGACATATTACTTTCCTTCTAATACAATCCAATACGATACTATTTATATATTAAGTTACTTGAACGTTAAAGGATCTGGTATTTAAGATATTATGTAACTTTGAAAAAATGTTACTTCTAACTACTTCGACTTTATTATTATTTTGGTGAAAGTTTATACTTTCTATGGTATTAGATATCCGAATTATTATACGTAACAAATCTAAGAACCAGCTGATGTATTACTGAACTTACTGAAGTTCATATGCAAGTTACTGATATGAAAAATATAATCATTGTCATTGAATTGGATAAAACTATCGGACCATTTTGTAATTTTAATGTCAAACAGGTCAATTTTATCTGAAATTTGAAGAAGCAACTATCGGGTAAATATTTTCCAGCGCCTCGACATGATTTCAACGAATGGCCATTCGTGCAGGATTGAACCAATATAAGTCATAGCTAACCGGAAACACTTCTGAGGTTATAGCTTTCCATCGATTAGCGGTTCGGTTCAGAAAAGCTTTCTGATAGAATGATTTTCTAGTTGTCGATATATGTACGGCAAAAAAATGGAGGCAATGAATGCAGAACATCTGCTGCGATAATATCTGCAAAAGATATGTGAGTCCAGACCTCCTTTCGATGATCGAGGGAGTGACTGTGGACTGTCGATCACGTGCCTCAATACTCTTCTTGTCCTATTTATCCCGAAAGTCAACAGTCAAGTGCGGGAGAAGTTTCTTCATCCATTTTAGACTTTCTACTCCACGTATAAGTATATATACCTATGTATATATATATATATATATACATATATATATATATATATATATATATATATATATATATATATATATATATATATATATATATATATATATTATATATAGAGGTCGCCACACCCTAAACCGGGTACGACACCACAAGAAGAAGAAGAAGAAATATTCATGGATATTATTTTTATTGTTTATGATATGGAAAAAAAAATATCAACACTAACTTGTAATTATAACGATTTAACATTAATTATTAACGATAATTTGAACAATTCTTCGCGCAGTGTGCTTGCTATTCTGATAATTTAAAAATAGCAAACCATTTTCAATGTGAGTTGGACAAATACTAATGCATTCTCTACATACATAAAAATTATCGGTACATAATTGTGTAGTTTCGAGTTATTTTTATATTGGTACTGGTTACATCGACTGAAAAAACAGAACCAAGGTCTTGCAAATCATTAGTTTGATTGTTTTAACCTGACAAGCACCCATCATTGTTCATACTATTAGAGCAAACACGGCCTACTTATAAAAGGAGTGGAAATTGCAATCGTTATATCTGTATTTAACATTTCGGAAAAGTAGTGAATAATGATTATTCACTGGCATTATGGATACTGTACATCATTATAATTGAGGCAAAGAACACATAATGAAAGCTCGAAATTATTCTATTCGTTTTCGTGTTTGGATGTTTTTGAAGATTTTTTACAAGTTTTCACTTGTATATTACATATTTGATGATTTTACCTTAGATACGGTTGCTGTAAATACACTCATTATGCCCTAGGGCGTAATGAGCGGGCATAATAGATCATAACGCCCGCTTATTGTACGAGGAGAAATGAAGCAACTTGCATTGATTAAATACTTCATAATCCTTGTCGTATACGACTCTGGATTTCTCCGGCAATGAATTATTCGCAGCTTTGGCTGCATAGCAGATATTCTTGGGTAAATTCATTTTCATTTCCATTATTTCTAAAGACTACACAAAGAAAGCAGCAATGACATTCACTAAATAAGATGACAAAAAATTTCACAAATGTCAAAATAGCAACAAATGACATGCCTACTATGAGAAGGAAAATGGAAAGTATAGGAGCAATGAACCGATTTTAAAATCGATTTTTCATTATAATCAAATAATTTTTTCGTGAAAAATGAAATCTTGCATGCACCACGTGCGTTACTGGATCCTAACGCCCATCGGACAACATTCATCCCTCGGGCCAAAGGCCCTCGGACGTTAGGATCTATATAACGGACTTGGTACATAAATAACTATCAGAGCGTTCTTTATAATGCTTATTCATTATACACTAAATCTCTCTCCGATGAAATACTTCAACAAGTAAAACAAAATGCATCATGCGAAAAGGAATGAAAAGAAGAAAACTGAAAATCAATATAAATAGAGAATAATGAAGAGTCATATGAAATGTATGTATCAAATTAAGAATACAACGTATTATCAACAATAAACACAATTTTTCAGCAGCACGACCAATCAAATAGTTTCACAGTTCTTGAATCAGATCGAAATTATATAGATACTTGGCCAATATCAATCATGGAATAAATTTTTGATCATTTCATCTATCTTCGTGAAAAACAAATTATGGATACAAACCCGAGGACAATCTACCTATATTGTCCCGTGACAAAGTGGGTACCTCTGACAGCATTCATGACCACAATGAATACAATGAGAATTTAGTGGAAACTAGTGAGAGGCTCCCCCTCCTATTAAATAGATCCGTGAAAACTATAGATCGATGAAAATATAGTTTCCCGAACCACGATGAGTGCAAAGCCTGTCCCTGCCTCTGTCGAACGGTACGCGACGCGTCAAGTGCTGAGCCCGTCCCTGCCTCTGTCAAACGGGCGCGCCATCTGCTCACGGTCAATCGTAGTTTGTGCGGAATCGGTAGAATCGGTAGAATACTACTATACTTCGAAACTTCTCGATAGAATTCGACCCGTCCAACTGTCGGCTCGAAAGGCGGTCACGTGAATTGAAGTCCATGTGAAGCGAAAATAGTTCTTAAGGGTCGGGAATGCAGCCGTTTTCGCGAATTTCGGAGAAACGTCAAACTTTAAACGTTCGATATCGAAAATCGGCGTCTCGGATCGAGGCGAGACGTAGCCTAAGCACTACGGAAAGGACGTGGGCGATCGACGGGGCCCTTCGGGCCCCGCGATTCGGGGCCGATCTCTTTATCTCGGCTTTATAAGTTTGCCATAATGCGGCCTTCGGCCGCCTGCATTTTGGGAAGTCCAAAATGGCAAACCAATTATTTATTTAGTATTATATATTATGTATTCGTAAATGAATAGAGTATACAAATTTTATGGATGTTCCGATCCTTAGTATATATATTATATTTGCAATTAGTGCAGGAGCTATGCTATGTCTCGTGTGCATTTTTATGTCCCCTAATTTTTGTTGCTGGGCTTCATTATGCACCTATAGGAGTGTAAAAAAAAGTTGGTCACATGATCCAAATCTTGGTCGTTTGGTCGCCATATTGGAAAATGACCGCCAAATCGCTATATTATTTCTTTTAGTGTATCTCCGCACCCAGTTGTCGGATTTTAATTTTTTAAAGCTTATTTTATTCCTCTTTTTAAGGCAAACAAATATTGTCATGACACATTTTTTGTTAAATCACTTAGTTTTGGAAGTACAATAATAATTTAACAATGGCGGGTTTTTTATGTTATGAATAAAGGAATTAAATAAAAAACGCAGTTATTACCAAATACATTCATTAAAGTCGATAGTATGTATACAGATCAGTAGCATGGTCTGGAACAAATAAAAATTGCAAATTTCAGAAGACTGACATAGTTATATATGAGGGTTCTTGCATTGGTCCTTAACACTACTTTTACATTTGCAAAAGTCACAACACATTATTTTGAGTATTCTACAGTGACATACATTATCTCTAAAGCATCTCTGGCAATAACATGGCTTAGGAAAATCTTCGGGGTCCGTTGGATCATCTGTCACTTGTGGAATTAACGTGTCATCTTCCTCTATATAGCCATAGTCCAATGTATTGAGTTTCTCAGACGGTTCAAAAGCATAAATCCATTTGTAACATTGCAAGTACCTTCTTTCGATATGAAGACGGATAGATTTTGATGTAGGGGCCAAATCTTGAAAGTTTCGTAATGTTTTGTGATGGAACTGATGAAAACGTAATTTATTCATTGTTCCTAAGCTTGAGCCAAGTGATCGAACTAGAAATTCTTCTGCTTTTTTTACCATATCACCATTCAGTGGCTTTTTGCCAAAATCTAACAAAAGGTCTTCTGGATATGTCTCAGCTACTTTTAAAGCTGTTAACTTCGTACTGATCGTGTCGCAGCCGGTTAAAGAATGAATAGCTGGTAAAGCTGTTAAAACAGAAAGTGGTAATCTGTCTTCAAAGTTGTGGATGGGAATATACCTCGATGTTTTTCCTACTCCAAAAGCAATCCATAGTTCTTTCAGTCCGAACTTTTTCCACTTCTGTAGGTAGTGATAGAGTGCACAAACAAACACATCGGTATCAGTAAAACAAATAACCACGTTACTCACTTTTGAAGTCAGAGTCATGTGTGAAATATCCTCTCATCTGCTTCTTCGTGATCCGATTCCAGAGAAAATTCTTCTTTTACTATCCCATTTTTTATACAAAAACATGTTGGTTGACCACCTTTCACTACACCACCGAGATAAATGGGAACAGATGCAGTGACAGAATCTTTTTTCCTGGACATCCATTCAAGAAAGTATGACTGTAACAGTTCTTTGTTTTTAGGCGAGGCCCAGTAAGCGTCAGTATCCACAGGAAGTGGCGTGCTGTCATTTGGGGATCCATATTCTACAGGTTGTGTCCGCGATCTTTTGGACCGCTCAAACCCTTTTACACTTTTTTCCTTATAAATGTCAAAAACGATGTCGATGCGTTCACTGTTGTGAGAGGCTTGGCATATAGATTTCCAAATGCTTCCTACAAATTCTTCATATATCTTCAGTTTCAAAGATTTGGCTGGAACCTTCCTCGCAAATGCCATGAAGTGGTAGAAGATTGAGGAGTTAAAGAATTTGGGGGCGTGTGTTACTTTTTTTCTAGTTCATGAACCAGCTGTGATTTATCAGTTTTTGTCAGAAATCCATTTCTAGTCAAAAACAATGAGGTAGAAGTCAATTCATAAGACAAAAGATAATTTATATCATATCCTCGACTGCTTGCAATGTCAACTAAATGAAGAGGGAAGTTTCTTTATTTACGTCCACTTCTAACGGACTCATTATTTTTCTCTTTTTTTTCAGTCTCTTAATGAGTTGCATTAGACTGAATGACTTAACTTCAAATCGGTCTTTCCGAAACTGAGTATGTGCTTCTTCTCCTATTTGTATGCAGTTCAAAAGATCAGTGCTTGTTCCACGGTCTATCTTTCATTTAGTTATAATGTTTTGTAGCTGTATTCTAATGCTAGAACCAATTATCATGAACGGGTCTCCTTGTTTCTTCATGAAGTTTAAGTTAAAGTTTAATGTTTATTTGAGTTTAAGTGAAATAAAATAATAAATGAATAAGCATTACAAATAAACATAATACTCACAAAAGTGAAAGTGAAGACACTTGTGCGTGAGTTACAACTCTAATATGTTGATGCTTGAACGTAAAGTGAAAAAAATTCCAGAATGCTATAATCATTCGACTCCAAACTAAATAAAATTCCTTCTGTTAAAAAAAATATCCATCTCTCTTCTTCCAAAATTGAATATCCATTCTTTGATTCTATTTTTGAATGTTGGCAATCTAACTGAATTTCTGATGTCAGTTGGTAGGCTCCTATGAATTAATGGTCCAAGATAGGTATAGGTACGGAGTCCAATTGTTTTTTTAACCTGGGGTACGAAAAGTGAGCAAGAATTTCTCATATTATACCCATAATTCACTTTTTGCTCGTGATTTCTATTTCTGTGCATGTAAACCAGAAGGGCACAAGCAAATAACTGATGTACAGAAAACACCTGGGCCAAACTGAACAATTCATCTGACGTATATGAAATACTCTTCCCAAAAATTGTTTTCAAAGTCCACTTTTGCACCACTTCGACTCGATTTAAGTAGCACTCAGCTAAACCTCCCCATGCAATAATCCCATAAGTTAGATGAGGTGCAACTAACCCATAGTATACTTTTTTTAATTCTCGTACAACACAAATTTTTTTTAAAGAATTTGAATTTTGACAGAACCATTCTGACCTTTTTAACAACAGCTTCTGACTGAGCATCCCATCTTAGATGGCTATCGATCACAAGACCAAGATATTTTATTGTGTCTGTCTTGTTGACAACATATTTATTATTTTCAAATTCTATTTCTAGGCTATTGTATGCTGGTACGTTGTTGTTGTTACTCGAAAATGGAACAAACTTGGTTTTTTCCATGTTCAAGGTCAGCTTCTTCCATGCAAAAAATGCCATTAATTTGGCAAAATCATCTTCCGATTTTTTTTAAAGTTGTTCCCAGTTGCATGCTTCAATTAAAATGACTGTATCATCCGCAAAGCTTATCATGCTGCCCTCCAGTTTCAAGAAGAATATCTCATTCACATACAACAGAAAAAGTATTGGTCCCAGAACAGTCCCTTGCGGTACGCCGCAAGTTACAGCTCTTTCTGAACTTATAGTTTTCCCAATCTTTACATGTTGATGTCTTTTTTCTAAGTAGATGGTAACAATTCTTCTAACGCATAGCGAATATTCAAAACATGAATATATCTCAGCAACTAATTGATTTAACACAAAAAGTGTAATAACAAGATTTGTTTGTCTTAAAAAGAGAAATAAAATAAGCTTTAAAAAATTGAAATCCGACAACTGGGTACAAAAATATTTCAAAAGAAATAATGTAGCGATTTGGCGGCCATTTTCCAATATGGCGACCAAACGACCAAGATTTGGATCATGTGGCCAACTGTTTTTTTACACTCCTATAGGTGTATAACAAAGCCCCGCATCAAAACTTAGGGGACATAGAAGTGCACACGAGACATGGCATAGCTCCTAGACTAAATAGGGATTCATATAAGGCGCCTATAGTTCGATTTGAAAAAAACGCGTGTGCTGCAGAGCTGCTCACTCAGAGTCACTAAGGTCGTATTTTTCACGGAGAGCGCATCACGATTCTTCTTGTAACTAATTTATGTAGCATTCACAAAATTATTTTCACAAAATGCCACGTACCTAAGAGCCCCAAAATTGTGCACATCAAAAACTCCTCTGAAATAAAAAAATATCATTTTGATACCTCATTGAATTTCACCTAAAACATAATAATAATCGTAGTAGTAAAATTAAATCTTATATACAGGGTGTCAATTTGAAAACTAGCTCTCAATATTTCTTTAACTAATGATACTATGAAAATTCGGCGAAACACATCAATTTCAGTATCAAGAGGGACAACTTTTGAGTTACTTGTTGTTGTATTATACTTAATCCCTTTAGCCCAGCGCACCTACCCCTGAAATTTTAAATAGCAACCCCCATTTATTTTGCTAGTTTTAAGATTCCTATGTAATTCAAGATGAGTTGCATCTATTTTCAATTTTCTTTCCTCAAAATTACCGTATTTAACCTCACGAATTTATGAAGTCTACTTAATTCATTAAATTAAAATAATGAGTTTTCAATGGTGTGTTCACTGTGTCACAATAGCTATTCGTTTAAAAGCATTTAATAAAAATTATGTTTCAAATTTTTTCCCCATTGCTGTTTGAAATCACGAAATATATTGCTCAACAACTGATTAGGATCATCAGTATTTCTTTGAAAAAATCGGATTTTATTGTTTCCAGTCAATGTTTTTTTCTGTAGTTGCTTTACATTTCATAGTTCCTCATGGATTATGAACGAATCGACAACATGAAATCCGTTGTATTCAAAACTCAACCAGACTCAATAGAAGAACTCAAACAAAGGATCGTGCCAGATTGAGAGACCCTCCAGAAGGTCCACGAACAGTTTGAATATCGGCTGTACTTGTGCTTAGAAAATAACGGAGACCTTTTTGAACAATTCATAAAGTAATCAGGTAGGTCAGTATGTCACTACTTTCATTATCATAACAAAAAATAATTCAATTCGTGAGGCTGATAAGCCTGACACGGAAATTAGTAACTTCTACAATGAAATTAAAGAACTTTTAAAGTACACTAAACCGTCTAAGGTAAATATAGTTATGGGTGATTTCAATGCCAAGAAGGGTGAGGGAAAATTGGAAAATGTTGTCGATAAATATGGTCTGGAACAGCGGAATTCTCGCAATTCTGCCAGGAAGAAAACTTGGTGGCTACCAATACTTGGTTTCAGCTGCCCCATCGTCGCCTCTACACCTGGCAATCATCTCAGCACAATGAAAACAATATTGTCCGAAACGAAATAGACTTTATCCTAATAAATTATAGATTCAGAATCATTCAGCATACCCTGGAGCTGACATAAACAGCGATCATAACCCGGTAATTGGTAATTTACATGCGAGGCTGAAAAATCTTCAAAAGTCCGCCGCAACTTCTGTTGATATTCAGAACCTGAAGGATCCTGTCACACTTGAAAGAGTCAGACAACATGTGAACTAAGAATTTTCGAAAATAACTAACAACTCCATGAATGATGCACAAGAACAATGGAATGAAATACACAGTATACTGAGTAACATAGAAAGATAGGAAATTGGAAGCAAGGACAGAAAAAAGAAGAAAGTATGGATGACGGTCGAAATATTACAAATGATGGAAAAAAGAAGAAAACACAAAAACAAAAACTCATTTATGCACAGCGTAATTAATAAGGACATCCAGAGGAAAGTAAGAAAGACCAAAGAACAATGGATGAAGAAAACATGTGAGGAAATCGAGCTGCTTGAAAGAAAGAACGATCATTTTGCTGTACATAAGGAAATAAAGAAAGAGGTAGGAAGAAACAAGAAACCTATTACGTATAACTTACTTGACGATAGAAACAAGACAGTTATAGATATCGAAGACCTCAAGAGACAAAATCCTATATAGAGCAGTTGTTCAAAAGCGTAGAACCACGAGAGTTCGAATTAACCAGAGATCTAGAGAGCTCTACTTGAATACAGAGGAAGTTGTAAAAGCAATAAAGAACAGCAAAATTGGAGAATCTCCTGGACCACATCAAATCCATGTAGAAATAATAAAACTTCTAGAAGAAGAAAACATAAATACCTACGCTAGTTCGACTATTCAACAAAATTTATTCCACCGGTGTGAGTCCTCGGGAGTGACTGACATCAGAATTAATTCCAATTCCGAAAAAAACAAGCGCTAATAGATGCGATGTATATAGACTTATAAGCTTAATGAGTTATCTCCTCAAACTGTTCCTCAAAATCATTAATTCTAGGCTATTTAAAAAATGCGAGCACTACACCAGCCAGTCACAGTTTGGATTTCGTGTAGAGACCAGTAAAAGAAGATATATACATGCTTTATAGACTATGCGAAGGCGTTCGACCGAGTAGATCATATGGAACTCTTAAAAATATTAGAGTCAAGAGGTCTGGATTGAAACGATTATTGCGATCATCAAAAATTTGTATTGGGATCAAACAGCTGTAGTAAAATATAATAATATAACAACTTAACCTGCAACTATACAAACAGGTGTCCGACAGGGTTGTATTTTGTCCCAAATGTTATTTAATATTCACTCCGAATGTATTTTTGAGGAGGCAATAAAAGACACTGATGGAATTAAGATCAATGGTTTAACGCTTAACAACTTCATGTATGCTGATGACACCGCGATAATAGCGAATAGTTCACAAGCTTGACTAAATCAACTTACTGCAGTCGGAGATCGTTACGTTCTTAAAGTTAATACCACTTAAACAAAAATTCTCATAATATCAAAAACCACAAAGCTACCAATAAATATTACCATTTATGGAAAACGAATAGAAGTGGTAGAAAAATTTAAATATTTGGGCACATGGGTTAACAGCAATTTAGATCCAGAAGTAGAAATTAGATCCAGGATCGAGAAAGCAAGGGCCATATTTAACAGAACGCGGTCACCCTTGTGTAATTCCATCCTGACTCTGAGTCTTAGATGTCGATTTGTGAGGTGTTATGTACAATCAGACGAGCACAGTGCGAGAGAGAACTAATACACGTAGTCAAAAAAACTTATCTGGGTCATGTAATGCGTGGAAGTAGATATGAGCTCACAAAGTTGATCATGGACCGGAAGATTGAGGGCAAGCGGGGCATAGGTAGAGAAAAACATTCTTGGTTAAAAAACAGCAGAGACTCGACAGGTATGGATGCTCACTCCTTATTTCGAACTGCCCAAAATCGTCAGACATTCGCCGAGATTGTTGCCAACCTTCAATGATGATGACGGCACTCTAAGAAGAAGATAAGTACTACTCATCTAGAATTGCATAAGAAATTCAAAAATAGCACTGGTGCTGAATGGGTTAAATATACAAACAACAAATAACCCAAAACAAATTGTCCCCCTTGATACTGAAATTGACGTGTTTCGGAAATTTTCATAGTATCATTTTTATTAAAGAAATATTGAATGCTGTTCGTTTTCATATTGCCACCCTGTATAAGGAGTGAATATGCAGCACTTTTATAATCAATCAAACGTCTGCAATGGTATTAGAAAAATCAATAATTGTACAAAGACATGAATATTACTTAGGTATATTATGTACAATATGGACATCTGCTAGCATTGTCCATCATTCAATAAGAGTTGTCTTTTTCAATATCGATAAAGAATCGATTTTATCCGTCACGTAAATTCAAGATTGCAGAATTCGAAAGCCTTTAATATTTGAATTTTGTGTCTGTATTTGATTTCGTTACACCACTATAAAACCCAGATATAAATCCCAACAATGTAAGATTTGTCAATAAAGTAAATAGGTATACGCATATGTAGTCATTGTCATTTGGAAATCTACAGTTATACCAACGTCAATGAACTTATCAAATCAAGAGACACAATGATTTTGTAATAACAAAATATGATATTCAAAAATATGTCAAATATGAGTGAGGCAATTAAGCAAATGTGATCATTAGTCGTATTTTCTCCGAAAATAATGCATAGCTTCAAGTCAACAGTAATCCGTTTCAGACTTCCTCCGATTTACATATATACAGTAGAAGTAGAGTCTCAGTAGTCCGATAAATATCGGACAGTGACATGTCGGATTATGAATATTGTCGGATTAGAGGACATTTTCTTCTTCAGGGGTATTTGGCGGCTTTGGTGAAGTCGGCGATGCTGTTAGTTTTGACCCATAATATATAAAATTCTTTTCGAGTCTTAGTATGTTTCGTTAAGCTTTCTGCAAGTTCTGGCTATAATTGGACATTGTCCATGCAAAATAAATAGTTTCATCAAACCTTCATTTGAATAATTATTTTCACACATTTCAAGTCGTATTTTAGTCAAAATGCCATCGAAATGAAGTCTATTAGTTCTTCACTACTACGATAACATTATTTTTTTTTGAGAAAAACGCCATTTTCTCTGAGATCCTGAGGATTTAGCTATGGGAAAAATCCAGAGATTTTAGAACACTATGTTAGTGTGCTCTAGAATCATATACGCCACTGATGTAGAGTAGATATCTTCATGTCAGGAGGTACGTAAACTCGCAACGAAATTCTGCATTCTCGATCTAAACGGTGAATTGTTGGTTTCCAATATATTTGGTGGAGGGCCCTCTGGGTTTTTATCCAGATAGTGTTTCCGACCACGATTTTTATTGGGAAACAATTAGAAATTTGTTAATTCGCCCCGAGTCAAATAAGCTGCACTGATGAGATCTAATAAGATCGAAACAGCTGTATGTATATTTAGAATCGGAGTGACTTGACGTTTTCTATACTTCACCGTTGGATTGTGAATGCAGAGTTTGCGTTGCGGAATACGCATAACCAGCTTCCTTGGAAAGTTGTTTGATAATTTTCAAATTATTAAAGAATTTTCCTTGTTCACATTATGTTATGAATAAAAAATAACTGAAAATAAATTTGACTATTAATAGTATTATTAGATCATATCAGCAATATTGACTAAAAGGAAAGCTTCTAATATTATTACTTTTTTTTCACCGTAAAGTTTCAATTTATTTAAGTATTTCACATCTGTCAATTATGTCAATAACTCAAGCATTCGATTTTCGTAATTAAATTATCGGTTTGAAGGTTATTATATAAGAACCTGTAGAATTTGTTTCAGATAATGCAGATGTTCAATTCAAAAATTGCTGTTATTTATTTTCATCATTGGGTTAATTTAATCATTTAAAGTTAGGTAATACAAGAAACGTATGACGGCGGGGGGGTTTACATGGTATTAATGGCAGGAGGAATGGGTTAAACAAGTACGAAATATGCCTAACCTAGTTTTCTTTTTACCTGACCCAACG
Source organism: Cynegetis impunctata (assembly GCA_030704885.1). NCBI lineage: Eukaryota > Metazoa > Arthropoda > Insecta > Coleoptera > Coccinellidae > Cynegetis > Cynegetis impunctata. The sequence continues at coordinate 301,362 of JARQZK010000072.1, read as the reverse complement.
TATTGGACACTTTATCTGAAACAAGGTAAAAACACGATATCCAAAATTTTTCGCTGAATGGAACAAAACTTTAAATCAGTTGAATTTCAGTATATCATAAAGTGATGATGAAAAGATCAGAAAAATAATTTTTTATAAATACAAACTACTATTTATTTCAATATTTAAGATTACACAAGGTACGATTGGCTCAAGGTAATTGGTTCTAATATGGATAAAAAAATTTCCATGTGCAAATGACGTGTTTCTATTCGAAGAGAATAAATTATTTCAGCCACTTTAAAGGATTTAACGAAATATAAAGAATCTGACGGAATCAAGCAGCAATTCAGGGAAATTGAGTAGTATATTAGCGACTAAAATGTCCTCGACTACACGTATGTACAACATGTAATCAAATAACAGTACAATGTCGACTCTAATCGTTGTTCAGATTATTCCGCAATTGGTCATCAATTGCGTAACGTTATTGATTCACTTTATTTTAGCCACCGTAAAGGATAGCCCACGATAAATCTTTCAGCTTGCGTATGTATTCCACACTATGTATATATGTTGATTTATCTTTCGCTAAACTCTTGGTGCAACATGTTATGATATTTATTTAAAGAATTTGAAATATTTTCAAATTAAAATTTTACAAAAATTTACTTTACAATTTTTTTGGGTTACTAGCCAATTGTCAATAGCTTTTATAAATCTTATAGAAACGTTTGATAATGTGCTCGCAAGCCGAAACAATTGTAGAGTAAATTTGTTAATATATCGTCAAATTTTGCCAAGTGTTTAATTTGAAAATACTATTCCTTTGAATAAATAGATATACATAATAACGATAACCAATTTGTATCTGTATCCAGGATTCTATGAAAATTCTGAAACAACCGCAGCATATGGGCACCAAGATCGATAATAAAATATTAACTTTATTTACGCTCATACTAATGCATGAGGACTTTTTTTTTTTAATCCTACAATGTGTTCTATGCGAAAAAGAAAAATTTTATTTTCTCCTTATCTCAAGAACAATTTTTTCTAACTAACCATCGTAAATTGCTGGCTAAATGTCCACGTTGACGAAGCCAAAATTGTACGGAGGCCGGGCGCGTGTGAGAGGGCACACGTCCCACCTCTTTAAAAAAAAAAAAAAAAAAAACCGAAAATGAGAATTCAGTAATAAACAAAAACTTTATAAAGGACTTGTTATCAATGAAATATTTTATAGACTTTTTTTACGTTATTTTGTAAAACTCAATCATCAAAACATTTATGCCCAAGAAATTGTATATTGTTTTCTTAGGAGTAAAAGTGATACGTACTTTTTGTGGCGAGACTAAATGTTTTAGTCGAGCCACAAAAAGTGCTTTTCTCCGAATAAAACATGCGATTTGTTCCGCAAACGGTGTTTAAACGATAGAATTAAGATAATATTTTTGAAAAGGATTAGATGTGAAGAAATTTAAAACTAGATTACTTCGCCTACTGGTTTTGTAGATGTCAAGGCTACACAAATTTGAGAATTCAACAAAATAATTGTCAGAAACAGTTAAAGTCACTTATCTACGCATTATAGGAGTGTGCGTTTTTGGTAAGTACCCGAGTATTAAGAAATGACTTGTATTAAACTATATATAAATTTTCTTACAGATTACATTATGTCGGATTCGGAACCCAACTGTACGCCGCCCGACGTTCTTGATATTGCCGTGAGGTACAAAAAAGTGTATTTTTTTGTACGCTCACGGCCGGACAAAATAGTAAAAACAAAAGGACGTCTGTGAAATCAAACTTCAACATTGAGAACTAAGGTTAAAATATTCGTCATTTTTCGACGTTTGCGGAAAAAGTGATTTGTTCATAACAAATTCGGACGGTGAAGTGTAAAGTCTCACATATTTCGAGTAAACTTTAAAAAATATGAACAGAAAATGACTTTCATCACTTGAGTAATTAATTTCAAGCTTTGGGCAAACAAACCACAATTAAACATTTTGTAAAAAGTAACTTTTTTATAACAAATTCAGCCGGTGCAGGTGAATGTCGACTAGGTCTAACTTACTTCGCGTGAAACGAAAAAATGTCTGCAAAAAGTTACATTTTATCACATGGGCAATCAATTTCAAGCTTTGGGGAGACGAACCACAATCATAGATTGTGCGAAAAGTTTTGTTGATAACAAATTCGGCCGATGAAGTATAATGTCGACTAAGTCTCACATATTTCGAGTAAACTTCAAAAATGTAAACAGAAAATGACTTTCTACACATGGGCAGTTAATTTCAAGCTTTGAGCAAACAAACCACAGCTAAACATTTTGTAAAAAGTAACTTTTTTATAACAAATTCAGCCGGTGCAGGCGAATGTCGACTTGGTCTCACTTACTTCGCGTGAAACGAAAAAATGTCTGCAAAAAGTTACATTTTATCGCATGGGCAATCAATTTTAAGCTTTGGGTAAACGAACCACAGTCATAGATTGTGCGAAAAGTTTTGTTGATAACAAATTCGGCCGATGAAGTATAATATCGACTAAGTCTCACATATTTCGAGTAAACTCTAAAAAATGTAAATAGAAAACGACTTTCTACACATGGGCAATTAATTTTGCTTTGAGCAAACAAACCACACCTTTTGTACATTGTATATTATATAAACTTTCATAGTTATATAAATTTTAGTTCATGTGTTTTCTCTGCCTCTCTAAGATAAAAGCTGGCAAGTTGTAATTATGCACTTCTTGCTCACGAGCGCTTGAATATTCAGCGCGCAGAGTATATCATTTTCATACTTTCAACATGTAATAGGCATCGATGTTTCAAGCTAGCGCCCAGTATGTTAAATTAGTTGAGTAGGGTTGTTATATAGTTTTCTAAGAAAAATGGTCAAGTCATTCCAAATTCACAAAAGATATCGTTGCACATTGCAATAATATATGTCCAAATTGAGTTATAAATTATGAAAAAGTAATCTATTAATAATTGATATTAGTGTTCGTATATATATCCGAAAGGATTGTGATTGACAGACATTCCAGTCAATATAACTATTTGCGAAAAGCAATATATTTTGAGTAGTGTAATTGCATAAAAATCGCAGCACTTGTTTACCTATTGCCGTCAAGAATCTGGAAAATGGACAAAATATGATGACATATGTTGAAAAGTACAAAAAGTTGAAAAACCAGGTCATGCAATGTTGTTGCTGAAATTTACGTACATGTATAGATAAAGTTTGGGTTCTCCACTGTTCTTGGTGTTGCTTGTATATATGTATAATAAATAACTGTATATGTAAAGCTCTAATACCTAACTAGAAATTAATTGCCCTTTTGATAGAACTGATTTTTTGTTTATATTTTTTTATGTCTAGATCAGTGGTGGGGAAACTTTTTTTAAGACGGGCCATTTGTAATATCTAGACAATCGTAGCGGGCCAAAGAATAATGCTTAATCGTTAAAAAATTTATGTTTTCTATAAACATATACATATATTATTACATACACCTATTATTTTAATAGTAAAAAAGCAAAAGGTAAGAAAATTATAAGCACAAAATATAAAATGAATATAGTGTAGTTCTTGATGTGAAGTATTATCACTTTATTTTCTGGCGTCGTTACTGGTTGATGGTGCATGAGAAAAATGAAATTGAGACTGTTTCATCAAAATTTCATCATAGTCCGGTTCCATTTGCGAAGCAGAAATTCTTAAAACTGATGAAAGGTGCTCATCTGTAATTCTGTTTCTTAAAGAAGTTTTCCTAATCTTCATTGTTGAAAAGATTTGATCGCATATATAAGATGAGCCGAACATTGTCGTTATCTTCATTGCATGAGTAATTAGATTTGGGAATTTATCTGGACATAAATTACGCAAAATAGCGGCCGTTGGGAAAATTTTACCAAATTTTAATAGTTTAGTTAGTTCTGCCTCGGAAAACATTTCAAATACAAAATTTCGGCTCATTAGGTGTGATACGATCCGCTGGAGATGCCAGTATGCGGTTGCAGAAATTTACCTAAATGTTGATACTTTTGTTCTGCAACGAAAAAAAATTAAAAAATGAAAAAAATTTGTTGGCTGATGACACGGGTTAAGGCCATTTAGGCAATCTGCCTATTGATTTAAAAAAAATATCAGGTACCTAATTTCAGCTCACATTCACAATCCAACGGGAATTATGATGTTTTCTATAATGCACCGTTGGATTGTGGATGTAGAATTCGCAGCTCAGAATACATATAACCAGCTCCCTTGGGAAGTTGTTTGATATTTTTTTAAATTATTGAGGAAATTTCCTTGTTTACCTTATGTAATATTTTAAATTGACCATGGTCAACTTTTATATTTTTCGTGATAAAATCGCCGCAGGTAGTTTTTATGCGGGTCGTCACATTACGAAGTAAGAACGCGTTTAAACATTCTCACGACGGCACTCTTAAACGGGCCGGATTAAACCTTTCCGCGGGCCGGACTTGGCCCTCGGGCCGTAGTTTCCCCATCACTGGTCTAGATACTCGAAATGAGTGAGACCTCAGTTGACAATATAATACGTTGTCCGATTTTGTTATCAATAAATCATTTTTTGTTTATATTTTACAAAGTTTACTTGAAACAAGTGAGACTCAGTCGACATTATACATCACCGGCCGAATTTGATATAAACGAAAACGACTGTGGTTAATTTGCCCAAAGCTTGGAATTAATTTCCCATGTGATAAATGGTAAATTAAGTAAAAAATTATCTTTATTTTACGCAAAATAAGATGGAGATGCTGGAGGCATCTTTCGTGAAGATATTTGTTTTCACCATTACTTTTTTTTTAAGGGTGTGCAAAATAATTTATTCGGTGGGCAAAAATGGTCTAACGTTGTTCAATCCAACGACGTATTATTTTCATTGGATTTCCTGCTTATATTTTTTTATGTTAACTCGAAATTAGTGAGACTCAGTTGACAATATAATAAATTGTCCGAATTTGTTATCAATAACTCACTTTTTGCACAATCTATGACTGTGATTTGTTTGCCCAAAGCTTGAAAACGATTGCCCATGTGATAAAATGTAACTATTTCCAGGAATTTTTTCGTTTCACGCGAAATGAGTGAGACCTAGTCGACATTCGCCATAAAAAAATTACTTTTTACACAATGTATAACTGTGGATTGTTGCTCAAGGCTAGACATGACTTGCACCAGTGACAACAGTCATTTGTTTATTATATTTTTCCAAGTTTACTCGAAATAAGTGAGACTTAGTCGATGTTATAATTCACCGGCCGAATTTGTTATAAGCAAATCACTTTTCGCCCAATCTATGACTGTGGTTTGTTTGCCCAAAACTTGAAAATCATTGCCCATGTGATAAGAGGTAACTTTTTCCAGAAATTATTTTCGTTTCACGCACCGTCGAATTTTTTATAAAAAAATTACTTTTTACAAAATGTTTAAATGTGGTTTGTTTGCCCAAAGCTTTAAATTAATTGCCCATGTGATGACAGTCTTTTTCTGTTTATATATTTTTCAAGTTTACTCGAAATATGTAAGACTCGTTCGACATTACACTTCACCGGCCGAATTTGTTAAAAATAAATCACTTTTTGCACAATGTATAACTGTGGTTTGTTTGCCCAAGGCTAGGAATTATTTGTCCATTCAATGATATTCGTTATCTGTTTATATTTTTTTAAACTCGAAATATGTGAGACTTAGTCGACATTATACTTCATCGGCCGAATTTGTTACAAACAAATCAATTTTTGCACAATATATGTCTGTGGTTCGTTTGCCCTAAGCTTGAAATTGAGTGCCCATGTGATAAAAGTCTTTTATTTTCAAACGTACAATAATAACGTCATCTTTCGATTGACAGGATCATCGAAAAGTTCTATTTCTCCGCCAAGGAGGAGAAGTGTTGTATGCAACACTTTTCCGGCCGGCGGCAGGAAAAGTGTTACTAAGCAAAAGATGAATTGGTAACCATGAATAAAAAATTTTCCAATTCAAACGTCATTTCCATTTTCAACCACTTCTCACCAGGTTGCGAATTATAACTATCAATTATTTTACTTTATATCTGTCAGAGTCAATTTTCTTGGCAACCGTAACTAGGCAAATGTTCCATAATTCATAACGATCGTAAGTGGATAGAATTATGTGCGTAAATGTGAATCAATCCAAAAATGGATATTCAGATTTTTATGAATTTCAAAACGTTTGAAAATAAAAAAAACATATTTCATTCGGAGTAGAAGTGACTTTTCATGGCTCGCTTTCAATTACCCGTAATTACCCGGGTAAGCTCAAGCTCGCCATGAAAAATGACACTTCTCCTCCTTATGAAATAATATACTATTATCTACTCCTATTGAATAATATATTCATTATTCAACTGTGTTTTAGCAATTAATAGAATCTATTACCAAACAGCGTGAGTAATAATAACTCACTATATAGTCTACTAAGATCCCAAGTAAGATCGACCGTCACTCATCTGCTAATGTCACTTGAATAATTCTGACGTTTTCAAATTGAGTTAATACTACCTAATTATTGTGAATTTGTATTTGTATCTTAGTATTTATTGTTATAGTCGTAGATGAAGTATAGTATTCAAGTTGCGGTAATGGTCATAAATCACTTGATGAATTACAGCACTCGCTTGCAGCTCGTGCTGCAAACTTCATCTGCGTGAGTTATGACCTACATTACCGCTCGTTGAATAACGAGCCCATCCGAATAATTGCCCATATGATAATGAAAAATTACGTAAAAAATCATCTTTACTGCACGCGAAATAAGATGGAGGTGCTGAAGGTAATTTACATGAAGAAATTTGTTTTCTCAATAAGTTTTTTTTAAGGGTGGGCAAAATAATTTATTTGGTGGGCAAAAATGGGCTAACGTTGGGCAATCCAAAGACGTATTGAGTATTTTCATTGGATTTCCAAAATGCTGGAGAAAATTTTTTCAAAAAAATTTTTTTTTTTTTTTAATCGAGGGACCTACAGTTTAACGCCGGTTCCGAACGGCCAATGGGCTTGTGAACGATGCATATTACCCAACAATTTATCTTAATACTATAACCACTAAATTCCGGACATATACAACACCCAAGAGCAAGTTGGGACTCGAACCCACAATCCTCGGTTTACAAGCGGTAAACCATACCGCCTGGTCTACCGAGGCCTCAAAAAATTTGTTTTTTGAAGGAAGGGCAAAAAAATTTTTTCGAAAATTCGATGATGGGGGTGCTGCTGTCAAACGGCTAAAATGAGCGCAAATTTAATTTTAGAAGTAGGACAAGATACTCGAGGACATAGTGATAGTAACTTTGGCTGGAAATGAGGTATAGACGTATAACCGCATTAAAAGCTCTTAGTGTAACAAGATGTGAAGTTTTAGACGGTTTTTTAGATACAATGACGACGCATTGCTTTCTGCTAAACTTTTTTCATTTTAATATCAAAGGGCACATAAATACACCATTTTTCTGGGGCATGCTTGGATGAGTTGGGACAGTCGGGAACCAAACAATATTTATTTACCACTTTTTTCTCATTCATTATGCAATAAAATAACGAAACAGTACTGCGTTTTGCTTCTTACCCGACAACAAGGTAGGTACTTACAATAGGGTGCCATTTATCGGCAGGACAAAAAATGGTGAAGTCGTGACAAAAAGGTCGAACAGCAGAAAAATATTCGAAACGGCCTAAATATGATTTAAACATTTTAAATTACCCTCGATCACTGAAAATGTACACTACATTATAAATGTAGCTTGCACGACAGGAAAATATTCTTCTTCTTATTGTGGTGCCGTACCCGGTTTAGGGTGTGGCGACCTCTCTACAACTACTCGTGCTGTGCGTGATACAGCGATACACGAATAGAAGGGACCTACAGTTTTACGACGGTTCCGAACGTCTTTACACAGAGGTTTTACTAGGCAGAATACTGCTCGGTGGTTTGCCATTGCCTTCCGAGAGGTGGCTCCGCATAAATTCGTTGTTCCGGCCGGGATTCGATCCAGCGACCTTCTGCTCAGTAGCCCCACGCACTGACCACTGAACTACGGAGCCACCATAAAATATTCTTACTGTAAGTAAATCGATCGAGAGCTATAATTGAATCTTCCACGTTAAAAATAAGTTAGCAACGACATGAAGCAGCCCGACAAAAAAAGTGAAATATATTAAGATATATTATTATGTCGTGCAATCTGCTTTTTTGCTGTGACTCAAACTTATTTTGTATCTGATTTCTTTATAAACTGCCGTGAGAATGATGGCGGGTATAAAGAAAAAAACTCTATATAGCTGCATTAGAAGAGCAGATTATCATACAGTATCCAGTTTGAAAAATCTACTTATTCAATTGAAAAATTCGAAATTCGAACCAGCTTTCCGTCTATGTAGATTACCAACTTTGAACCCTATTGCTTCAACATTGCGCCCTTTATTGGTTAAACAAGATTTATTTCCTCCCCTGTGGCTCAACCAATTCCATCCAAGATGACCTAAGAAACTATCTACCTACAAACATTCAAACCTATTGTTCCAAAACTGTGCCGTATATCGCGTAAACAAGATTCATTTTCTTCTTTTGGGGGGTCAACCCCGAATCAATTAGTATCAAAACCAATCCGATCCAAAAATCATTCGAAACTACCTACTTACAAAGTTTCAATCCTATGTCTCCAAAATATTGCCATTTACCGTGTTAACAAGATTTATTTCCTCCCCGGTGGATCCACCCCCCAACCAATTCGTACCAAAAGTAATCACATTCAAGATATACGAAACTATCTACTTACAAACTTTCAACTCTATTGCTCCAAAATTGCGCCCTTTACCGTGTAAAGAATATTTATGCTCCGGAGGGTCAATCCCCCAATCAATTCGTACCAAAAGTAATCTCATCCAAGATATCATACGAAACTACCTACTTACAGACTTTCAACAATATTGTTTCAAAATTGCCCATTAGTTTTTTGTCGTATTTTTCCGGAAATTACAGATTATATCATTACATCAAAATTTAACAAACAGTGGGGTATGAGAGTGGTTTTTAAATCCGTTTCATACCTCCTGGACCGCGATGTTCTTGAGGTTTCTTGATGCCTGAATTTTATTTTTTTCCTGGTATATACTAGCATCTCCAGGGGCCCCCATCAAACCAAATGAGCTGAAATTTGGTATTTGAGATTGTTTTTTTAGGCAGAACAAAATATCAAAATTTACTTAAATTCAATCATATGTGTTCCATATGAAAAAATGCACTTTACATCATTTTTGTATATACCAGTAAAATCACGATCTTTGAACGACCATAAAAAAGAACAAATTCTTTTAGAAAGAACTCATACACAAGACATTGTTAAACTACCTCCAAAATGCCTATTATCTAAGTAACTAAATTTTCAGAATTAGTTGAAAGTTTGACTAGCCTTTCAACTGATTCTGAAAATTTTGTTATTTATATATGTGTATAGTCTAATATTGTATTTTGCTGTTTGTTTTTTTATACTGTATTATATATTGATATATTTTTTTGTACTGTATTTTGTATTATATACCGATGTCGCTGTACTGCCATACGCAAAATAAATAGATAAATAAATTTTCAGAATGATACTATGTCTCTTTTTCCGTAAAGGTTTAACGTACGTAATATATTCTTTGATGAACAAATATGCAGTACGCTGCATATTTGTATATATAAAATGATCAATGAAAGATGAACAAAGAACAGTTTCATTAATTGCTTCTTTCAGATCACTCGGTTGTGAAAAAATAAACATGAAAATTTGGATATATAAATTATACGACTGATTGAACGAACGTTCGGTACGCTAACTACTTGAACAATGCAGGAAGACCTAAATTTTTTTTCAACCTAATATTTTATTATTATACAATAAGCGTACTGGGGTGCTATTCTTGACCGTTCGCAGATTTCAAGGTCGTGCGCATCTAACGTTTTTGCGAATGATAAGTATTGGTTTTTGGTATTCTTGACCATTCGCTGAATGTGCGTTCATGCGTATTTTACAACGTGTGGTGTTTGGTGATCGCAAACGCCTTGCGTATACGTTTCACAGTATTAAAACTCGTAAAACACCGATTTCTATGATTTAAATTTCGGTATGGATGATCTTCACAATGTCCAGCATATAGCAAATTTGGAAAATTTACAAATTGCAGATGAACAAATTAATAGACTTGGACAAATTAATAGACCCCTTTGAGATTTTGACTGATCATCAGTTCTTACAGTTATTCAGACTTACAAAAGCATTAGGCAGATTCTCAATTGATACGGTAGCTCCCTTCATGCGAATGCAGAGGAGGCCTACGGACTTGAGTATAACAACAAAAGTCAGGTTTAATATGGATTTTTAGATTCTTTTATCCAAGATTTCATTCCTTCCATTTTTTGCTTCGGGAAGTTACTAGATGGACATTGGGAGAAATATATTTGTGTCCGTGTTTCAGCCATCTGTCTCGAGATGTATAGTAGAAGTTCAGTATTGCTTTGAATTAACCAGATATATTCAATAGATGGGTACATTCTCCGAGAAATTTGGATGAATTGAATGTAGGAAGACTAAAGTATTTGCTGAAATTTTTTCTCGCGTCAACATATTTTCTATTAGTTATGTTGTAGATTTTATGAAGATCTCCATTTTTCTGGGGTTGTTGGCTGTGTAGATTGCACACATGTAGCAATATTTCCACCAAAAGTGGAAGACCAGGATTATCCAGCACATATTTATTTCAATCGAAAAGGATATCATTCGATTAATCTTCAGCTAGTTAGTCCATTACCTATCGATATAATAATGCAATATAACTGCACCCAGTGTTTTTTGGTGTAGGTACTTACTGTAGAGTTCCTTGTATCTGCCATTAATCATGAAATAAATTAATTTATTCATCGATATAATTTCGCGTATACGTGCCGTTCCGAACGATGTCAAGAATAGCGCCCCGGGAGTGTTGTATTCAGAAGTACAAGTGTAGAAGCATCTCATTAGTTACGCGATTCCGTAGACGAAAATTTGTCTCAGATCGATGTTTGAATAGCAAAAAATTTAATTCTGTTATAAGTACTAATTATCTTGATTTTGACAATTTTTTTTCTTGTCTCGATCAATTGGCCAACGTACGTAATCAGCATCAAATTATATGCTGTATACATATTTTCATATTTTTCTGATTTTCAAATGGTTGCTCTGACTGTACCTACAATTAGAACACACGTGGATATTTATTAAACATACCCAGGTATTAATTTTTCAGTCAGGAAAGGATAAGCTGCAAATTATGCAGTTTCAACCCGGAATAATAATTCTTATCTCTCTGTGTGAATGTGAACCAAGCACTAGTATCTGACGTTTCGGACCATAGTCTGATAAAATACACTGGGTATTTTTTTTTGAGAAGTATCAATATTTTTCGAATATCGCAATTTAATTCAATTTTTTCAAATTATTATAAGATATTATATCATGAAAATTACTATATGGGCGTGGGTGTGATCCCTGTATAACGCACAGTGAGAGAAATTCTCGGAGAAATTTCACAAATAAATTAAGGCATCAAATTAGCATTCAGTTATGTATCGGGTGGCAGGATAAGAATGTAAAGTACTGTATCTCGTAAACTATTCGTCGTCGTAGAGATTTGCAGTAGAAAATATTATAGCTAAAGTGGCCAAGAGAAAATCCTGGAAATTATTTTCAGCTTTCCAATATGGCCGCCAGGGGGCGTAACCACTATCTAAAATTTGTCTCTGAAATTCTTGTTAATGTATCACAAAAATATATGTGTTTTCAAGCTAAGCTTCATTCGAGTGATTTTTGTTCATCACTTTTCAACGTATCTATTAAAATGAAGTGGTGGGGGGTGATTCAATGTTTTTCGAATGACCTGAACACTTGAACGGATTTCAAACAAGTTGGTCTCTTATGAATCATTTACCTATTGAATTTCTCATCAAGGGAGCTTGAATTTATACTAAAGCACTTAAAGGCATGTACAGGCTGTACCATTTTCGATGTCCTTACGGGGTAACTCGCTTATTTTTAAAGATAGAGATTTGCGGTTTTCGCGAACGTTGGCTACTTTTTTGTGAATCTCACGATACCGTAAGGAAAATTTTCATAGCTTGCTTCGTTTTTGAGATACAGGGCGAAGTTGAAAATATTGCATTTTGGTCCCCCTCCTGTATCACAGCTGTCTTTCAACATATAGAAAAAGTAAAAACTGTTTTTTATACACTTTTTTACGTAGAATCCAGTAGCGTAGTCAGATTTTTGAAATGTGCTGTCATTGTTTAGATATAACCCAATGTTATAATTTTTTTAATGGAACACACTGTATATTTTTCCATATTCAAAACATAAATGTTTTGCGCTTTTCAAAAATATATAATACTTATATAAAATTTTAAGTATTAGCCCTGTATTTAAATAATTTTCTTTTTTTTATGTCAAGTCAAGACAAATATCACTTTGATAGATCGTTCGGCGCAGTAAACAAATATATCACTTCCATTTATATAAGTGAGAATGAAAAGTAGTCATTAAAAAAATGTTATTCAATATAAGTTACTAAACAGAGATATATTTAATGATTATAACAAAAATAGAAAATTGTATGTAACACTGCTTGACCTTGGTTGCCAGTTAATGGGGTCATTTTTATCAATACACTGGTTTTAGAATCTTTCATTAGGATAAATATTTTCTATATTGAGCCAACGGAATTTCGTCAAGTAATTCAGAAAATCATCCAAAATTTTCAAATATCTTTGATGATTCAAGTTACCGTCGAAAATACGGTAGACTAATCTTCCTCCAAAAACGAAACAAAATCGGACAATATACCACCTACAAAACTCAATACTCTTCTCAGTTTCACTTGGGTGCAGATGATGTATAGCTTGGGATATGTGGGGGGTATATATATATATATATATATATATATATATATATATATATATATATATATATATATATATATATAGAGGCTAAGGAGGCTAAGCCTCCTCAATAATATTCCGTGTATCACTAATATATTATATTGAATAGTCAGCATTCAGCATATTCATATTAATCAAAATCATATTATTTTATGCACCTACCTTCCTTTCAACCTACATTATACAATATAATTTATTAATTAAGATAGAAGGTGTTTACATTTACTGCAATTCATTCATTTCAAGATTTGTGGCAACGCTGCGGAGGCTTAGAAAGGTATATTCTCAACGTTCATTATGCCTGCCACAGAAAAGCAAACAACGGTGCAAATACTCCGAATGAATACTTCATTGCAATAGAAAAACAAAACACATGTAAATGGCAACACCGATAGGAACCCAGTCTCATACAATGTCGACCAATCACAACTATAGAATTTCGCGTGACATCGAGTGAATTCGTTGGAAAGCATTAATTTAAGGTTCGTTCCAACCGGCATCAGAAACAGTTTCTTACAGTCAGGATTCTGCGCAGTAACTTAAATGCATTCCAACCAGAATCACAAACGATTAGGAAACGGTCAGTTTCGCGTTCCATCCAAGGTTGCAAACTGTTTGAAAACTATCAGAACGGTTTGCGGATTATCTTATGGCCGTTCATCTGGCGCATGTGTAGAGCTATTATTTTTCAGATGGTGACAATTGCTTTAAGACCTTTTGCTTATTTTTATTCATCTAACCTACTGTCACATAAAAACTCGCATTATACTGCCTGCATATTTATGTTATGTATTCTTGTTCGGTAAAACTAAATAAATGGCATATATTTCATAAACAACAAACTTACATTTTATTGTAGGTACTACATTTACTTTTTACGTTGCACTAAAATATTAATTGCACTAAAAAAAACAATCCTGAAATTAAAGTAAAAAAAAATTAAAACATGAATGTAAGAAAAAAAATATGAAATTTGCTTAATAAAACGTTGCATAAAGTCTTTAGAACAAGTAGAACAGGTTTTATTTTTTTTAAATATCATTTCTTTCTCTCAGAATTTCATTTAATTCCTTCATTAAGATAAGTTTTTGTTTATTCTCCTCCAACTTCTCTTTTTCAAGTACTATTCTATCTCTATTGTATTCTTTTCTATCTCTTCGTGTTTGCTCTATTGTAGGTAATATTTCTGTTTGTGGTAGGATTTTTTGTTTTTAATGAGAAGCTCTTCCCTGGGGCCTAACTAACTACTTCTAAATTATCACGTGTTCCAACCATAGATCAGGAAACCAATATTTTACAGACATGCGCGTTGAGAACGATTTGCAAACTGTTGGAAATCTGTTTGTGATTCAAGGTTGGAACAAATCTATAATCGTAGTGTGATCGTAGTGACTAATGGCCGACAACAGCTTGTTTACTTATATTGCTCGCGTATTGTTTTAAAATGAGTTTGGTTACTGAAGTTAATTTCAATGGTAACTTAGTGGAATATTTGTTATCCCATAACTTTAGTGCACTAAGTTATGAGGATAAAGTTTTGATAAAAACATTGCGACCTACCCCTGAATTAAACAATTTGGTGCAGCGTAACAGACAACAAAACCGCGGTTTTAATACAAGGAATTATGAGAGACATCCTTGCCTAACCGGATCACAGGTAAAAAATAAATTATTTTGTTGGCAGTGTTTACTTTTTACTAGTGAAAATGTCTCTGTTTGGGGCCGCTTAGGATTTGAGGATTTAATTCTATACCTAGTTGAAAGTGAGGAATTTTTCACCGATAAAGTAACTTTAAATACAGCACGCGGATTAATATCTTACTTACAAGATAAGGAATTTATATATTTTTTGAACATCTTTAAATTAATTTTTGAACAAACAGAAATAGTTTTTCAAATCTTACAGCACAAGTTTTCAGATGTAATTTACTCACGAAATCGGCTCAAGTTTCTTTTGGAAAAAATTTCAGAATTTCGTGCAGAAGTTTATTTTAAAAAACTATTTTCTGTATTTCAAACTACTGATGATACGACTCAATTTAGCCCAAAACGAAAGAAATTCAGTTACGCAGATATGGAGCTTCACTATAAGCAATTATTTTATGAAATTTTGGATACTATTAGGGATCAAATAGAAATAAGGTCCTCTGATTTGAAAGAACTGCATTTCTTCGACTTACTCAATAAAAATTTGTTAACCGGATTTTCGGCTAATTTTCCAGATAACCTTTTGGAAAATTTATGTCAAAAATACACTTTTTTTGATAAGGTGGCCATAAAAAGTGAACTGTGTGTTGTTTATAATGACAATGAAATTTTGGAGCAAAATGAAAATCATGTGAAAACTATTAAATAGCTTTTCGATAATGATTTGAATCAAGATTTACCCCAAGTTTATAAACTCTCATCTCTAATTGTTTCTATCCCGGTGACATCGGCTTCCGTAGAGCGCTCGTTTTTCCACTCCTAAGGGAATTAAAACTTATTTACGAAATTCAATGAGCCAGGATCGTTTGAAAAATATTAGTTTGTTGTCTATTGAAAAGGAATTGGTAAAACTTTTGGCAAAAGACAAAAAATTTCATGAGGATATTATAGATCATTTTGCTAACGTTAAAGATCGCAGAATCCCGCTAATCTTCAAAAATATATAATAACTTTTTATTTGCTCTCACCAGCTGTTAAAAAATTCGTTAAGTAGGTAGGTAGGTACCTACTTATTTTGTGAAAGAAAAAAAAATTTGATGAATAGATGAATTGATTAATTGGCTGAGAAGAGTTTTTGTGAATATTGTAAATAGGAGTTGTAGGTCTCAAGGTAGACACTCGAAAGTGAAAACAAGTTAATAGCTTAGGGTGCTTGTTTTACTTTGATTTTCTTTAAATTATAAGGCGGTTGACCTTGAAATCCTAAAAATATTCGCCTATGGTGTATTTTTTAACACCTATATATATATATATATATATATATATATATATATATATATATATATATATATATATATATATATATATATATATATATATATATATATATATATATATATATATATATATATATATATATATATATATATATATATATATATATATATATATATATATATATATATATATATTTTAATATCTTCGAAACCCTTGGAATGCCAACCGAATCTTCAATTTCTCTGCAAGTATTTTTGTTCTCTTCTACCTTTGCGAGGACACTAATTTCATCATTTTCGGCATTTTCTTTTCTATAACTGTCTGGCCTAGGCTTTTCAAAAGATCCGAAAAAGGAAACTTAAAATTTCTATCTTATTTTCTAACTGAAACCCAGTAACTGAGTAATAGTATATAACTTTAAAAATAGAGGTCCATCGCTTGATTTGGATTTAAACAAACTTGGTAATATATCCCAACCATATCTAAATTTTTGTAGTTTTGATATACTGGATTATCATTCGCCATTGTAAGAAAAATTTGTACAATTTGACAGGAACTATAAATATTCTGCACTTGCTTTTTTTTCATAGCCACCTACTAATTAGGTCCAGAGCGTATATAGTTGATAAATAGTGTTTCATTAGTTTAAATTTATTGTTTTGTCAAATTGTTTAATAACGTATATTAAACAATATTTTTAATGAAAACTTTTCATTCTTACCTATATAAATGGAAGTGATATACCTATTTGTTTACTGCGTCGAACGATCTATCAAAGTGATATTTGTCTTGACTTGACATAAAAAAAAGAAAATTATCTAAATACAGGGCTAATACTTAAAATTTTATATAAGTATTATATATTTTTGAAAAACGCAACACATTTATGTTTTGAATATAGAAAAATATACAGAGTGTTTCATTTAAAAAATTATAACATTGGGTTATATCTAAACAATGACAGCTCATTCCAAAAATCTGACTACGCCACTGGATTCTGAGTGTATAAAAAACAGTTTTTACTTTTTCTATAAGTTAAAAGACAGCTATGGTACAGGAGGGGGACCTAAATGCAATATTTTCAACTTCGCCCTGTATCTCAAAAACGAAGCAAGCTATGAAAATTTTGTTTACGGTATCGTGAGATTCACAAAAAAGTAGCCAACGTTCGGGAAAACCGCAAATCTCTATCTTTAAAAATAAGAGAGTTACCCTGTAAGGACATCGAAAATGGGACCGCCTGTACACACATACAAAAAATTATATACATGATGCCAATTCTAAATCTATATAAAACTCATGAATACAAGCCAGATCTAATCTGCTCATGAAGAATGATCACTTATACCTACTTAGCATTTTATAAGTATTATATTTACACAATTGTGTAAATTCGAATTCATCATTAATTCAGAATATACAATACTTATAGAGTCAATAATGTAATTTGAACTAATGGAATATATAATATAATAAGCGATGGAACCCTCGGATATTCACAGATAGTAATATGGAAACGCTGAAAAATTTATAGAAACGGAAATATTTTTGTTGTGAAATGCACAGGGGAATAATGGAATATAAAATTCAATTTCACCCGAAATTTTGGAATAATGAACCTACCCATTAATATAAGTATTTTCCAAATTAATCAGCTAATCTTTAAATACTATAACACCAAGGGAAGTAAATTGAATGTTGGAAATTACTAAGCCATTATTTATCAATAATTTATCATTACAGTAACCAAGATACCCTTATAAATCCGCCCCTGTAAGCACAGCTGATTTTCACTGGATATAACTTACCGCAATTATTTACTTGAAATTCAGAAATGTCTTCCGCTTTGGTCAATCATCATTTTACATTCACGAATAATTGAAAACACAGGCACCTATGACATGAAGAAATTTCCAGTGTTATTACTCACACGAATAGAATAAAAACTCCCAACTTCTAACCTTAAAGACCGCGCGGCAAAATGTTAAGAAGATTTGCTTGATGACAAGTCGCCGGTAGATATTAACAGCTGGACTACCTTGATCCCTCACAGTGAACTAACGAAGTAATCTTCCTAGCTTGCTTCCTACAACCGTCAACGCGTCAACCAGTACAACCTAAATGTGTGTGGTGGTAACTCTTAACTAGTGACGTAACATATCTACTCGTCATTTGTCTGCGAGCGCGAAATTAGCAACATCGGAGGGAGTATTTTTGCCAGATTAATTTAACATTCAGATACATTTCGCTTTACGATAACGTGTATTGAACATAGCGCGGTATGCTATTCACAATATCAATCTTATTTGTGTCCATATCAATGAAATAGAACGCATGCGTTTTAGCACTAAAGAAACGATTGTCGATTTGGATATATTTTTAACTCTACCTTTTAGTAAGCATATAGGTAGTTGCAGCAGCGCGTTGAATTCAATTGTTCTTCCAATAACAATTGAATAATGATTCTGGTTTGTGCATCTAATCGAATATTTTTTCAGATGCTTGACTTAACAAATCGAACAATAATATTCTTGGGCAATTGGTAGAACACTTTTAGAAACTTGATGAGAAGATCGAAACGTTGAGTCGGTATATGGTTCATAACATAATGCCGTTAGAACACAAATAATGAGAAATTAGAAGCTGTCATTTTTATAAAAATTGGATTGCTTACAGAAAAATTTAATTCGGAAGAATAAACTGTTTTATACTGATCATTAATGAAGTTATTTGGAATGAAAGGCAGAGCCGAGACAAATGACTCAATTCACATAAAAATTTCAATCTTCCATTCGGCCTATGAAACCATAATTGACAATTATTTCTTCCGTGGCTCCCAATCTTGACAATAAAAAAAGATAATTTCTAGTAATTCCTCCATATGGTTTGCATTTTGTATATATTACAATAACAACGATAATAGTGACATTTTTAACATATTTCCTTGA
>JARQZK010000072.1:130000-277500 GCA_030704885.1 Cynegetis impunctata | reverse complement strand
TAGGGTACACAACAATAGTGATTCATCTCTTCTGAACGTTTGTACACGATCCCAAACAAAATTAAAAAAAATTTAAACTCAACAACTCATATAAAATACACGTAAACAGATGTAAATTGTAAACAAAGCAATCTATGGCCCATACGTTAGTAATATTCGACACCGGTAGGAGGCGTATCGCTTATCTACGTTCGCCAATTGGGCATGAACAGTCTGGTATAGAGATAACTGAAAATAGAATTAATACAGAGTTCCTCGACATGGAGCTAGATGGCGATGCGCGTAAAGAATGCTTTCGCTAGCAGGACGAACTACCGAAAAAATTCTAGAGGTGGCAGCACCAATTTCGAACGAAATGGCAAATCAGAAAACGGCAGATCTGATGATCTGATCGAAGTGCGATTGTTTGTTACGAGTTACGAGTATTAGCAACCAGGCCGACCACGCGACCGGGCCATTTCAAGAAGAATCCTCCTGCGCTACAGCAGAATCAAGGGCAATTGAATAAAAAAATCAGCACCAGCAGTTAAGCAAAGGGAGTTCTGTCTGGCTCAAAATTGGACACAACCTTAATTTTGAAATATGTGTAAAGTAGATATTGGAGATGTTTAGAAGTTGATTGAATGGGGGCTCTGGAAAAGTTCTTCGGGGGCTCCACAGGCCTACTTGAATTTGTTTATTCGAATAACCGTTTTTTCGAAACTTCATGAGGTGTTCGATTTTTATTGAAGAATTGCGGTTTCTTATTCTTGTTATCATATGATTTGAAAGAGGATATGTATTATTATAGGAATAAAAACAAGCTATTATATTTATGACGTTGTCGTTGCCACTTTGATTTAGATATTTCGCGAGAGAAAATATTTATTGAGAAATACCATGTATTTTCGAATAATCAAATCATGTAATGCATTTTCGAATATCTGAATCGAAATTATTTTCTATGTACCTACTAATCGTACAAGATTGTACGCACATGATGGTTTGGAAGGATTTTTATCCCGCAGAAACTGTAAGATTCCAAAATTGATGAATTGACAATTCTATATTCATTCCTGATTGATAGATCTCTGTCATCCTAATTCCACATCGTCCTCACCCAATTAAACCAGATGAAACAGAGGAACTATGAAGGTTGAACGCTAAAATATGTAGATACGATGTCCATATGAGTGTATCACAAATAATTTGTTTGTCTAAAGAAACACCTAACACATATATATATATATATATATATATATATATATATATATATATATATATATATATATATATATATATATATATATATAAATATAAATATATATATATAAAAAAATATATATATATATATATATATATATATTATATGGAAGCAGCCGTTGACACGTGTTTCGGACTCTTTGGTCCTCATCAGAACGGCGTAGCCAAGCATTGGATTGAAAATTTGAAGATGAAAATAGTACAACAAACAAAAACCTCTGATACGGAAGCGTGCTATACCGATAATTCTACTCTACTTCTTTAATGTTTTCCCATGACTTATTTCTTTGTTGTTAGATAAATAGTACCCTATTATTATTATTTTCAAACATTACGTAGGTAAGGGTTTCTTTGGTTTCCCTTACCATCTAATGATAACAATTTTGAATATTAATATTAGACTGAATAGCATATACAAAGCAACCCTGTCTATTCAATTTTTTCAAATCAATAAATGTCAAAGAAATTTCAATTACGAATATCGTAGTGAAACGTCAACTTTTTAATGAAATCGAGTTTTTTAAGATTCAACCAGCCTGTTATTGCTAATAATTATCAAGAGATTATATATATATATATATATATATATATATATATATATATATATATATATATATATATATATATATATATATATATATATATATATATATATATATATATATATATACAACCGAATAAATTGACCCCTTCACAAACTGAGAAGAATTTTCAATTGAATATTAAAACGTTAAAACTTAAAAACGTGTTTCGAAGACTATATTAGAATATTCTTAATAATATTCGGATTCTTTTTGGATATATGGATGGACTCACATACACACACGCATTCATAAAAATAATAATTATTATTGTTATCATTGTATTTTATATGTAGGTGCCGTTTGATGAATACGATTTATTAGAAATAAAATTTCTTGTTTGATGGGAGGCATAAGACTGATGGAATAATTAATTATTTAGTTTTATATTTTTTATATACCTACATCATATACCTATGTAATTCATCATTTCATGTGATAAGATTGAATCGGTTCCGTTGAACCTTATAATCCTAATGATAAAAGATTCTGCCATCTAGCGGTATTTTAAATTTCATTAAAAAAATAAAATATACCCATAGTACTGTAACCAACCTCCCTTTTGATAGATATTTATGCCCTAGCTAGCAGGGAGATTGGTTAAACATTTATGGGTTCTGGGTTGTTCTCAGGAATAATAACAACTAAGTAAAATGAAGGTATTTACTGTTTTCTTTCACTTCTACATAAGACATATCTTTTTTTGTTTGTTTTATTTAATGTTTCTTCGACGATGGAGATTCCTCTTTGGATGGATTGTGCTCTTGACTTCTGCCCTTTTTTGTAACTAGGTTCCTGGTAGCTCCAGATAACGTGGATTTCAAACTTCCAATAACGTGGATTTCAAACTTCAGATAATATGGCTTTTAGCTCTAACCAAGGTTAAACTCCAGACCAAGTGACTTCAAACCCAGACCAAGTGGCTAAAATAATTCGGGGCAAATCAACATACAATCTCAAACGTAATATGTTCCAAGAATATCTGTAGGGTATCGATGGCCAATTCAAACTAAACTTCAGATTTACCTCAAGCAAAGATGCTAAGAAAGACAGTATATGTTCCAACATTAAACTGAACATAAGATAAGACCATGTGAAATTTGCCATCGTTAACCTACAAAAATCTTGTGTGAAATTGAGGGAATGAAACAAGCAAATAAAATAAAGATACTTCAAATTAAGAAATGTGAGATGATTACTTCAATATTGAAAGATAAATAATTCAATATAGGTAAATAAAAAAATTGAAATGGCGGAAAGATGAAATAAGGCATCAAATCAGATTTTCAAGACAATGCATTAATACGAAATAGTTATATTTCTTCTCATAACTTACCGTCTATCAGACGCCACAGATACTTAATAAATTTTAATAATTTTTAACAAACTATTCGTTTACTAGGTGTGAATATAATTTCAATATCTAACGTTGTTACTTGTTCGACAACCATTTGCTAAAAGAACGAGCGATTGTTAATCCGACGCTTCCTAGATACTCTCCTTCTTAATACGCAGGTCATTAACCATAGAGGAAACGACAGTGAAGCGTGAAAACACGGTACCTAAATGAACAATTCAGTGGCGGCGGTTCATCAGGGAATTGAAACGTTACAGTACAATTAGTAAGTAATTGATCTATCAAATCTGGGTTTAAATTATTAGTACCTTTAGGAATGATTTAATTTATATATATATATATATATATATATATATATATATATATATATATATATATATATATATATATATATATATATATATATATATATATATATATATATATATATATATATATATATATATATATATATATATATTGTTACGAATTCGGGTTCTCTAGGATGATTTCCAATAACTAACTAAATTTAATTAATAAACAAATCGGTATTTATTTACAAAACAGTAATTTCAAAATAACCACACTTTTCAATAACTGTCACTACTTCAAAACACAAGCTTCGTTCTTCTTTAATAACACGGTAATTCACTGTAGACTAATTGTAGACTAACTGTAGACTGACTCTCGTCTCTTCTATGGTCGCTTATATATGTCTTGTCATTCCTTCGAGAAGCTTCCAGAATGTTCCAGTCTTCGAATTAAGAGGGCGGTTACTTCAACGTTCATCGAATATTCCAGAGAACACAGAGTCGGCTTTAGACATTTTCGTAACACTGCCCCCCTCTTAAGTTTGATCGTCCCGATCAAAATCTTCTGATACACCTCCACCGTGATACTTTGCTAGCCTATCTAAATGTACAACTTTAGGCTTCGTCCTAGGAGTGCGTTGGATTCGGTAGACAACATCATTTATCCTCTTTGTGACTTTATAGGCCCCTTCCCAATTCTGGCTCAATTTAGGTGATAACCCTTTCTTTCGCTGGGGATTGTACAACCATACTAAATCTCCTTCTTTAAATCCGGCTGAGTTCGCCCTCAAATCGTATCTGGTCTTCATTCTGTCAATACTAGCATCTATCTTATCCCGGACGTGCTCATGGATCTTGCTTAGGTGCAGTCTCAATTCATCTGCATAAGTCTTTACTTCCAATGGTGTATCTTCGGGAGTACCGAACAGCAAATCACATGGTAAACGTA
Source organism: Cynegetis impunctata (assembly GCA_030704885.1). NCBI lineage: Eukaryota > Metazoa > Arthropoda > Insecta > Coleoptera > Coccinellidae > Cynegetis > Cynegetis impunctata. The sequence continues at coordinate 273,081 of JARQZK010000072.1, read as the reverse complement.
ATTCTCTACCAAAGAGTATCTTTGCTGGAGTATGACCTGTGGAATCATGAACCGATCCTCGATAAGCCATCAGCAGTACTGGCAAATGTCTGTCCCAATCCTTTTGGTGATCAGCCACAACCTTCGACAGGTATTGTTCCATGGTGCGATTGAATCTTTCCACCATCCCATCAGACTGTGGATGTAATGGGGTGGTTCTGGTCTTTCGGATGTTCAATATCTCCATCACTTTCTTAAAAACTTCGCTTTCGAAGTTTCTTCCCTGGTCTGAGTGCAATTCCAGTGGAACTCCGTATCGAGATATGAACTGATCTACCAGTACACGTGCGACAGTCTCAGTCTCTTGGTTCGGAAGAGCATAGGCTTCAGGCCACTTGCTGAAGTAATCCATGACAACCAGTATGTATTTATTTCCATCGTTAGAAGTTGGAAAAGGCCCGGCAACATCAATAGCAATTCTCTCAAATGGAAGCCCTACGTTGTATTTCTCCATTTTTCCATGAGTTCTCTTTGAGGGTCCCTTAGTGGCTGCACATGTTGGACATTTTCTGCACCAAGCTTCTACGTCATCACGGCAGTAGACCCAATAAAATCTTTCCCTTATCCTTGCAATTGTCTTATTCACGCCAAAATGGGCCCCTGAGTTTCCACCGTGGATTTCCTGTAGAAGTTCTTGCACTTTGCTGGTTGGTACCACTAAGAGGGTTTTGATTTCTTTACCATCCGGACTTTCCCATTTCCTTTTGAGTAACCCATTTTCAAGAATTAAGGAATCCCATTGCGCCCACAGTGCCTTCGTTTTAGCGCTCATTGTTGAAATATCTTTCCAGGTGGGTCTACGGTCGAGTCTTTTCCATTCTCTGAGATGCTTTATTTCAGGATCTTGTTCCTGTGCCTCAATTAATTCTTCTGTCGTCCATCCCTGTTTCAAATCGATGGTAGTTCTCCTTAAATTGATTATTCTTCTGTTTCTGTTATTATCTCTACCTCTGTTCCTGTTATTATCGCTGCCTCTGTTCATTCTGGAGCGACATTCTCTACTAGTGTGTCCATATTTTCCACATGAGTAACATTCACCCTTAAAGATTACTCGGTTCTTTTCAAAGGAAGAAATAAGTTTGTCGATATCTACTCCAGGTGTTTTGTTTCCCTCTACTTCCACTTTTCGAGCTATGTGTGTTGCTCGGTTATTCAAATCGATGGTAGTTCTTCTTAAATCGATTATTCCTCTGTTTCGGTTATTATCTCTGCCTCTGTTCATTCTGGAACGACATTCTTCACTAATGTGTCCATATTTTCTACATGAGTAACATTCACCCTTAGAAAATACTTGGTTCTTTTCAAAGGAAGAAATAAGTTTGTCTAACCGTTCTAATACTACTCCAAGTGTTTTATTTTCCTCTACTTCCACTTTACGAGCTCTGTGTGTTGCTTGGTTATTAAAATCAATGGTAGTTCTCCTTAAATCGATTATTCTTTTGTTTCTATTATCATCTTTTCCTCTGTTCATTCTTGAACGACATTCTCTACTAGTGTGTCCATATTTTCCACACGAGTAACATTCACCCTTAAAAAATACTCGGTTATTTTCAAAGGAAGAAATGAGTTTGTCTAACCGTTCTAATATATCTACTCCAAGTGTTTTATTTTCCTCTACTTCCACTTTTCGAGCTCTGTGTGTTGTTCGGTTATTACAAGATGTTAGTTTTGCTGTTTCAAATTCCAGAGCCCTCACTAAAGCATCATTTCCTGTTCTTGGTCTCAAAATTTTCAAATGTTGAATCAGGTCAGTGTCTTTTAACCCATTAACAAAAGATTTGACACTCAATTGCTCAAGGATATCATCTGGAGCCATTGGGTAGGCTAACCGAGTCAACTTTTCTACTTCGGCCTGAAATTCTTGCAGTGATTCATTTGCCAATTGATGCCTACCTTCTAATTGAGCCTGATACAACATTTCTTTATGATCATCACCATATCTCAACTCTAGGGATTTTATTAGAGTTATGTAATCTTCCTGCTCTTTTACTGACAATTTTTGTAACAGTTCTGCAGCTTTACCTCTGAGGGACAAAACCAGTTCTACTGCTTTCATTTCATCTGTCCAACCATTAGCTTGGGCTGCTGCTTCAAACTGTCGTTTGAATATTGGCCAGGAAGAATCTCCATCAAAAGTAGGTGGCTTCGAAACTTTCTGTCTGGGGACTGGATTTGACATTACTTTTGATTCATTTCTTTCCACTGTAGATATTCGCTTTTCTAAATCTTTCAATACCTGTGATTCACGTTCTTCTAAATTATGCAATTGCTCCTCCAGGTCTTCCTTCACATGTACTATTTCTTCAGTTATTTCATCTCTCAATTTCTCATTATCCTCCTTCCTACGTTTGTCGAGGTCTTCCAGGATTTTCTGTAATCTTTGTAATTCATCTAATTTTTCTTGCTCTCGACGTTTTTGTTTTTCTAATTTCTCCCGTTCTCGACATTTCTGCTCTTCCAATTTCTCCTGTTCTCGACGTTTCTGCTCTTCCAATTTCTCCTGTTCTCGACGTTTCTGCTCTTCCAATTTCTCCTGTTCTCGACATTTCTGCTCTTCCAATTTCTCTCGTTGACGTTGTTCCTCTTGTTCGGCGAATTTTTGCATTAGTTCTTCAATCATCGATTCCATTTTTCTGGTTATTGGCATCCCACTTCTGACACCAGTTGTTACGAATTCGGGTTCTCTAGGATGATTTCCAATAACTAACTAAATTTAATTAATAAACAAATCGGTATTTATTTACAAAACAGTAATTTCAAAATAACCACACTTTTCAATAACTGTCACTACTTCAAAACACAAGCTTCGTTCTTCTTTAATAACACGGTAATTCACTGTAGACTAATTGTAGACTAACTGTAGACTGACTCTCGTCTCTTCTATGGTCGCTTATATATGTCTTGTCATTCCTTCGAGAAGCTTCCAGAATGTTCCAGTCTTCGAATTAAGAGGGCGGTTACTTCAACGTTCATCGAATATTCCAGAGAACACAGAGTCGGCTTTAGACATTTTCGTAACAATATATATATATATATATATATATATATATATATATATATATATATATATATATATACAGGGTCACTCACGGTGGATGGTAGGTTAGACGTTTACGGAGTACGGGACATGAGATTATTCTGAAAATTTGGTTTCGTGGATGATTGATTTTGCTCTATCGATCTAAAATAATTGTGGCGCTGCGGCGTTGCCGCTTATACTAAAAAGTAGCAGCAACTGTGAAATTTCAAATGAGACACCCTCTATATTATTCCATTTTTTGCTTCTCTACCATTTTCCAATTGTTTTTGTATGATACTTCCCTATACCTATCTCCAGAGGTTTTCGAGAAATTAAATGATTTCCTTATTTTTTTGTGCAAAACATAGCTTCAACTAAATGTTCAGTACTAAGGTATTCAAATTCGTAGGATGCTGAAATTTTAGGTGTAGTTTACCAAGTTCCGACGTATTAGGAATTTTCTAAGGACTTTGTTCTCCATTATACAGGGTCCTCCAAATTTTGCAATTTTAACGATAAATACAAAAATAGTAAAAAGTGCATTTTTTCAAATGTAATACCCTGTACATTATTGAATATCTCGAAAGAAAATTGAAATCTCTTTCAAATGATGTATTATTTTCCTATACCTAAAATGTCAGATTCCAGAAATAAAAGCAAGTTTCTATGAAAATCGGATTATCTAGCCTTATTTTGTATTAGGTAACTATGAAATGTCAAGAAAGATGTCATTATGAAATTTTGACAATTAGTCCATCAACAATGAAACGTTCGCGCGTTCATTAACGAAAATTTGATTTGAAAACAATCAAAATGGAAGGCAATAACTATTCTCATGAAATTTTGATGAAGTTATTCATTGTACATGGTCAATTTGACCAAATAATAGCAAGAACATGCAGAAAATCCAATGAAATGTATACCTATTGACAACCAATAAACGAGTGAAAATTTGTACGTTTACAAAATAATTTTATTTGGATGGGGCACCAGCCCATCGCACTAGCGAAGTAACAACTGAGTTGTTCCAAATGTTCGATGATCGCTGGTTTAGACGTTTAGGACCATGGAATTGGCCTGCGAAATCACCAGACCTAACGCCAATTGATTTTTACTTGTGGGGTACTTTGAAAAGAAAAGTTTACATTACATCAGTAGCCAGTAAACAAGACCTGCGCCAGCGAGTGATCAATTCAATCGAGGAGCTAAATGTCAATGAGATAAGGAGGGCCACAAATCATTCAACAAGTATCCGCATTTTGAAATGTTTGGAAACCAACGGCAGTCATTTTGAACACTTATTATGATCGTTTTCTTAACTTAAATACTTATGTCATTGTATTAACATGGTTTATTCCCGTTATACCGTTTTGTTATTTGTTATTTTACGTAATGCTTTTTTTTATTAGTTTAGTAAATTTCGTTTCGCTTTCAGTATTGACCCATAAGTGATAAAATTATTTTGTAAATGTACAAATTTTTTCTCGTTCGTTGGTTGTAAATAGGGATACATTTCATTGAATCTTCTGCATGTTATTGCTATTATTTGGTCACATTGACCATGTACAATAAAGAACTTCATCAAAACTTCATGAGAATAGTTATTGCTTCCATTTTGATTGTTTTCAAATCAAATTTTCGTTAATAAACGCGCGAACGTTTTATTGTTGATGGACTAATTGTCAAATTTGCATGACATCTTTTTTGACATTTCATAGCTACCTAATACAAAATATGGCTGAATAATCTTATTTTTATAGAAACTTGCTTTTATTTCGGAAACCTGACGTTTTAGGTATAGGAACATGATATATCATTTGAAAGAGATTTCAATTTTCTTTCGAGATATTCAATAATATACAGGGTATTACGTTTGAAAAAATGCACTTTTTACTATTTTTGTATTTATCGTTAAAATCGCAAATTTTGGAGGACCCTGTATAATGGAGAACAAAGTCTTTAGAATATTTCTAATACGTCCGAACTTGGTAAACTACGCCTAAAATTTTAGCGTCATACGAATCTGAATACCTTAGTACTGAACATTTAATTGAAGCTATATTTTGCACAAAAAAATAAGGAAATCATTTAATTTCTCGAAAACCTCTGGAGATAGGTATAGGGAAAAAACATACTAAAACAATTGGAAAATGGTAGAGAAGCGAAAAATGGAATAATATATAGGGTGTCTCATTCAAAATTTCACAGTTGCTGCAACTTTTTAGAATAAGCGGCAACGCCGCAGCGCCACTATTATTTTAGATCGATAGAGCAAAATCAATCATCCATGAAATCAAATTTTCAGAATAATCTCATGTCCCGTTCTCCGCAAACGTCTAACCTACCATCCACCGTGAGTGACCCTGTATATATATATATATATATATATATATATATATATATATATATATATATATATATATATATATATATATGTATATATTTATATATATTTACATGGGATGGACCTTCAGCCATTCTAAAGAAGATGACGCAAGATTGCATCATGCGCAACACGTCAATGCCAACTCAGCAGTGGTACCGAGCCTATATAAGACCGTTTTATATATGCATTAGAAGTTAAGTTTACTAGCATAATTGTAATTTATAAGTTGTAAAAATAAAGATTGTTTTTAAAAAGAGTTTCAGTGTTCACAAAAACATAAATGGCGACGAGGATGGGATATTCTTATTAGTGCGGCGATTAAGTCCTAAAACACGTGAAATATTATCGGTGATATTTGGGCAACCAAACTAAGTGAATTTCAATTCTTGGAAGAATATCCGATCAGAGCACATAAGCTTCCTCTGCATACACAGAGGTGCGAACAGAAAAAGAAGTACTACCCCGTATCTTAGCAACCACCCACTGAGGAGAAATTCGAACACGCAGCATATTGAGGCCTAGCAAACCCGATACTGTCTGGAGCAATCTAGCAACTGTAAGTGCCAAACTTCCTAGTTTTTCAAAGTTCCCTAGTTACCCAGAACATAGACCCCTACACCCAATTAGGTGATAGCAGGTCACACAAAACAAAACAAAACAAACAGGCGAACAAGGCAAAGCAAAAATTGATCCTTTAGCAAAAGCATTTTCCAATTTAGAATTAGAAAAAAAAAGGAAATCAAAAATGACAGCGCCACAAGCAGCAACAGGTGTAAATCCAATAGATTTAGCATCAAAATTTGGAGCTATCTTACCACAATTTGATGGAGATTGCAAAAAGTTAAATTCATTGATTAAGAGTTGTCAGAAATTCTTGAATCAGGTGATAATATTGTAAAAACATATTGTTTAGCAATTATCAGAAACAAATCGACCCACAATGCTGCAGATGAATTATATTCATCTGACATACCAGATAATTGGAATTCTTCAAAAGATTTTCTTATCACTAAATTCGGAGACAGAGTAAACCTAGACGTACTTAAGAACGAATTACAATTTTTAAGAAAATTATATAATGAAACCATATTCAATTTTATTGATAGGATTAAAACCTACAAAATACGCATTAATTACGGAATAGACTCTGAGGTAACTTTAGATCCACATCTCAAGTTGTTACACAAACAATTAGTCGATGGACTAGCAAAAAAATGTTTTAATGAATAATATTTCCATAGACTTACAAACTTCTATGTTGACCACAAATAATCTTAATTTTGACTTAGCTGTTCAAATGGTAGAAAATTATCAGTCACCAATGCAAAAATCAAAGTAAAATTCAAGTTCAGAATAATAATAGAGTTTTTAATAGAAATTTTCTTTCACAACCAGTTAATATCGTAAGAAAAGAAAATTTACCACAGACAAAATTTTACACAAATGAGCAAACATTTGGAAATACTCCAAATCAACTTAATGTTTTCAGACCACGAAACGAAAATCCATCGTATCAACCAACCCCGATGTCCACACAGACACATCGAAACTACCTGGAAAAACAAGAATTTGCCATGTCATCCCAAACTAACCAAAACCCAAATGCAAGAATGAAAAAATCATATAATTATTTTCAATCTAGTAGACATCGGAAGAATTAACTAATATTCAAGACATACATCAAGTAGATGAAACGCCAGAATTTTCAGATAACGAGACTAACGAAATTTATGAACAATCAGAAAATGAACAAAATTACGTTGAACTAAGTAGCATTAATAATAGATTAACAAATTTACCCTATATAATGTTAGAAAATCCCAAACGCAAAATCTTAATTGACAGCGGTTGTTCAGTCTATCTGATCGATCCAAGCATACCATATGAATATTTTCCAAACAAAATTTATTCAGAAGACACATGTCTCAATACAGTATATGGTTCAGACACCAGTAATGAAAAAGTAAGCATGCCTTTAAATGATTTCGGAATAGATAAAGAACATCCCTTTGTTTTATACAAATTCCATACATTGTATGACGGATTGATAGGAGCTGAAGTTTTAGAAGAACATGATTTTATTATTGATTTAAAGAAACGTCTTTTGATCGGAGAACACTGCCGACATCCTATATATTCTCAAAAAGTAAATGAATATGATAGATTCAAAACATAAAACACCTAAAATACGTAATCAATTATTAAAATTCAAAAAAGGTGCTAATAATAATACAGATGCCTTATCACGTATTAGAATCCAAGAAAACGACCTAAATGTGATAGATGACGACATTTATTCTTTAATACCTCAAGTTGACGGTGAAGACTTAGAAAACAACAAAAAGCATTTAGAAGAATTCGAAAAATTAACCTCGGATCAAAATCAATCAGAAAGTGACCCAAATGAAGCGGATACACCAACAATTCATAGTAACCAAGAAAATCCACTTTTAGAGATCCTTTATACGGAGCGTTCTTCAAATTGCGCCAGTAATCAAATTATTGTCACGCCAACCACAAAACAAAACTATAAGCAGCAAACCGTTCAATAATCGAACACGATATACAATAGCAATTTCAAACGGGACGACTTTATTAAATTCATTAAAGAATATTTGAAGCCAAGAACGAAGTATTGGATTCATTTTAAAGGTCAAAATTTAGAAAAAGCATTTATTCAAGTATTACAAACAAATTTCAAAGCGAAAAGTTTCAATTTGAAGATAACTAACACATTTTTGGAAGACGTGTACGAAGAAGCTAAACAGCAAGAAAAATTAGAATTATATCATATTTCTAAATCAGGACATAGAGGAATAAATGAAAACGTTCAAGCGATCAAGAAAACATTCTATTGGCCAAAATAGAAGAGTCAGTACAACATTATATTAATTCATGCGAAATTTGCCAAATTAATAAATATGAGCGTACTCCTAACAAGTTAATATTAAAAACTAATCCTGTAGGTGAAAAACCATTCGCACATCTTTATATAGATACCTTCAAATTTGAAAAAGGTACATGTTTGACCGTGATTGATTCATTTTCTAAATTCGCTCAATGCTATCCATTAGTTCATGAAACAGCAATTTAAATCATGATTAAATCAATACATTTCATGAGTGGCCATGGAATACCGGAGAAAATAACATGCGACAATGGAACCGAATTCAAAAATAAAATTTTGCAAGAATTCGCGGAAACCCGCGTGCATTTCAATGCATTATATCACAAATTATAATCCAAATTCGTATGCTTTAATTGAAAGATTCCATTCAACACTCATCGAACAGTTACGTTGTTTATCAAAAGAAAAATTACTCTTGAAAATGAGAATAACACGATAATATCGTGTAATATCGTATAATAATTCTATTAATTCATCTTTAAATTATACGCCTATGCAAATAATCAAAAGAGATTTGCATTACTCTTTACCATTAGAGAAAACTCGAGAAGAAGATATTGCGGACTTCGTAAAAGATTATCAGCAAAACATGTTAGAGATAACCCAACTCGTAACTAAATCCAAAGACAAAGCTATAGAACGCAATCAGAAACTAAATGCGAATGGAGAACCCGATAAGCACATTGACGAAGATAAAAGTGTTCATTTGAAATTACCCACACAATCTAAAATGGATTCTTTGTTTAGGAAGACGCCAATTAATATAATAAGCGACATCAAGGTAACAAACCCGCAAACTAAGCATATGTATCACAAATCGAGAATAAAGCAACGCAAATGCTAATCTTTAATTATTATTTCAGACAACAATGTTGAAGTGGATATTCGTACTTTACCTACCATATCTGTTAACTCTAGAAGTAAATGAAGTGAGACACAATTTGATACCAATACATCTAGGAAAGACTAACGTTACGACGCACGCTATACATTTAATGTTTAATTATGATATTTCAAGAATCCCAGAATTATTACAATTGCAAAATGATTCGTTAACTCAAATAAATAAAGATGAAATAACCGCGGCTGTCAAATACTATAATAAATTAGCATTGAGAGCCATTAAGAGAAATAATGACACTTATAATAGTGTGATATATCAAAATAGGTATAAAAGAGGACTTATAAATATGGGCGGAACAATTTCCAAATTTCTATTCGGCACGTCGGCACGTTAGATGCGGAAGAAGAAGAAACATATCAAAATTATTTTAAAGCTTTACAAACAAATGAAAAAATTATTCAAATTAATCAAAACAAAGTATTGCACATTGTAAGCAACATGCAGAAACGGTATGTTGACACAATAAATCACCTAATAAATAAAATGCAAGAGTCAATACAAAATAACCACAAACTTATAAGTTTGCATTTAATTATTTTGCAATCACAAGAAATCGAAATGATTTTAACAAAATTAGAAAACGCTATTAGTTTTGGAAGACTTCATCTTCTACATGAAAACATAATTCCATTACGTAATTTCACACAAATATTAGAAAAAAGTAATTGGAAACCTTTCAAGCACATGACTGATTACTATACAGTCTGTCCTACCAAAGTTATAATCAAAAATGATCAGATAATATTTTTAGTATCTGTACCAATAATAGAATTCATAGAATAAGGCCTCTATCGTTTACACAATCTACCATTCCAAAATACCTATATTCCATTAATACAACCATATTCACTTATATTTAACGAAACCATGAAATGAGAAACACAAGAAGTATACCCTATAGAAGATTCATTATTACGTAACAAGAAGACTTAAAACCCAGTACCAAATGTCTTGAATTACTAATGAAGAACTTAGAAGAAAATTGCACACGAATGCAGACCATAATGCTTCCAGATTTATACCAATTAGAGGATAACTCGATAATAAGCCAAAATAACACATAGATCTTCGAACATTGTGAAGAAGCTACAAGAAGAATTGAAGTATCATTATTAAGCAGAGTGAAAAATTCCTGCATGATATCCAATAAAATGAAAATCATTTATCCCAAGATGACCATCGAACTCAACCAGAGCATCGACCTACAACCAATCGATTTTCCACTTATTAAGGAAAATAAAGAGAATAAAATGAAGGAAGAAGAAATTCCACCATTAGAAGACCTATATCAATGAAAACCACATCTAACAACAATAGCACTATCTACAGTGATGTTGCTACTAATATGTACTGTTGCATTTATTGCAGTACTCGTATATGTATTTAAGAAGTATTTATTACCCTCTAAGAAATTTATTATACCCTCAGCCACGGTTACTGAAAAAGGGGAGGAATTACATGAGATATACCTTCAGCCATTCTAAAGAAGATGATGCAGGATTGCATCATGCGCTATACATCCGACTCAGCAGTGGTACCGAGCCTATATAAGACCAATTAGAGGCATTAGAAGTTAAGTTTACTAGCATAATTGTAATTTATAAGTTGTGAAAATAAAGATTGTTTTTAAAAAGAATTTCAGTGTTCACAAAAACATATATATATATATATATATATAAATATAAATTTATTTATTTATATATATATATATATATATATATATATATATATATATAGGTTGACCACCAGAGGTCAGTCAAATTTTAAAAGCATGGTGGACGTGGATTGGTCATTTTCGAAACTTTACCAGACTGTCTTCTAGAGACTTTTTTGTTGGAATAAATTCGTGATAATATTTCTCGAAATTTCGCGAAGCAGTGACAGCCGAAAACGTTTGGCTATTTTTAACTACCTACCTTGATTCAAAACAAAGTTACTTTGTTTTATTGATTTTCTAAGAATTTCTCCGAACTAAACAGAATGATGACGAAAAATATCCACACTGTGTTTATATAAGAGCTATCCCTACCGGTTCTGAAATACGCATCCCCCAAAATAAAGACTGAAATATACAATTCTCACGGCCACTGAAACACCTAGACCGTCCAGGCCGAATTTATTTTCAACCCCTAATGAATAACTTATCTAATGCAACCATTTTACACATTCACCATTTAACACATTCAGCGTCACATCAATCAAGAGAAATGGAGCTGATTGATTCCGAAACTACATTTGAAATAGGTATATATATTTAGGCATAATCAATTTGCGAAGGACTCTTTTGAAGAAAAATGTTCAGCTTGATATTGTTTGTACAAATCTATGATTTCCGCGGAATATATCTTAAGGGAGTTGAAGGTGTAATATTTTCACGGTCATTTCGCCAAGAACCAGAAATGACTTGTCCATTTACTTCCTTGTCGAATGTCCCTTGAGGCGTATAAATATTTCTTGATGAATGGCTTTTTCTCAAAAAGTTGTGTGAACAAATTATATTCATTGTGATGAGCTCCGCTTTTTCTGGTTCTAGTGACATTGGCTTTCTCAAAACTCGAAATACAGATGAAATGATTCCAAAATCGTTTTCAACAATTCGACAGGCTCTACTTAGTCGATAAATGAAAATTCTATCTTAGACTCTCTCGGATGTAATCCAGTATACGGTTTCATGATATTTTCTGACAAGGCATATGCTTCGTCCGCAACAAAACAAATGGTACATTTTCATTTCTGTTCGGCAAAGTTGACGGCACCAGAAAATGTAACTTGTTTCTTTTCAACTTTTTATACAACTGACAGTTTTTGAATACATCCCCATCGGAAACTCCACCTCGACAGCCAATGTTAACATAAAGAAAATTATATCCAGCATCCACGAGAGCCATTAACACAATTTCAAAACTTGACTTGTAGTTGTAATAAATGTACTTCTACTATGATTTGGCAATTGCAATAAAATATGCTTCCCATCGAGCGCTCCTAAACAGTGTGGAATATTACACGTTCCTTCAAATTTTTTTAATACTCTCCATTCTTCAACTTTTGAAGGTACTTGAAACAAAATAGTATTTTTATTTTAAAATTATTCAGAGGAAGAAGAAGAAGTAGCTGCAGAAGAGCCTATCGAAAATTTAGTGCCAAAAGAAGCTGCAGACGACTTACAACGGCATTCCGATCGATATAACCATGACCAAGTCAAATAAAGTAATAATATGGTAACAAATCCAGCAACCCATCAGAAGAAAAAAGTTTATCTCCCAAGAGTCTAGCACCCAAAAAAAAACGATCTGAGTATCCTCGAATAAAGGAGCTTTCTGCATTTTAAAGAGTACAGTAAACATAAAAAAATGAGTGTTCAATATTTGGTGAATACATTGCGGAAAAACTCCGAAAGCATGATAATAGAACCCGTATAATACTGCAGCATCAAATGCATAATCTTCTTTTTCAAGCCGAAATGAATATTCAGCCATTTTCAATGACAAATCAATTGCCATCGCAAACTATTCCAATGCAACCACCTATACAAATTCAACTTATTGCAGCACCTTTCACAACACAACCTCAACAACTAACTGAACTGCAAAGAGAAACACCTTCGTCTCTATATTCATCTCCTCGATCCGATTATCATATGATTATTTGTCTTCATCTTACACTGCCTCACCTCTTCAGTCACCCCTGGAGAACCAGGACGCCCCACAACCTCAAGACACCGCAGGCATCAATGCCTTATTCTTCATTTGATGATAACGTTCATTAATAAATGAAATTAAATAAACATTTGGTTGAAATCCTATTTTGTTATTATTTTTATAATTAGTACGCCCTGACATATATCCAACTGAATACCTATGTACAAATTATTTTTGTATACACAGACATTCATAAACAAACAATCTCAAAAAGTTCACAGTAGGAAAGTGAAAAGTAAATACGTACCTTCACATATTTAGATAAGGTCTCCACTAGAGCCGTAAATCTGCTATTATTTTTGAAATTAGCTACTTTGATTCATTAAAAAGGTACTGCAAGCTAGTGTACCAATTACAAGTTACCAAATATCTCAGTGTTATAGCCAATCGTTTTCGGCTGTCACTACTTTGCGAAATTTTGTATCACTTCGAGAAATATTAGTCCGTAGAAGACATTCTGGTAAAGTTTCGAAAATGACTATTTTGTTCCACGTCCACCATGCTTTTAAAATTTGACTGACCTCTGGTGGTCAACCTATTTCCGTATAAAGATGTCGTTCACCAGAGTTTTTTTTCTCTTTTTTAATAATTCAGCTATAACTTCAAATGCAGCACTGGCCACTATCAAACAGTCGACGTCCTCCATCTTGACCAATCACTGTTCAGTGTCCGTACGGATGGATCGATGCCTCGTTGCTTCGGCAGAATTCATTTGCTACCAAAAAGAACTGCAATATATAAAACCGCATTTGTGTATCCTTTTACTATTCCAAACAGGATTTATATAATGACAGATACATCATTAATTGAGAGCATAAAGATTTTTTGTGATAATCATAACAAATTCTACTTCCAAAGTCGTTGTTGAATGTGTCGCAGTAGTACAGCAAGGCGGATTTTAGTTCACTTACAAATGGTCAGTTCTGCGCATGCGCGACTATGGGTCGTGTCTGGGGCCAGGATGGCGGCCATTTTGCGGATGGCGGCCATTTTCCAAGATGGCGGACCACGGTTTTATCGTAAAGCAGAACCTGGCCAACAGAGTCAACATAAAAGTATAAAAATCTAAATATCTCGGAAGCGATACATTTTAGAGTAAAAATAACGTTTCCGCGGACTCCCTTACACCCCTTAGTGACCTTTTGACGTTCTATAACATATTATAATATAAGCACCTTAATAAATAATTCACACTCAACCATATACCAAAGAATGAGCGCCATACGTGAGAATTTACCATCCTCATTTACAACGAAGTCGTTAACGACTTCGATGAGAACGGGTGTTCAACCCCCGTTCTCATCGAAGTTAGTTGAGATCGGGGGTTCCAACCCCCGTTTTCAACGGAAGTCGTTGGGTACCGTTGTGAATGACTTGTTTAAAAACACATCTCGTTTTTAATGGACTCAATTAAAAACTTTTGTGTATGATAAGAGTACAAAAGCTGAATATTAGAAGCTACTGATATATGTTGTGTGAATATAGGGTTAGTTTTGTAAGGTAGAAGTGGGGTTAGTAAATGAGAATGTTAAATTCTGCACGTATGGCGCTCATTCTTTGGTATCTGGTTGAGTGTGAATTATTTATTAGGGTATTTATATTATAATATGCTATGGAACGTCAAAAGGTCACTAAGGGGTGTCGGAAACGTTATTTTTACTCTAAAATGTGTCGTTTCTGAGATATTTAGATTTCAAAACTTTGATGTAGACTTAGAAAATTTTCGTTCAAAGTTTGGACTTGTAAAAATTTTTTATTATGAGGGTGAATTATTTATTAGGGTGTTCATATTATTATGGCGTTATGGAACGTCAAAAGGTCACTAAAATGTGTCAAAGAGTCTGCGGAAGCGTTATTTTTACTCTAAAATGTATCGTTTCTGAGATATTAAGATTTTTATACTTTTATGTTGACTTGGAAAAATTTCATTCAAAGTTGGACTTTTATTATGAGGGTGAATTATTTATTAGGGTGTTTATATTATAATATGTTATGAAACATCAAAAGGCCACTGGGGGGGTTTCAGGAAGTCTGCAGAAATGTTATTTCCTCTAAAATGTACCGTTTCTGAAATATTGAGATTTTTATACTTTTATGATGACTTAAAAAAATTTCATTTAATGTTGGACTTTAAACTTTTTCATGATGATGTTGAAATGTAATAATATGTTATTCGATGATCTAACATAATGTGACTTATTTTCACGATCTTTTTACAGATAATTTAATTTCACGATTCCGTGTATCTCGTGCTGAATAAATAGGATAGTTGGTTTTCCTTAATCTTTGAGAAAATAAGTAAACAATACTGATTCATTAATTAATTTTGGCTCCATTCTGGTATGATGGGATGACCGACTATTTCCTTCACGAAGGCATGACAGACGTATCCCTATAGGGAGAGAGTACCTGCTCTTGATGTCTGTAAGACCTATGTACAGACTGGTCCAAATTAGACACTTTTGATAGGAAACACCAATTTCTAGAATAGTTAGAAAAAAACTAGCCTACATGCTACGAGATCGATTTTTGTGAGAAAATGAATGCCGAAAACCGCACATTCATATCTTGACTTGTTCGAAAGATACAAGGTGTTTTTCAATTTTGTGCATTTCTGACCCAACCCCGTAACTTGTTTATTTTTGAATATTTCTTGTTTCTGTGAAAACATTCTTTAGGCACTTTTTTGAAAGGAATCCAATGGTGTTCCTAGTTTTTTATTAAAAAATATGGTTTTGAAGCTATAACATAAATTTGTATTTTTTCTTATAGACCATCCTATATTTTTTTACATATTCGTGTTTGAAATGAAATTTTCTTTTCAAATATTCATAACAGTTGCTACTTCTTTTTGGAAATATTCATTTTGTGGCTGTTTTCGAATTATTTTAGATGAATTTTCAAAATCTGGGTAGCCATGCCTAAATACGAAACAAAATAGTTCTACATAACAGCTGTTAAAAAAAAATTAGTGCCTATTTTGTAATTACGCATAAATTTAATCAAGAAATAGAATAACAAGAACGAAATTATTTTTAAACTATTCACATGTGTTCGAATTGAGAACCATTTAAATCAAACCATAATTGAATCCGCTTCCTAACATTATTGACAGCATTAATCAATTCTATCGCTGGTATTGAACGAAAGGCACGTCGCACTGCTGCTTCCAACGCTTCTCGAGAATCAGGATGGCGTTTATATGTGAGGTCCTTTATTCTTCCCCAGAGGTAAAAATCTGGAGGCGTAAGATCGGGGGATCTTACCGCCCAATGAACAGGACCCCGGTTGCCAAGCCAATTATTTTCCGTAAATATTTCATTTAAAAACGCCGTTATGATGTGTGCGTTATGACACGGTGACCCGTCTTGTTGGAAGTATACGTCTCCAATTTGTTGTAATGGCAAATCATCCATTATTTGTTCAACAAATTCCCGCAATATTTCCAAATATCGCGCTGCCGTAAGGTTACCCTCATAGATATAGGGACCGATAAACCTTCCTCTAAAAATACCGACCCAAACATTGAAACTGTGTCGTCCTTGATTTTGTGTCTCCACTATAATATGTGGAAGTCCAATTGTAGGAATTATATCTATTAAAAATACCAGAGCTGCTAACGCATGCTTCATCAGTCCATATGATATTCTATCCAAAGTTTGGGATTTCAGCACATTTTCCTAAATACCATTGGCAAAATTCGAGTCGTAATTGTAGGTCATTTGGTAGTAACTTGTGAACTTTCTTACTCGGTTTGAATTTATTTTTTTTCAGAATTCGCATTGTTGTAGTCTTTGGAATACCTGTATTCAACTGCATTTTGCGAAGTGAAATATTGGGTTGGTTTTGTATTTCCCCCAAAACCGTTATTTCTTTTAACTCTCTATCTCTATTCCTGGCTT
The DNA here is from genome assembly GCA_030704885.1 of Cynegetis impunctata. NCBI lineage: Eukaryota > Metazoa > Arthropoda > Insecta > Coleoptera > Coccinellidae > Cynegetis > Cynegetis impunctata. The sequence continues at coordinate 256,225 of JARQZK010000072.1, read as the reverse complement.
CGTAAAGTTTTGTCCTTGGTTTTCAAAAAGAACCGTAATTAACTAGGTTTTGCTGCAATCTAGTGAACATATCCCGAAACGGTTGTCTCCTTTCAGGATATCAGTCAAAGTAAAGATTGCTGGCAGCCTGAGCATCTTCATGTGATTCCCAATAACACTTTAGCATATCATATTTTTCGTAATTTTCATACATTTTGAATTGACAGGCAGATAAGTATTCTAGTAAGTTCAAAACTCAGTTCAAAGAAGCACACTAAACTTGTGAAGTAAAGTGCATTTAATAATAATTGTTTGACACTATGCATAGACTGTAGTTGCTGAGAGAATTTGTTTCATATTCAGGCATGGCAACCCAGATTTTGAAAATTCATCTAAAATAATTCGAAAACAGCCACAAAATGAATGTTTTCAAAGAGAAGTAGCAACTTTTATATATATTTAAAAAGAAAATTTCATTTCAAACACGAATATGTAAGAAAATATAGGGTGGTCCATAGAAAAACTAAGAACACCATTGGATTCCTTTCAAAAAAGTGCCTCAAAAATGTTGCCACAGAAACAAGAAATATTCAAAAATAAACAAGTTACGGAGTTGGGTCAGAAATGCACAAAATTGAAAAACACCTTGTATCTTTCGAACAAGTCAAGATATCAATGTGCGGTTTTTGGCATTCATTTTCTCACGAAAATCGACCTCGTAGCATGTAGGCTAGTTTTTCTCTAACTCCTCTAGAAATTAGTGTTTCCTATCAAAAGCGTCCAATTTGGACCATTCTGTACAAAGTCATCGCTGATGAGTAGGTATAACCAATGTTGACGTATCTACTAAGACGTTTTGGGGAAATAGTTGCCTAGGTCTTGTCCGGGCTATAGAAGACGCGTCCTATTGGCCAAGTATCGGTAACAAGAGAATTAAATAAAAATTATTTTATAACGGAAAGTTAATATAAATTGGGATCTATGAATATTGTATCTAGTTCCTAACCTCTAATTGGTGCTCTGATGGCATAGTTCCGATGCGACACCACATACCCTGTTCAGGGGTCCACTGGAGGTTCACAAACTAAATATATTATCTATCACACCTCAAATTTAATTTTTTATACGGTGATTATTGCATATTTTCTAGTAACGGTCACTTCGATTCATACAATAATATGGAAGATTTAGGATTCTCGTCTATATTCCATGAATTATTCCAAATCTGGTGAGTTATTCCTAATTTTCTATATCAGAAAGCCATACTCTGAATTTAAATATTTCCTATTTTTTTTCACACCGTGGATATCTTGTACTAATGTTTAGTATTTCGTTGACTTGATTTGTATTGAATCGTTGAATTCTAGATTTCTGATTCAGTTTCTTCTAATCATTCGTGAGACTACAACCAACACACTTGCTGTACTGTTGAATAAGATACGACCACTACTGTGTTTCCTTGAAATAAGTTATGATGAACAAATAGTTAATGATGGACTTAAAGAGTATTCATTAGCTCTTCGCAGAATCAACAAGAAATTGAAATCGGTGAAGATGATTGGAGAGAAGTTAAAAATTTTGAAGGAGCAGGGAGCTGGTATAACGACTCGACTAGAAACAGCAAGGGATAGAGTTCGCTGGGATGATTCAACTACAGCTTTTGATTGCCGTATTAGAACAGGGATTATTTCAAACCTCAGACATAAGGATCCTTTAGAGTTTTCAGCTGATTGTCATGCGATATTTAGACGACGGCTACTGAATAACTTGAAAAAAGCTGAAGCTGTCAAGGTTAACGCAGTTTTTGGTGGAGAGTTTGAAATTGTGAGCGGTAGTCGTGTATTGAGTAAATTTAAATATTTCACAACATCTAATAAACCTATATACAGAGATACTGATCTCAACTCTTGGTTTGATGAGAACGTTAAAGAACCTTTACTGAGAAAGTTGGAAGAGTTTCAAGAGCGAGACTCTGGATGGGCCTTGAAGCAAGTGGAAATAAAGTTTCATTATGTTTTAATCAAAAATTAATCTCGTCTGATATCAAAACAGTTAAATAAAAATAAATAAAAAAGTATATTTGTAACATATGTCTCAACTATTACCAGTCTCTTGATGAGCTGAAGTAACATACGGAAATATGTCTTCTGATGAATGAGACGGCTATCAAGATGCCTCAAAAAGGTCAAAATATTCTTAAGTTCAAAAATCATAAGAATAAAGAAAAAGCACCATTCATTATTTACACAGATATCGAAAGCATTGTGAAACCGACCAATGATAACATCATGTACCTACTGCTATAGGATATTATCTGAAATGTTCCTATCATGATTCCCTAAGTTTTTATAAATATCATCGTGGAGAGGATTGTATGCAGTGGTTTTCAGGTGAAAAGAAACAGCTAGCAGAAGATCTCTTTACTGTCTTTTGGTGTTCGTATAATATTGATATGACTCCTCAGAATGCATCTGAATTTAGAAGTGCTATGGAGTGTCATATATGTAATCATGCTTTCTCTCTGGATGATCTCTGTGGTGTTTCATAACCTCAGTGGGTATGATGCTAATTTTATTATTGAGGATGTTGCAACAAGGATGCAAGAAAAAGTTGATCTGCTGCCTATAACTAAAGAAAAATATATTTCGTTCACTAAACACATTGATGAAACACCAAATTAATTCCGTTTCATTGATTCATTTCGATTTATGAACTCCTCACTAGTTCACCCAGCAACTTACTTAACTGAATATCCAAATCTGGGATCGCAGTTTTCCGAATTAGATGAGAATCGCTACAAACTACTAACAAAGAAGGGGGTTATTCCATATCATCAATTTGATGCATTTTCGAGATTTGGTGAAACAAGTTTACTATCTATTGAGGCTTTCTATAAAAATCTCGATAATAAACCCTGCCCTCAAAGATTGTATCGTAGGGCACAACGAGTTCGAAATGAATTCAATTGAAATAACTTGGGCGAATACGTTAACCTATACATGAAGACTGATATTCTTCTTCTGACATGTATTTGAACAATTTCAATCAAGCTGTCTTGAAACCTATAAGCTTGATCATGCTCATTATTTCACATTACCTGGATTCACTTGGTATGCGATGTTAAAATATACTAAGCAAGAATTTTAGCTTCTCACAGATCCAGATATGTTTCCCTTCGTTGAACGAGGCATACGTGGAGGTCTCAGTCAAGTTTGTAATCTTAGAAGAGCTACTGCAAACAACGTTTATTGTAACAATTATGATCCGACGAAACGTTCAAAGTATTTGATGTTCTTTGATATAAATAATCAGTATGGTTGGGTCATGATGCCAATATCTTATAATGGGTTAACACAAAAATTGATGTCACCTCCATTCCGGATGACGCAGATACAGGATATATGCTAGAGGTGGATCTCGAGTATCCTCAAGAATTACACGATCTCCATAAAGATATTCCACTTTGCTCTGAACATTTTAATCCGAAGACCGGTAAACCTCGTAAGACTGAAAAAGAACCCTCAAAATTGATGGCCACTCTACCTCATAAAAAAAATTTATTATTCACAATCAAGCATTGAAGCAGGCGACTAAACATGGTTTGGTACTATCCCGGATAAATTTTAGTAAAAATTGGTTTAGGTTTAAGATTTATAGATAGCACCACATGTCTATGGACAAAAAAATCTGAAAACCGCTATAATTTTTTTATTCTTCGTGAGAAAAAATTTTCAAAACACTTTTCTTATGAAATCATATGTGTTTATTTAAGATGACTTCCATTTTTCTCAATTCAATAGCAACAAGATTTTCGTTGAATATCGTACAGTTCTTGAATTCAGGTTTAGCAATATATGCCTCGGCACCATAACGTCCAGACCATTTAGTTAGAAGGCACACGTTGACAAGTTTACGTAAATTCTCCTTAGTTTTACCGGAAACATCATTATTCATAAGTTTGAATAAATTTTTCGCGAACTTCTTCACGTCCTTACGAAGTTCAGTGTTCAAATCGATATAACTTTTAAGCCAAGGTGCTTGCTTGAACTCTAGTGCTTTATGAATTTTTACCCCGAGGCGAAGCTGAGCGGTTATAGTATCACGACAAAAAGTTAGTAGCTGGACCGATTTTAAATCCGTTGAAATTTTTAAAATCGGTCCAGCTACTAACTTTTTGTCGTAATACTATAACCATTTAGCTTCGCCTCGGGGTAAAAATTCATAAAGCACTAAAGTTCAATCAAGCACCTTGGCTTAAAAGTTATATCAATTTGAACACTGAACTTCGAAAGAATGTAAAGAACAAGTTCGCGAAAAATTTATTCAAACTTATGAATAATGATGTTTTCGGTAAAACTATGGAGAATTTACGTAAACTTGTCAACGTGTGCCTTCTAACTAAATGTTCTGGACGTTATGGTGCCGAGGCATATATTGCTAAACCTGAATTCAAGAACTGTACGATATTCAACGAAAATCTTGTTGCTATTGAATTGAGAAAAATGGAAGTCTTCTTAAATAAACCTATATATGTTGGACAGGCAATACACGACTTGGCCAAAACAACCATTTATGCTTTTCATTATGATTATATGAAAAATGAGTTTGGAGGCGACTGCAGCGCCATCTATACGGACACTGATAGTTTACTTTATGAGCTACATAAGGATCCATATGAGGTTATGAAACTCGATTGTCATGCCCGTTTTGATACATCGGATTATCTACCTGAAAATATTTATGGAATTCCTCTAGGGAATATGAAAGTATTGGGAATGATGAAAGATGGAAACAATGGAACTCCTATGACAAATATGTGGGACTTCGTTCGAAATTATACACTACGAAAGTATTAAAGACTCATGAAGATATACAAAAAGAAAAGAAGCAGTGGGTTGATGAAGGATACGATGAGGATGAGATAGATGACATTATCAAAAATGTAGGTGTTATGAAGAAAGCGAAAGGAGTCAAATCGTCAATTGTGAGGACGGAGATAACTTATGAAGATTATGAAAAATGTCCCGATACGTGGAAGGAGGTTACTATAACCCAAAATATTATAAGATCCGATAAGCATAAGGTATATTCCGTCACACAGCAGAGAATTTCACTCAGCCCTGGAGACGATAAAAGATATTTAATACCTGGAACAGATGAGACGCATCCTTGGTGACATTATAGGGTACCTTCTAATATTCCTCATGATCATCTATTAATGGATACTGATTGACCTTAGTCTATAATCATTATACCATTAATAAAATTATTATGTAACAATTAAAAAATAAATAGTTATATTTTCATCCTTGTATCTATCTCCTGCTACCAACCACAAAGAGAATGATTTGTATATATTCCATTTGCATAGCATAATATGAGTAATAGTCATTTACCCCAATACATAAATCAGAGAAGTCATTGACCCCAATGCAAAAGGGAACCATTTTCGCTACTTTGGATCTTAGATTTCCTTATGGAAATTTACATGTAAAAATGAGCAAAAGTGGGGTAGACGCTCCCTAGCCTATATACTAACGGGTCCGTTCGCAATGGATCCGTTAACGGGTCCGTTCACGAAGTCGTTCCAATCGACTCCGTTGAAATATCCTCCATCAATATCAATCAATCAATCTAGTGAAAGTTATGAGGGTTCCTACGCTAGCTCGCCGTTCGAACCAATAGCGAAATTTCAACGATCGAAGATAGTTTCTACTCCAAGACTTCTACCAACAGTTATAGTAGCTGAATCTAAAATTGAGAAGTTCTCTGATGATGAAGATGATGAAGAAAATACGATCCAGAGGCATCGAAGTGGACTCTCGGTAACACTGTTATTGATTTCGATAATAAAAGTGGTAACATTATTTTTGGAGGTCAGTCATTTATCGGTACCCTCGGCCTTTATGAGCTGATTTTCATGAAAGATCCTTATGAATATACCGATGAGGATATAAAAATTATGGAAGAATTTTGGAAATAACAAATGTTCATAAAAGGGGATTTGACCCCACAAGTCAGAAGTAGTAAGAGTGATAAATATAGATATATTATCAAGCGATTGCTTTCTTCTCAGCAGAGTGGAAAAGGACTGATTACGTATAAAGATAAACCCATAGAGTATGTATACTGCGATGATGTAAATTAACTCGTAGATCGACTTCGTTTATTATACGCTTCTAAGCTTGCGGGGAATTCCACTAATGATAATAAAATCGAGGCAATTATTAAGGAGCTTCGTGAAGCTGATGTTTTATACTGAAGTATACTGAAAATCTATTCAATCTAATCATGTAGATTGATAAGTTTGGTCGCTCGTCTCGTACATCTCATGTGAAACGTATGAAGATGGAAGGATTTCCCACGAATGCCTAAGGCGACTTTGATTCTGGTGCGCATAAACTCTGTAACGTTAAAATACCAACACGCGGAAATAGCACAGGAGTTAACAACGCGCTATGTATCGGATAAGAATGAAGTTATTGATGTGGAATCATTAAACTGTCCTCGTTTAAGTTCTCTACAAAATAATGAATCGTTTCATTGCAATCAGCATTCGTTCAATACACTATGTTGTCTGAAAAAACAACGTAGGTCAATTATGAGTGTGGTATTTCAACGAATATTTAAAAAAGCTCTTGTGAATAGCACAAGAAGAAGAGGATGTTTCTTCGTTAGATGAATGAAATTTATAAATATAAATATATGTTATTTTTTATAAATAAAAATAGTATAAACAGAAATAATTTTTTTATTTCAAATTTTGTGATTATAACAGAACAAGAGTTTTTTCATAACCAGTTAATTTTGTAGTCAAACACTTTTTTTGGTAAATTGTTTTTCTATCTACTTCCATTTACAGTGATGTACGTGAAAAGTTGCACGATTTCGTTTGAATTATAAAACTTATTTGGAATAAAAGAGCATACTCCAGACTGCCATATATCCAGACATATATAACAGATTCCCATCCCATAGGATCACTGCACCTGAATTTGTGGCGGGGACATTCCAGACTCTGAACACTGTCTAGTAATTATCTATCGATCTCATTTAGAAACAAATCTCGTAACCAATAAAAATAATACAAATTAATACTCGTAATTTTTTTTATCTTTTACCACATTAAAAAATAATGATGCTATGTATATACATGAATAAAATTTATTCATCAAATAATAGGTACATCTAATATAAAATATATATTAATTTTCCTCACTATCTGATGTGGTTGTTTTTTTGGTGTTGGTGGTTGCTGTTGCTGGTATAGGGGCTGTTGAAGAAAGAAAATAACATAGTTTATGAAAAAATCAATAATCAAATTTAAACATACTTACACTGTCTAGAAGATATGGCTTTGTTTTCTATTGAACTGGTGGCTGATGATTTTGAGGGTGTGGGAGTTACTAAAGAGAGAAAATAACATAGTTTACGAAAAATTAATAATCAAATTTTAGCATACTTACACTGGTTGGTAGACATATCTTCATAATCATCATCGTCATCGGTGAAATTCTCATCATCAAATGACAGCCCCAAACCAGACATCCCCTGGCCCCTCAAAATGTTAACCCACCGTTCAACTTCTTCTGGTGTCATTTTGTTTGACATTTCAATAATAATATCCGTAATATTCGTTTGAATAATGATTGTTATTCTTAAGATATGAATAAGAACCCTACATATATATATATATATATATATATATATATATATATATATATATATATATATATATATATATATATATATATATATATATATATATATATATATATATATATATATATATATATATATATATATATATAATTATTTATTAGAATTGTTGTTGCCTGTAATCTATTTTTAATCTTTTGATAATTATTAGCAATAACAGGCTGGTTGAATCTTAAAAAACTCGATTTTATTAAAAAATTAACGTTTCACTATGATATTCGTAATTGAAATTTCTTTGACATTTATTGATGTGAAAAAATTGAAAAGATAAGGCTGCTTTGTCTTGCTAATTATTTATTATATGCTATTCAGTCTAATATTAACATTCAAAAATGTTATCATTAGATGGTAAGGGAAACCAAAGAAACCTTTACCTACGTAATGTTTGAAAATAAAAATAATAGGGTACTATTTATCTAACAACAAAGAAATCAGTCATGGGAAAACATTAAAGATGTGGAGCAAAATTATCGGTATAGCAAGTTTATATGGAAGCAGCCGTTGACACGTGTTTCGGACTCTTTGGTCCTCATCAGAACGGCGTAGCAAAGCATTGGATTGAAAATTTGAAGATGAAAATAGTACAACAAACAAAATCCTCTGATACGGAAGACAATCACCCTCATTGTGGTTTATTGTTTGAACTCTCCGGTATGGGAGATTTGGTCAAACTTTGCCACGGAGGCGATTAATGCTATCCGCGAGAATTAAGAACGAGTAAATAAACAATAACAAAGAAATTAGTCGCGGAAAAATATTAAATAGGTAGAGCAAAATTATCGGTATAGTTCGTTTATATGGAAGTAGCCGTTTTTAATGAAATTTTTTATTTATTTAGAATTTCAAATCCTTTAAAAAAAGGGTACTTACAGTTTATAAAAACTTTGAAACTCTCAGCTTAACTTTGGGGTCATTGCCATATTTTCAGCTTGCAATATTTAATTATTTATTCGAATTGTTGTTGCCTGTGATCTATTTTCAATCTTTTGATAATTATTAGCAATAACAGGCTGGTTGAATCTTAAAAAACTCGATTTTATTAAAAAATTGACGTTTCACTATGATATTCGTAATTGAAATTTCTTTGACATTTATTGATGTGAAAAAATTGAAAAGATAAGGCTGCTTTGTCTTGCTAATTATTTATTATATGCTATTCAGTCTAATATTAACATTCAAAAATGTTATCATTAGATGGTAAGGGAAACCAAAGAAACCTTTACCTACGTAATGTTTGAAAATAAAAATAATAAACCACAATGAGGGTGATTGTCTTCCGTATCAGAGGATTTTGTTTGTTGTACTATTTTCATCTTCAAATTTTCAATCCAATGCTTTGCTACGCCGTTCTGATGAGGACCAAAGAGTCCGAAACACGTGTCAACGGCTGCTTCCATATAAACTTGCTATACCGATAATTTTGCTCCACATCTTTAATGTTTTCCCATGACTGATTTCTTTGTTGTTAGATAAATAGTACCCTATTATTTTTATTTTCAAACATTACGTAGGTAAAGGTTTCTTTGGTTTCCCTTACCATCTAATGATAACATTTTTGAATGTTAATATTATACTGAATAGCATATAATAAATAATTAGCAAGACAAAGCAGCCTTATCTTTTCAATTTTTTCACATCAATAAATGTCAAAGAAATTTCAATTACGAATATCATAGTGAAACGTCAATTTTTTAATAAAATCGAGTTTTTTAAGATTCAACCAGCCTGTTATTGCTAATAATTATCAAAAGATTCAAAATAGATCACAGGCAACAACAATTCGAATAAATAATTAAATATTGCAAGCTGAAAATATGGCAATGATCCCAAACTTAAGCTGAGAGTTTCAAAGTTTTTATAAACTGTAAGTACCCCTTTTTTTAAAGGATTTGAAATTCTAAATAAATAAAAAATTTCATTAAAAACGGCTACTTCCATATAAACGAACTATACCGATAATTTTGCTCTACCTATTTAATATTTTTCCGCGACTAATTTCTTTGTTATTGTTTATTTACTCGTTCTTAGTTCTCGCGGATAGCATTAATCGCCTCCGTGGCAAAGTTTGACCAAATCTCCCATACCGGAGAGTTCAAACAATAAACCACAATGAGGGTGATTGTCTTCCGTATCAGAGGATTTTGTTTGTTGTACTATTTTCATCTTCAAATTTTCAATCCAATGCTTTGCTACGCCGTTCTGATGAGGACCAAAGAGTCCGAAACACGTGTCAACGGCTGCTTCCATATAAACTTGCTATACCGATAATTTTGCTCCACATCTTCAATGTTTTCCCATGACTGATTTCTTTGTTGTTAGATAAATAGTACCCCATTATTTTTATTTTCAAACATTACGTAGGTAAAGGTTTCTTTGGTTTCCCTTACCATCTAATGATAACATTTTTGAATGTTAATATTAGACTGAATAGCATATAATAAATAATTAGCAAGACAAAGCAGCCTTATCTCTTCAATTTTTTCACATCAATAAATGTCAAAGAAATTTCAATTACGAATATCATATTGAAACGTCAATTTTTTAATAAAATCGAGTTTTTTAAGATTCAACCAGCCTGTTATTGCTAATAATTATCAAAAGATTATATATATATATATATATATATATATATATATATATATATATATATATATATCAGGGGCGGCTAGTCAAAGGAGGCTAAGGAGGCTAAGCCTCCTCAAAAATATTCCGTGTATCACTAATATATATATATTATATTGAATAGTCAGCATTCAGCATATTCATATTAATCAAAATCATATTATTTTATGCACTTACCTTCCTTTCAACCTACATTATATAATATAATTTATTAATTAAGATAGAAGGTATTTACATTTACCTCATTTCATTCATTTCAAGATTTGTGGCAACGCTGCGGTAAGCTTAGAAAGGACGAAAGGTATATTCTCAACGTTCATTATGCCTGCCACAGAAAAGCAAACTCACACCACTCAAAAACAGAATACTGTATTGCAATAGTAAAGCAAAACACATGTAAATGGCAACATGGATAGGAACCCAGTTCCGGCCAATCACAACTATAGAATTTGTTGCCTGACATCGAGTCAATTTCGTTGGAAATCGTAATGTGTCGTAATTCGCTAATGGCCGCCAGAAAGAGTTCGCGTATTGTGTAAAAATGAGTTTCATTACTGAATCTGAAGTTAATTTCAAAAATTTCAATGGTGACTTAGTGGAATATTTGTTATCCCATAACTTTAGTGCTCTAAGTTATGAGGATAAAGTTTTAATAAAAACAGTGAGACCTACCCCTGAATTGAAGAATTTGGTGCAACGTAACAGAAAACATAACCGCGGTTTCAATACAAAGAATTACGAGAGGAATCCTTGCCTAACCGGATCACAGGTAAAAAATAAATTATTTTGTTGGCAGTGTTTACTTTTTACTAGTGAAAATGTCTCTGTTTGGGGCCGCTTAGGATTTGACGATTTAAAAAATTTATCACGTTCTTTGGAAAGGCACGAAAAATCCCAGGAACATGTCGTGTCGCGGATCAAATTTAAAATGTTTGGAACAAAAACATTATTAATGTTATTGATACAGCACGTGTTCAAGAGTTAGAAAAATATAACGAAAAAGTTAAGGAAAACAGAGAAATATTGGAGAAACTGGTCGAAATTATATTATTTTTATGTCGCCAAGATATAGCGATTAGGGGACAAGATGAAACAGACGAATCTAGCAATAAGGGAAATTTTAAGGAACTCCTTGATCTATTTTGCAAATATGACGAAAAGCTGTATAATTTCATTAACAAGGCTACAGTTTTCTCCGGAACCTCAAAAAAACTCAAAACGAAATTATAAACTCTGCTTCCTATGTTTTGGAAACTTTTATCGAAAATAAACTTAAAAATGTTAATTTTTTTTCCTGGCAAGTAGAGGAGACAACTGACATTAGCTGTAAATCGCAGTTGTCGATAATATGCAGGTTCGTAAAAGATGGAACATTATTTGAGAGATTTTTAGGTTTTCATGATGTCAGTTCTGGAAGGTCTGCCAACGATTTATTCGATTTTTTAAATGAGAAATTTTCGAAGTTTAATTTTCAATCTAAACTTATAGCACAAACCTATGACGGCGCAGCGGTTATGGCTGGCCATTTAAACGGTCTACAAACAAAAATTAAATCTGTTGCTCCTCAAGCTATTTTTACACATTGTTATGCACATAACCTGAATTTGGTTTTAAGTAACGCTTGTAGTTCTATTAGGCAAGTTAGAATTTTTTTTTCAAATTTATCTGCATTTTCAACATTTTTTTCAAAATCAACAACGCGCACAAAATTTCTAGATGCAATAGTAGGTAACAGAATTCCAAGTAACGCACCAACTAGGTGGAATTTTACTTCAAGAGCTATCTTTACTATACACAATAATAAGGATAAAATTTTAGAGGCTCTTAATTCTATAGTTGAAAGTGTTTTTTAAGATAAATTAACTTTAAATACCGCACGCGGATTAATATCTTACTCACAAGATAAGGAATTTATATATTTTTTAAACATCTTTAGATTAATTTTTGAACAAACAGAAATAGTTTTTCAAATCTTACAGCACAAGTTTTCGGATGTGATTTACTCACGAAATCAGCTCAAGTTTCTTTTGGAGAAAATTTCAGAATTTCGTGCAGAAGTTTATTTCAAAAAACTATTTTCTGTATTTCAAACGACTGATGATACGACTCAATTTAGCCCAAAACGAAAGAAATTCAGTTTCGCAGATATGGAGCTTCACTATAAGCAAATATTTTATGAAATTTTGGATACTATTAGGGGTCAAATAGAAATAAGGTTCTCTGATTTGAAAGAACTGCATTTCTTCGAATTACTCAATAAAAATTTGTTTACCGGATTTTCGGCTAATTTTCCAGATAACCTTTTGGAAAATTTATGTCAAAAATACACTTTTTTTGATAAGGTGGCCCTAAAGAGTGAACTGTGTGTTGTTTATAATGACATTGAAATTTTGGGGCAAAATGAAAATCATGTCATGACTATTAAATACCTTTTTGATAATGATTTGAATCAAGATTTACCCCAAGTTTATAAACTCTTATGTCTAATTGTTTCTATCCCGGTGACATCGGCTTCCGTAGAGCGCTCGTTTTCCACTCTTAAGAGAATTAAAACTTATTTACGAAATTCAATGAGCCAGGATCGTTTGAAAAATATTAGTTTGTTGTCTATTGAAAAGGAATTGGTAAAACTTATGGCGAAAGACAAAAAATTTTATGAGGATTATAGATCATTTTGCTAACGTTAAAGATCGCAGAATCCCGCTAATCTTCAAAAGATATAACTTTTTATTTGCTGTCCCACACATATTTTGCACATTTTATTTTTCACAGGTTTTGTTTGTGGTACTAGATACTTTATTACTTAGCATTATACCAAATAATTCGTTGTTCCTTGTAAAAATCTTAAAAGAATTTATTTTTTGTTATGCAAACATTATTTTTTATTTGAGGCTTCTGCCTTGGCATTGGCATCTATGCAGGAATTATAAAAAATAGATGTTTATGCCAAAGAATTTATTTAAATTTTTTTTTAGGTCTAAATGTATATTTCATTATTTTATTTTATTTTTATTTTGTTTTTCTTTTATGACAAGAATTTTATTTTAATCTATTTTTGGGAGGGTCCTATTTTATTTTTGGCAAGAAAAAACTCTCACCTCCCCGTTGGTTCTTGCTGGGCAACAATTGATTAATTCTTCGAATAAGTACCAAATTCGTTAAGTAGGTAGGTAGGTACCTATTTTGTGATATAAAAAAAAATATGATGAATTGATTAATTGGCTGAGAAGAGTTTTTGTGAATATTATGAATAGGAGTTGTAGGTCTCAAGGTATACACTCGAAAGTGAAAACAATTTTTTTCCAAACAAATTAATAGCTTAGGGTGCTTGTTTTACTTTGATTCTAAATTATAAGGCGGTTGACCTTGAAATCCTAAAAATTTTCGCCTATGGTGTATTTTTTAACACCTCTTGTAGCCTCCTCAAACCAAAACCTCACGAGCCGCCACTGATATATATATATATATATATATATATATATATATATATATATATATATATATATATATATATATATATATATATATATATATATATATATATATATATATATATATATATATAGTCTGATATCCCCTCACTGTTGAAATTCATTAACAGGTTCAGATAATTTTTTTCAAGCAATAAATCGACCGAGTTCATATCCTGCAACTATATTATTAATTCCTACTTAATACGTGAAACGTCATTCCATAATATTTTTATTCGGTTCCTTATTGTGAGATACCAGAATCATTAGTTTTCAGACATCTTTATTATCGCAATCAATCTCTGAAAATACTTCGGTCATTAATTGAAATGTGACAATTTAGTTGTTTAATGATCCTAATATTTTGCTCAAGATTCTCAGATATTTTTAAATAATTTTTTCGCCAACCATTAAATTTTCTGTAAGCATAAATATACATTATAACATAGTTATTATGGATAATACAGATTATTCAGGAAAATGACTAACATGCTCGCTAGAATCAACATCTGATTAAAATGAACTGTAATAATTTCTACATAAAAACCTACGAATCCATTCAACTGTAAGAGTTTGGTTTCTATGAAAAAAAATATTTGAAAAATTAATTTTTCACTCGGCAAATAGGATTTTCTAGCTCAAAACTGAATATCAAATCACAAATACAAGAAATTGGTTAAATTTCACGTTATTATAATTATGATAGTCGAACCTGTTCTGCGATTGTCCCAGAAAATTTTACGGATATCATTTGAATCACAGGAATTTAATTTAATTGTCTCTTAATGATGTGGGTATATATATATATATATATATATATATATATATATATATATATATATATATATATATATATATATATATATATATATATATATATATATATATATAATCTCTTGATAATTAAGCCTGTTATTGCTAATAATTATCAAGAGATTAGAAATAATTCACAGGCAACAACAATTCGAATGAATATATATATATATATATATATATATATATATATATTCACAGAAGATGACAAGTGAACATCGAATTAGGAGTCCTGAATATCACAGCTTTCTACTTCTGTTCTCGGTTTTTTAGTAGTGTCATTTTCATTCTGTCTGCTTTATATCCAGGTTTGTTGCAGTTGTAACATACTATATTTCGTGTTTGTGATTTATTATTGGGTACTTCTACTGCCTCTATATTAGGTTCAGAATCTATTACACCCACATAATCTAGGCCAGGTTCAATAGTATTGTGTTGACTCTTTCGAACAGGCTGATACGACTCAACTAATTCTTTTCTATATTCAAGCTGTTTACACCATTTTCTCAGCTCTGCAATGGATTTTACTTCCACCAACGCATGCTGAGTTTGATAAAAAGGCAAAATATTTCTCATCAGAACTCCTCCGAAGGTGGAGCTTTGAGGCGGTCAAAATAACTCTTCATGGTGGCTAGATATATTCCTGTCGGTTCATCTAGGGCTTGTGTTCGCCTTTCAATTTTACCTAATAATTTTTCGTCGTAATCAAAAGGTTCAAACTCTTCCGTTATTTCTCTGACAAACGATGACCAGTCAGTTATACTATATTTAGTATATCTATACCATTTCGCAGATGGCGAGTTTTCAGGAAACAAATCAATTTCGTACTTAACTACCTCATCTCTTGATACTCCCCTAGCTTCGCACAAGTTTTCTAATCTATCTAAGAAATCATACAATGCCAGACCTCTCTTTTCACCGTTGAATCCTGTGAATTTCAACTCCCATCGTGAAACAGGTATAGTTTTCACATTACTCATTCTATTAGTTGTGGCTATATGATTATTAGGTGACGGAATGGTTATCCTTCCCCCTGCGGATGTACCTACTGCTATGGCAGCAACCCCAGTACGCACTGGTGAGGTTGAAGGATTACTCGCAGCTGTTATCGTTTGTGGCAAAGGGCATGATACCCTATGCGGTGTAGAAGTAGGCATAACCACATCTTCATCTTCATTGCTTGACGAAGTGTCATCTGAATCAACCAGTGCTTCATTTAATCCTTCTTCAGAAGAAGTTTAACCTGATTTACCATCCAACCGATTCATGAGTCCTAAGATAATAATAATAATAATAATAATAATAATAATAATAATAATAATAATAATAATAATAATAATAATAATAATAATAATAATAATAATAATAATAATAATAATAATAATAATAATAATAATAAGTTTATTGTAATTGTCTTACATCTAGGCTTACAAATGGAAGGAGTTTAGCCAAGCTAATCTTCCTATATATCTTTACTATGAACACGATGATAAAATGAAGTCATTCAATTCGAACCATATTATGTAATCCAATATTTGAATTTGAAAAAAATATCGTTGGCACGCCTCTGAACATTCGTTCAAGTAAATGATTTATCGAATACAGAAATTATAGAAACAATATTGGCTGACACGTAAATTCTACATAAATTAACAGGAAATTTGAAAGATTGTCGCTATAATTATGCGAGAAACATGTCTCTTTCAAATATAACAGTTCGAATATACCATCGTAGTATTCTCCGATTGAAAAATATATAAACTGAACAATTGATCACTTTGATAAAATCCCCTACTTCGATGATATTATATCGTTGGTTTCCTTTAGCCTGAAAATCAAAATAAAATGTAATTATTATAATAGCGATCGGATTTCTTCAATTTGAATTTTTTTTAAAGCTTGGTATAGCGGTGAACATAGTGTTGGACTCATAATATAGAGGTTCAATTCTACATGCGGATTTCTACAGTATGAATTTTTGTTTAAGCTGTTGGACTCCTAATATAGAGGTTCGATCCCTGCGCTCGAGTTTCAAATTTTTTTTAAAGCTTGGTAGAGCCATGAACATTGGTTTCCTAGTATAGATATACTGGGTACAATGCCCGCACTCGATTTTCAATTTTTTTAAAAAATCAACTTGGTACGTGAACATAATGTTGGACTCCTAATATTTTCGATTCCCGCGCTGGATTATTCAATTTTTTTTAAAGCTTGGTAGAGCCGTGAACATTGGTTTCCTAATATAGAGGTTCAATCCCAGAGCTCGTTTTCTTCAATTTCGTATTTTTTTTTTGCGAAGGCCTTGATCCGAGTCTCGGCCTGTTGCGGATAAGTCTCGACTTGATGTTGCAACATCACCGAAGCGAGCATTCCGACAGCGAGCGACCTTGATTGAGTTTCCGTCGACCTGAAGGCCATTGACCACACGCGCGAAAGACCTTGATCGAGTCTCGACATGTCGTCCTGGAAGTCATTAACCACACCCGATAATTAGGTCAAGCCAGGCAGCGAGCCCGAGTCGAAAGGTCAAATGGGGTCAAGTTGGGCCTTAAACCCAGCCATATAACTACTTCCATAGAAGAAAAGGTGAAATATTGGTAGGGGATGAGAAATATGAAAGTACTAGAGGTTTCTATACTTAAATATTCTTTAAAGAACACACAGATTACGATGAGAAAGACCTAGCAAATTACAAGAGAATACTAGAAACTTGAAACGTTCATAAACGTGATTTTGATTCCTATAAACAATTGAAAGGAAATGGTTGATTCAAGTACCGTCTTATTATACGAAAATTA
Source organism: Cynegetis impunctata (assembly GCA_030704885.1). Taxonomy (NCBI): domain Eukaryota; kingdom Metazoa; phylum Arthropoda; class Insecta; order Coleoptera; family Coccinellidae; genus Cynegetis; species Cynegetis impunctata. The sequence continues at coordinate 238,824 of JARQZK010000072.1, read as the reverse complement.
ATGAAACCTTCAACCGGACGTGGTCTCATGCCGTATAACGATAATCCTAAAGAGTATGTTTATTGGGATCAAGTATCCGAACTTGTTGCATGTCTCCGTCAGTTATATTCATCCAAACAGGAAGTAAATACCTAGAATGACAATGAGATAGAAGCAATCATGGGAGAGTTAATATTGAATTCATTGTTATGTTTTATCGTATTTGAAAAATGTCGCTAGATAAGTTTGGGCGTTCTTCTAATTCACAAGCGAATAGAGTGGTAAAACGAATTCGATTGGATATTTATAGTTTTCCTATGAATAGAGAAGGGGACTTTGATATGACTAATCATAAATTGAATAATATGAAATTCTGACAATGGACACAGATGCGTCTACGAAAATATGAAAGTGGATACATAATTGAATGAAGTCATGAAAACAAATGCCACTGATTTTTCCGATAAAGTGTGCGATATAAGCTCGAAGTGGTAGGAATAAAAAAAATACGTATATTGAATTCAATTTTCTGAAATTTCATGAATTATCAAATCTCATGAAAGTTCTCTGAAAAATATCAACAAGTCTTTTAATGAGAAACATCAGTTGACTGGGAATGAACTGAAAAAATTTGAAGTTGATTCGAATGATCTCAAAACCTCCATTACTACACAAACTAAATAGTTATCAGAGGTGCAAAGTTTTAGATATCACATATAAGTGAACTTCATCAAGTGGAGCAAAAGATGAATACTCCCACATCTGGCGTTGTTGAACATTCGTCAATGAGTTTCAAAAACCAGCTCGTTGAAACTATCCATGAAGACTTACCATTTTTGAAGGGAATATATTATCTGTGGCTGTGTTACTTAGGTTAATAATATATAAATACGATAGATAATAATGTTAATAAGTTTGATCTTACTGTGATCGATTGTTTTTTGAAAATCGTGTTGGCTAGATCGTTAATATAAAAATATTTTCATGGTAAAATTGGTAAAATCATTTTCAGATATCCTTATCAAAAGTGGACGGAGCCCTTGGAATCTTCAAACCGATTAAGGAAAAAATTTTTTCAATAAGCATTTTAAAAGTTTGATGAAGAAGCATAATATCAATCACTATAATACTTTTAGTATAAAAAAAGCTGCATTTGCGAAAGATTAATAAGAAGTCTGAAGGAGACACTATAAATATTTCAGTTTAAATGGAACATATAAGTGAATAAATATTCTTCAGGATGAAGTTGATAAATATAATAGAAGAAAACATCGAACTTATGGAATGAAACCTGATGATGTTAATGAAAATAATGTGCGAATAATTTTGAATACTGTTTAGTCACATCAAGATTGCTGATAGAAACAGTTTGAAAATTGGAGATACAGTATGAATCAGTGAATTAAATTATTTGTTTTTGGAAGGTATACCCCTAACAGGACGACAGAATTATTTAAAACTACTGAAGTTCCAATAACTAACTCTGTTACATATTTACTTGAGGATACCTCAGGTCGACCCATCGAAGGAACTTTTTACGAATATGAATTACAGAAAGTTAAATACTTATTTGGTTCAAAAAGTCAGAAATAAAAATAAAGTTTTAATTCGATAGCTGGGTCTGGACAAATCACATGATACTTGTATTAACGCTACTAGAAGTGATGCACTTGAAGCCATTAAAAATGATTGATGGTGACAGCTCAAGGTCATAAATCATGGCAGGTCTATTGTTATACATGACAGTTCCAGGAAGTCGTAAATCATGGCTATTGTTATACATGACAGGTGTTCCTATTGTTAGGGCAGGTGTTCCTTTTGTTAGGGCAGTCTTTTGTTATACCAGATCTATTGTTTTGTGCGGTCTATTGTTATGTGCGGTCTATTGTTATGGCAGGTGTTCCTATTCTTAGACAGGGGTGTATTAACTAATGATTGATGGTCGTGGGAATTGAATATCTTTTTACAAATTTAGACCAAAATTCGTATTTCTTTACAAAATCGTAAGAAACCCGTCGCTGGCATTCGACATGGGTGGGCAGGTAATATTTCTAAGAAAACACACACAAACGGTTGACGCAAGTAGAATTCCGGCGCGCCAGTGGTGGGGGTGGTTTCTATATTAACCTTAACAAACTCAGAAGAGTTTTGTGATTTCATCCCTTATGATATTACTTACGAGCATATAAGGATTGTCAAATATCGAACTCTTATTTATAATAATAAATTTCACACAGTTCTATGTTCAATCAAATCTTTTTAGATGTAATTACGAACAAAGATCAGAGAATACTTATTAGGTATTATATGAATATAAATAATTAATTGAATTTATGATTCCTGGACACCTTTTACTAATGAGTTGTACGTATATACAATTTGGTGAGATTGAATAATTTATTAAACTTTTTATAAGATTCACGAATTTTTTTTTATGGAAGAACAAAATAACTTAAGTAACTCTTTTCCTATAAAATGCATGAAATTCATCAGATCAATCAGATTTTATTTCTTTGATTGGACAGAATGCGAAATTTTTTATTATAGATCTCATATTTTCTTTTTCTGTTTAATTTTATGTATACATTTGTACATATATTCAATTTGGTCAGATTGAATAATTTATTGAACTTTTTTTCATATAAGATTCACAATTTTTTTTATGGAAGAACAAAATAACTCAAGTAACTCTTTTCCTATAAAATGCATGATATTCATCAGATCAATCAGATTTTATTTCTTTGATTGGGCAGAATGCGAAATTTTTTATTATAGATCTCATATTTTCTTTTTTTTCTGTTTAATTTTATGTATACATTTGTACATATATTCAATTTGGTGAGATTGAATAATTTATTGAACTTTTGGCATGTAAGATTCACAAATTTTTTTATGGAAGAACAAAATAACTTAAGTAACTCTTTTCCTATAAAATGCATTAAATTCATCAGATCAATCAGATTTTATTTCTTTGATTGGGCAGAATGCGAAATTTTTTATTATAGATCTCATATTTTCTTTTTCTGTTTAATTTTATGTATACCACAAACTTCAATTTGAAGCGTAGATAAAAAAAATGTCATTTACCTGGAATGAAAATATATTTTTCCTTTAAATAATCAAACAAAAGTTTAATTATTCTCTCTCTTAGTTGGAAATATCAAAATATTTCTAAAACTTCATCTATATAAATGAAACTAAATTCACTTTCTCTTTTAACAACCGGGATTACCCAACCAACGAAATTAATTTCTGGTCTCCCTAACTGAAATAAAGATATCCGATAATTATAAACATACAATACAATAGTACCTAGTCCTCCAAAATGAAATTGTAGCATTTCATATTGCTTTAATCATTTATATTGGCCAAACTGATAAACTTATCAATCAAAACTGTTATTCAATCAAATCTTTTTAGATGTAATTACGAACAAAAATCTGAAATTTCATAAAAACTATTAGGTATTATATGAATATAAATAATTAATTGAATTTATGATTCCTGGATACCTTTTACTAATGAGTTGTAGAATAGTACCTAGGCCTCCAAAATGAAATTGATGCATTTCATATTGCTTTAATCATTTATATTGGCCAAACCGATAAACTTATCAATCAAAACTGTTATTCAATCAAATCTTTTTAGATGTAATTACGAACAAAAATCTGAAATTTCATTAAACCTATTAGGTATTATATATAATATAAATAATTAATAGAATTTATGATTCCTGGATACCTTTTACTAATGATTTGTACATATATTCAATTTGGAGAGATTGAATAATTTATTGAACTTTTGTCATATAAGATTCACAAATTTTTTTGCGGAAGAACAAAATAACTTAAGTAACTCTTTTCCTATAAAATGCATGAAATTCATCAGATCAATCAGATTTTATTTCTTTGATTGGACAGAATGCGAAATTTTTTATTATAGATCGCATATTTTCTTTTTCATGTTTAATTTTATGTATACCACAAGCTTAAATTGTAACGTAGATAAAAAAAATAACATTTACCTGGAATGAAAAAATATTTTTCCTTTAAATAATCAAAACAAAAGTTTAATTATTCGATTCCTGGATACCTTTTACTAATGAGTTGTACGTATATTCAATTTGGTGAGATTGAATAATTTATTGAACTTTTTTTCATATAAGATTCACAAATTTTTTTTACGGAAGAACAAAATAACTTAAGTAACTCTTTTCCTATAAAATGCATGAAATTCATCAGATCACTCAGATTTTATTTCTTTGATTGGACAGAATGCGAAATTTTTTATTATAGATCTCATATTTTTTTTCATGTTTAATTTTATGTATACCACAAGCTTCAATTTGAAGCGTAGATAAAAAAAATGTCATTTACCTGGAATGAAAAAATATTTTTTCTTTAAATAATCAAAACAAGAGTTTAATTATTCTTTCTATTAGTTGGAAATATCAAAATATTTCTAAAACTTCATCTATGTAAATGAAACTAAATTCTCTTTCTCTTTTAACAACCAGGATTACACAGTTACATCCAACGAAATTAATTTCTGGTCTCCCTAACTGAAATAAAGATATCCTATAATTATAAACATACACTCCCATATAGCACCGCTTTGCACGAAAAATTTGGGTTTAGGTTCTACTTACCATCTATTTCAATGCCTAGGGGTTGCTTTTTCTCTGGGGGTGGATGCCACCACTTCTTAGGATTGAAAAAATTTTTCATTGAAAATAAGTACGTAAATCAATGAATTGACTAATTCTAAGCAACTTTTGTTCTATGAAGTTTTTTCTGAAAGTAAATACTTTTCCAGTTATTCGCGAAAAAGAATCTTAAAACGTGATATTTGCCTGAAAAACGAGAATTTCACTCGTCAAATCTTTACAGATGTAGTTACGAACAAAGATCAGAAAATATTTATTAGGTATTATATGAATAAAATCATGAAAAAATTTCATGAATCTTATAAAAATTGCATAAGTTATTTAATAAAAAGCCCACACACATCTATACTAAACGAATAAAATTGTTTTATATTCGATATTAATTGTGGGAAAGTAACTTTCCAAAACTTTAGGCGACTCTTCTTCTTTTGAAAACTTTTGCAGGTGGAATGAATCTCTTTGTACGGAGGATGAGTGAAAAATTGACAATGACGATGCTATAAACAAGTATTACACAATCGAATATTTTACAGGTTTTATTCTCACTGAAATTTGTAAATGGAGCAATTGGTCGTATTTTAGAACAGCTAGATCCATTACATTGATGGACGATCGTAAAACGCTGGATGTCTGTGACGTTATTCAGCAGAGGGTGCAAATAAATCAGTGGGTGGTGGACCGCACACACCCTGTGTATGGGTATATAAGAATGCTCAATGATACAGGGAGCATCAGATTTATTCGTAACAACATAAAATGAATATGAGTAATGAAGAGTGCTTGGAGTCTCCGACTTCACCGTTGCCTCATGAGCAGGAGGGTGAAGTTTTTTTTACCGTTGCACCCTTCGTGCATCAAGATTGAGGAAATGAACGAAGAAGAGAATCCGGCTGAGGATATGGAAGAAAGGAATCCTGTTGAGGAAGGATGGGATTATTATTTTGCTGAGGACTATATGGAATGGGATATGGAGGAGATGGAAGATGGATATTTCTTCGACCAGACGGAGGATGAGGGCTACGTCTCACTCGGAGAAAATTCAGGAATCGATGAGTAAAACGGTATGTAAATCAGGTATTAAAAATAAAATGCATTCATAAAATAAAATTCTAGAAATAGCTGGATAATGTAAAATAATTAATAAATAACATGTTTTTTATGAATGCATTTTATTTTTAATACCTGATTTACATACCGTTTTACTCATCGATTCCTGAATTTTCTCCGAGTGAGACGTAGCCCTCATCCTCCGTCTGGTCGAAGAAATATCCATCTTCCATCTCCACCATATCCCATTCCATATAGTCCTCAGCAAAATAATGATCCCATCCTTCCTCAACAGGATTCCCTTCTTCCATATCCTCAGCCGGATTCTCTTCTTCGTTCATTTCCTCAATCTTGATGCACGAAGGGTGCAACGGTAAAAAAACTTCACCCTCCTGCTCATGAGGCAACGGTGAAGTCGGAGACTCCAAGCACTCTTCATTACTCATATTCATTTTATGTTGTTACGAATGAATCTGATGCTCCCTGTATCATTGAGCATTCTTATATACCCATACACAGGGTGTGTGCGGTCCACCACCCACTGATTTATTTGCACTCTCTGCTGAATAACGTCACAGACATCCAGCGTTTTACGATCGTCCATCAATGTAATGGATCTAGCTGTTCTAAAATACGACCAATTGCTCCATTTACAAATTTCAGTGAGAATAAAACCTGTAAAATATTCGATTGTGTAATACTTGTTTATAGCATCGTCATTGTCAATTTTTCACTCATCCTCCGTACAAAGAGATTCATTCCACCTGCAAAAGTTTTCAAAAGAAGAAGAGTCGCCTAAAGTTTTGGAAAGTTACTTTCCCACACTTAATATCGAATATAAAACAATTTTATTCGTTTAGTATAGATGTGTGTGGGCTTTTTATTAAATAACTTATGCAATTTTTATAAGATTCATGAAATTTTTTCATGATTTTATTCATACAATACCTAATAAATATTTTCTGATCTTTGTTCGTAACTACATCTGTAAAGATTTGACGAGTGAAATTGTCGTTTTTCAGGCAAATATCACGTTTTAAGATTCTTTTTCGCGAATAACTGGAAAAGTATTTACTTTCAGAAAAAACTTCATAGAACAAAAGTTGCTTAGTCAATTCATTGATTTACGTAATTATTTTCAATGAAAAATTTTTTCAATCCTAAGAAGTGGTGGCATCCACTCCCAGAGAAAAAGCAACCCCTGCACAAAGTAGGCATTGAAATAGATGGTAAGTAGAACCTAAATCCAAATTTTTCGTGCAAAGCGGTGCTATATGGGAGTGTATGTTTATAATTATAGGATATCTTTATTTCAGTTAGGGAGACCAGAAATTAATTTCGTTGGATGTAACTGTGTAATCCTGGTTGTTAAAAGAGAAAGAGAATTTAGTTTCATTTACATGGATGAAGTTTTAGAAATATTTTGATATTTCCAACTAATAGAGAGAATAATTAAACTTTTGTTTTGATTATTTAAAGGAAAAATATTTTTTCATTCCAGGTAAATGACATTTTTTTTTATCTACGCTTCAAATTGAAGCTTGTTGTATACATAAAATTAAACATGAAAAAGAAAATATGAGATCTATAATAAAAAATTTCGCATTCTGTCCAATCAAAGAAATAAAATCTGATTGATCTGATGAACTTCATGCATTTTATAGGAAAAGAGTTACTTAAGTTATTTTGTTCTTCCGTAAAAAAAATTTGTGAATCTTATATGAAAAAAAGTTCAATAAATTATTCAATCTCACCAAATTGAATATACGTACAACTCCTTAGTAAAAGGTATCCAGGAATCGAATAATTAAACTTTTGTTTTGATTATTTAAAGGAAAAATATTTTTTCATTCCAGGTAAATGACATTTTTTTTTATCTACGCTTCAAATTGAAGCTTGTGGTATACATAAAATTAAACATGAAAAAGAAAATATGAGATCTATAATCAAAAATTTCGCATTCTGTCCAATCAAAGAAATAAAATCTGATTGATCTGATGAATTTCATGCATTTTATAGGAAAAGAGTTACTTAAGTTATTTTGTTCTTTCATAAAAAAATTGTGAATCTTATATGAAAAAAAGTTCAATAAATTATTCAATCTCACCAGATTGAATATTCGTACAACTCATTAGTAAAAGGTATCCAGGAATAATAAATTCAATTAATTATTTATATTCATATAATTACCTAATAAGTTTTATGAAATTTCAGATTTTTGTTCGTGATTACATCTGATTCGATTGAATAAGTTTTTATAATTTCTATTGATAGGTTTATCGGTTTTGCCAATATAAATGATTAAAGCAATATGAAATGTTTCAATTTCATTTTTAAGTTATTTTGTTCTTCCATAAAGAATATTTCCAACTAAGAGAGAGAATAATTAAACTTTTTTGATTTGAATATTTAAAGGAAAAAAATTTTTTTCATTCCTGGTAAATGACATTTTTTTTATCTACGCTTCAAATTGAAGCTTGTGGTATACATAAAAATAAACAGAAAAATGAAAATATGCGATCTATAATAAAAAATTTCGCATTCTGTCCAATCAAAGAAATAAAATCTGATTGATCTGATGAATTTCATGCATTTTATAGGAAAAGAGTTACTTAAGTTATTTTGTTCTTCCATAAAAAAATTTGTGAATCTTACATGCCAAAAGTTCAATAAATTATTCAATCTCACCAAATTGAATATATGTACAAATGTATACATAAAATTAAACAGAAAAAAAAGAAAAAATGAGATCTATAATGAAAAATTTCGCATTCTGCCCAATCAAAGAAATAAAATCTGATTGATCTGATGAATTTCATGCATTTTATAGGAAAAGAGTTACTTGAGTTATTTTGTTCTTCCATAAAAAAAATTGTGAATCTTATATGAAAAAAAGTTCAATAAATTATTCAATCTGACCAAATTGAATATATGTACAAATGTATACATAAAATTAAACAGAAAAAGAAAATATGAGATCTATAATAAAAAATTTCGCATTCTGTCCAATCAAAGAAATAAAATCTGATTGATCTGATGAATTTCATGCATTTTATAGGAAAAGAGTTACTTAAGTTATTTTGTTCTTCCATAAAAAAAAATTCGTGAATCTTATAAAAAGTTTAATAAATTATTCAATCTCACCAAATTGTATATACGTACAACTCATTAGTAAAAGGTATCCAGGAATCGAATAATTAAACTTTTGTTTTGATTATTTAAAGGAAAAATATTTTTTCATTCCAGGTAAATGTTATTTTTTTTATCTACGTTACAATTTAAGCTTGTGGTATACATAAAATTAAACATGAAAAAGAAAATATGCGATCTATAATAAAAAATTTCGCATTCTGTCCAATCAAAGAAATAAAATCTGATTGATCTGATGAATTTCATGCATTTTATAGGAAAAGAGTTACTTAAGTTATTTTGTTCTTCCGTAAAAAAATTTGTGAATCTTATATGACAAAAGTTCAATAAATTATTCAATCTCTCCAAATTGAATATATGTACAAATCATTAGTAAAAGGTATCCAGGAATCATAAATTCTATTAATTATTTATATTATATATAATACCTAATAGGTTTAATGAAATTTCAGATTTTTGTTCGTAATTACATCTAAAAAGATTTGATTGAATAACAGTTTTGATTGATAAGTTTATCGGTTTGGCCAATATAAATGATTAAAGCAATATGAAATGCATCAATTTCATTTTGGAGGCCAGAAATTAATATTCGTATATTCAATCTCACCAAATTGAATATACGTACAACTCCTTAGTAAAAGGTATCCAGGAATCGAATAATTAAACTTTTGTTTTGATTATTTAAAGGAAAAATATTTTTTCATTCCAGGTAAATGACATTTTTTTTTATCTACGCTTCAAATTGAAGCTTGTGGTATACATAAAATTAAACATGAAAAAGAAAATATGAGATCTATAATCAAAAATTTCGCATTCTGTCCAATCAAAGAAATAAAATCTGATTGATCTGATGAATTTCATGCATTTTATAGGAAAAGAGTTACTTAAGTTATTTTGTTCTTTCATAAAAAAATTGTGAATCTTATATGAAAAAAAGTTCAATAAATTATTCAATCTCACCAGATTGAATATTCGTACAACTCATTAGTAAAAGGTATCCAGGAATAATAAATTCAATTAATTATTTATATTCATATAATTACCTAATAAGTTTTATGAAATTTCAGATTTTTGTTCGTGATTACATCTGATTCGATTGAATAAGTTTTTATAATTTCTATTGATAGGTTTATCGGTTTTGCCAATATAAATGATTAAAGCAATATGAAATGTTTCAATTTCATTTTTAAGTTATTTTGTTCTTCCATAAAGAATATTTCCAACTAAGAGAGAGAATAATTAAACTTTTTTGATTTGAATATTTAAAGGAAAAAAATTTTTTTCATTCCTGGTAAATGACATTTTTTTTATCTACGCTTCAAATTGAAGCTTGTGGTATACATAAAATTAAACAGAAAAATGAAAAAAAAAGGTGTCCAGGAATCATAAATTCAATTAATTATTTATATTCATATAATACCTAATAAGTATTCTCTGATCTTTGTTCGTAATTACATCTAAAAAGATTTGATTGAACATAGAACTGTGTGAAATTTATTATTATAAATAAGAGTTCGATATTTGACAATCCTTATATGCTCGTAAGTAATATCATAAGGGATGAAATCACAAAACTCTTCTGAGTTTGTTAAGGTTAATATAGAAACCACCCCCACCACTGGCGCGCCGGAATTCTACTTGCGTCAACCGTTTGTGTGTGTTTTCTTAGAAATATTACCTGCCCACCCATGTCGAATGCCAGCGACGGGTTTCTTACGATTTTGTAAAGAAATACGAATTTTGGTCTAAATTTGTAAAAAGATATTCAATTCCCACGACCATCAATCATTAGTTAATACACCCCTGTCTAAGAATAGGAACACCTGCCATAACAATAGACCGCACATAACAATAGACCGCACAAAACAATAGATCTGGTATAACAAAAGACTGCCCTAACAAAAGGAACACCTGCCCTAACAATAGGAACACCTGTCATGTATAACAATAGCCATGATTTACGACTTCCTGGAACTGTCATGTATAACAATAGACCTGCCATGATTTATGACCTTGAGCTGTCACCATCAATCATTTTTAATGGCTTCAAGTGCATCACTTCTAGTAGCGTTAATACAAGTATCATGTGATTTGTCCAGACCCAGCTATCGAATTAAAACTTTATTTTTATTTCTGACTTTTTGAACCAAATAAGTATTTAACTTTCTGTAATTCATATTCGTAAAAAGTTCCTTCGATGGGTCGACCTGAGGTATCCTCAAGTAAATATGTAACAGAGTTAGTTATTGGAACTTCAGTAGTTTTAAATAATTCTGTCGTCCTGTTAGGGGTATACCTTCCAAAAACAAATAATTTAATTCACTGATTCATACTGTATCTCCAATTTTCAAACTGTTTCTATCAGCAATCTTGATGTGACTAAACAGTATTCAAAATTATTCGCACATTATTTTCATTAACATCATCAGGTTTCATTCCATAAGTTCGATGTTTTCTTCTATTATATTTATCAACTTCATCCTGAAGAATATTTATTCACTTATATGTTCCATTTAAACTGAAATATTTATAGTGTCTCCTTCAGACTTCTTATTAATCTTTCGCAAATGCAGCTTTTTTTATACTAAAAGTATTATAGTGATTGATATTATGCTTCTTCATCAAACTTTTAAAATGCTTATTGAAAAAATTTTTTCCTTAATCGGTTTGAAGATTCCAAGGGCTCCGTCCACTTTTGATAAGGATATCTGAAAATGATTTTACCAATTTTACCATGAAAATATTTTTATATTAACGATCTAGCCAACACGATTTTCAAAAAACAATCGATCACAGTAAGATCAAACTTATTACCATTATTATCTCTCGAATATATATCTAATTAACCGAAGTCACACTGCCACAGATCATCGATTCCCTTCAAAATGGTAAGTCTTCTTGGAAAGTTTCAACGAGCTGGTTTGTGAAACTCATTGACGAATGTTCAACAACGCCAGATGTGGGAGTATTCATCTTTTGCTCCACTTGATGAAGTTCACTTATATGTGATATCTAAAACTTTGCACCTCTGATAACTATTTAGTTTGTGTAGTAATGGAGGTTTTGAGATCATTCGAATCAACTTCAAATTTTTTCAGTTCATTCCCAGTCAACTGATGTTTCTCATTAAAAGACTTGTTGATATTTTTCAGAGAACTTTCATGAGATTTGATAATTCATGAAATTTCAGAAAATTGAATTCAATATACGTATTTTTTTTATTCCTACCACTTCGAGCTTATATCGCACACTTTATCGGAAAAATCAGTGGCATTTGTTTTCATGACTTCATTCAATTATGTATCCACTTTCATATTTTCGTAGACACATCTGTGTCCATTGTCAGAATTTCATATTATTCAATTTATGATTAGTCATATCAAAGTCCCCTTCTCTATTCATAGGAAAACTATAAATATCCAATCGAATTCGTTTTACCACTCTATTCGCTTGTGAATTAGAAGAACGCCCAAACTTATCTAGCGACATTTTTCAAATACGATAAAACATAACAATGAATTCAATATTAACTCTCCCATGATTGCTTCTATCTCATTGTCATTCTAGGTATTTACTTCCTGTTTGGATGAATATAACTGACGGAGACATGCAACAAGTTCGGATACTTGATCCCAATAAACATACTCTTTAGGATTATCGTTATACGGCATGAGACCACATCCGTCAATCATTTTTAATGGCTTCAAGTGCATCACTTCTACTAACGCTTCTAACAAGCTCTAGTTCAACTTTGAATGTGAATGAAGCAACAAGTCTCAAGACAATGGGTTTATTTAAGTCGATCAACAATTCGATGAAGAATTAAAATGAATAAATATGAGGAAAATATAAAAGATGAGAAAACTTTTCTCCTCAACGTTACTTTAAATATGGGTATATTTTCCAACGACAGTGTTCTACAGGGATTTTAAACCTGCTGTCAGAATTCTACTTCAACACATTTTTTGACGAGTATCAATTGACTTCGTTTATAACTCTATTGGAAAAAAATGCTGAAGTAAAAATAATTGTGGAGCAAAATTGACTTTCTTGAATTCTTCTGATTAGAAAATTTTACATGTAGTAAAGAGACAAAACTGTTAATTTTTACTGAACATGATCTTTTTGAAAAATATATAGTTGATGGTGCGAATTATTTCTGTCGTATAAATCCAACAATATACTCATATGGTACTTGTAAATGTCTGCATTATTTTCAGGATAAGATACAGGACGATTTGAATGAAATATAGTTCTGCATCAGGTCTTTTATTTATATATCAAATGTCAATTCATATATATCAAAAACCATCAAAATCACATAAAGCTTCCATACATGAAAGATCTACCTTATGATAAGCTAAGCTGGAAAGTAATTATTACAAATTAGTTAATTTTGTGAGGATGAGCATGAATATTTCCTCAATGCTTAATATTGTAGCGGAAGTAGATTATAAAAAATTAAATCTTTATACTTTCACAAAATGTTCTCTTAACATCTAAATCATAAGAAAAATTAACTCCACCGAAATAATTATTTATGAATATAGAACTCTACATGCGAAGCTTTTCTATATAAATTTGAGCTGAAATATTTCTCGAGATAACAATATATATTTTGAGGATTATATCATTTGTATGTTTTATAGACACATCTATGAGAATATATTGAATTACATTGTCATTATTATTAATATATTGCAAAACATCTGCCGTATCATTATAGTCACTTGGTAACAAGTTGTCAGAGTTTTTTTCAACTGTACTGAGAGTCCAATCCTAGAAGTTAGTCTTGAATAGTTTCAAATAATTTCGTTAATCCTTGTAAATGTATGGAATAGGAAACCTCCCACTCCCTAGATACACAAGTTTGTGTATCTAGTTGTCAATTTAAGTCTATATAGGACCTCAACCAACTAGATTGCTAAAAAGTAAGAATCTTGTGTATTTTTTTAGGAGCAAGACATTGTTTATAGTCTGTTTAAAATTACGATAATGGAGAACATATTTCTCTTTTCTGTTTACTGTTGTAAATGATTAAGCTAATTTTGACCCTGGGGATCTTTGTTTTCTGGACAAAACGGTAAATTTTTATGAATAATATCATGTAGATACTGAGGATATTCCATGTCCACTTCTAAGAAATATCTCTCCTCGGCATAATCTGTAATTGATGTTACATGATGCACATTGGTGTAGCGCTCCATTCAAAGCCAACGTATGGGAGATACATTGAGAAACCGTATATATTATTCACATCAAGAAAAATAATGTAAGATATGAGCTCATCAGATTCAATAGAATTCATATACTCATTATCAGATTCAGCATATTTTTTGAACATTGGCTTATACTTCGTTAAATAAATAAAATCATATGAACATCTATAAGAATTTGTGATTTGCATTGAGGATTCATAAAGCAGGGGAGAGTTTAATACCAAGCTGGATCTGAAATTGTCGAAAATATAGCATAACTTCAGTTTTTAAATAGAGATTATGTAATCCAATAAGTTTTTAGAGTTAAAAGTCAACCAAACTTATTGAGCTTGTGAAGATTCCTCATAATTGTTTTATTTAATAATTTTTTACCAATGCAAGCTTATTCTTATACAATGATTCCATACCACTTTCGTTATCGCAAGAAAATATTCCTCTCTTTGTTATCAGCTTAACATTTTTCTCAAACAAATATCGACCGAAAGATATGAAGATAAATTATCAAGAGAGCTACTCAAGAATCTGAAACTGTAGATAAATCAAAATTTGATATTAGTTTTGTTATCTAACAAGGTGAAGGAATTATAAGTATAGACTTAGATATCTCTTGATCAGAATATGTGCATTGTGAGAACTAGGACTATGAAATGCGATTGGTGTTATGAAGGATATCTTAAATTGTATATTACAATGTTTGTGAGCGAAACCCATCATCTTCCCCGTGTAATAATTGTGATCTCTCGCAATTTTATCATGAGGCGTGAAAGGTTCCTCACAAATATGACATACCGAAGAAATTTTAGAATTATCATTTAGTATCGGTTCCACGTGTTTCATTATACCAATATATTTATTTTCCATCTCTTCTAACCGAATATTGAACCATTTTATACAGTTTTCGCCAGGTATTCGTCATAATTGCACTTGAAATAATAACCAATATTCATGAGAATATATGAATATATACTTGAATGGCGTTTTTGCAGGTGATCCTGTTTCGGGAATATTTTCCAAAAATGATTCAATATCTCCATAAATATTTACCTAATTCATTCAATTGTTTCTCAGTGCTTGTATTGTACTATCATCATCATTACTTTCGTTGTCATCGCCAGAAAAATATTTATCTTGGATTAAAAGTAAAATAAAATGCCTACCACTAACTTTTGCTTCGGATATTCGGTAGGTACCACATCGGAACGTTTTTTCTTCATTTAATTGTAAATCGAAAATATTAATAGGTAAATTGTTTGGCTTCTTAAATTTGGTCACATTTCAATGATCCATAGGAAAGTCTATAGCTTAAAAATTAAGAACATTAGCATAATGTCAGTGGCGGATTTACCAGCAGGCTGAGTAGGCTGGAGCGCCTAGAGCGGCAAATTTTAAAGGGGCGGCAAATTTAGTTTAAAAATTGAAAAAATAAATACGAATTTCGAAAATTAGAGAGAAATTAAAATATTTAACAAAAATTGAAATATAGTCCTATATACAGTGCTAAATAATAAAAATTTCAACATCCCTACATAAACAATTGCTAAATGCTTTATTAATTATACATTAATGATCATGAATTTTTAAAATATCGCAAAAGCGATTCCATATTATAGTCGAAATTTAGTTATTTTCACATATTTTCTTCACTGATAACTGCTACAATTTTTTCTCCGTGTACCTAATAATTATGAGATATTACGGAACTCAATCTTGATATAATATCGATGGTCTAATCATGACTGCTGCAGCAAGTTTGTAAATTGCCAAATTCAATTTCAGAAAGTTATTTTTTTATGCGTAAAAAATACTGACTGAAATTGACAAATTTTTATTAAATAAAAAACTAGTTCAATATCTTATAGAGATATAGTCTTTGGTTTGAATTAATCAAATAACTGATATTTGAATGACTGACAATAAAAAAATTCGATCCACCAAATATGAAGTTAGACAATTTGCTGATTAGAAAATTGATAAATTTTATCAGTTAAATATTTTATTTGTAGTAAGAAAAAGTTTGGAAAATCCAAATGAGCATGCCTTAAGCGCCCATGTCGTACACGACATAATTACAATAAGATAAAACAATACTGCAATTTATTATTCAACGGCTTCTCTCAAGTCGACTGAGTACATTAAAAAAAAATTGAAGTGAAAAAATGATTTTTTCGTAAGTTATTGTGTTTACTGTGAACACGAACTTCAAAAATCCATACGATAAGGCATTAAAATTACTTTTTATATAAAAAGCAAAAATAATATTGGGTTATACATATTTGTGTATCTGTTCTGGGTTTTAGGCTAAATCTTTAGCCAATAGAATATCTTCAAGGGATTTATCAATTTATCTAAATCAATAATTTTCTAACAAAATGCATTCATGCAGGTGCAAAAAACGAATATTAATCTTATCTGCATAAACCTTACGTAAAAACGACTCAATATTCACATTTCCCAAGAGCTGAAAACTTACTAGACTGTTTTTATGCTTTTGAGAATTTTCATGTTTTTTAATCTTGTCTACCAAATGTTTGAGATCACGAGCTCCTACCTTTATCCAATTTTCATCGCCTCGAAATATTAAACAACCAAAACAAAAAAAGCATGACTTTCATGTTTTTATCAAATTTTTTCCTAAAACCCGGCCGATTTTTTAAATCCTTTTGGTTCCTGAATTATATTCAAAAGTCCGGTCGGACTTCCATTATCTTTTAAATCAACTTTTTCCTACAAACTTAATTTGCTAAAAATAACTTTTTCTAACCCACGCAACCTCATTACGTTTATAAAATCGGGAAAACAAGAATACAGCCCTCAGAACCATCCGCCAACACAACAGGTAATCTTCATACGGGTTGCGGGCCCAGACACGTTGAATCCGTAGCAGTCTTCTGCGCGGACCACGGATTAGGTCATCTCGCCTTGCCGTTATTGGGGGATACGTGGACTCGTGGCTCGAACGCCCGTGCTCATCTAATAATGTAATGTTGGTTGCAGTTGGCTTAAAATACTGATATAGTTTCGTGAATTACGGTGGAGCGTATGTATTTATTTAGATTTTTAGAATATTGCTTAAGTTTTATAGTAACTAGTTCAGAATTATATATGATTATATATTTATGTGTTAAAATTAGAAAAATAATCTGTATGAGCTCAGCGATCATTTTTCTTTCTGATGAGTTGCTTTTTAAATAATATACATTTACATCGTATTCGTTAGGTACGGTTTAATGTGAGAAAACATCGGATTTTCGAATAATTAAGGAAAGATATATTTATTGTATGGTTTTTAAACTGTGAGTGTAATAATAAATATTTATATTTATTTCGCTAAATTTATATTTTGTATGCAAGCTTTATTCATATCATGTATGTATTGTATAGTTTAAATACATGCCTTACCTTACTCTAAAAGTGGCACATGATTGAGATATATTTTGCTTAAAACAATGTTTTTTGATAATTCTTTGCTGTAAAAATAATCAAGGATCTAACACGGTACATAGTTCTTAATGATACTAACCATACGGGAAAAGTTGATGTAACGAGGATGATGGAGCACAAATCGTAAAGTTAGAATTTTATTGATAGAAAATTGATATTACCTATTGTGGACTAAGATATCAAAATTAAGAGGCGCAAAAATTTAATAGCCCACGGGCGGCAAATCTGTAAATCCGCCACTGCATAATGTGGATATGAAGTTACGCGATCATTATTTCTATTTTGAGGATAAAGTTCAGCTATAATGCTCCAAAAAACATTTATTAGGTATTATTATTTTTGAGTTGATACAATATTTCAAGTTGAATAATTAAATGAATTGCAAAACTACTATCTTTCTCAGAAAATTCATGTAATTCGGTTATAATTTTATCCTTAACAAATTGTGAAAATATATCTATTATGATTCATGACTACATTCTTCGCGTGAAAATGTTCAAAATCCAATAATGAAGTATCTTACATTTTTGTAACCAAAAACTTCAAGAGAAATAAATTGAAAATATTTATATCCATATTTATCCTCTGATATACTGCCTTATAATGAAAACCTCGAAAATGTTCACATATAACATATTGGATGTCTTTCATTTATTTTCAGATCAGCGAAATTCGAATATTAATCATTTCAAATTACCTTCGATATCACAATGGATATATTATGATAGCACCTTATTCAAAACAATTATAAGAAACCGCAATTCTTCGAAATAAAACGAACGCAACTTCGAGAAAACGATTATTCGAATTTCCGTAGGCCCTTGCAGCCCCAGAAGAACTTCATGGAGCCCCAAACAAACGGTGCCCCCTAGGAGCCCGGAGCCCCATACATATCCAATACCTACTTAACACATATATCAAAAGTGAGATTATTTTCAATATTGAGCCAGAACTCCCTTTGCTTAACTTCTAGCACCCCAGTGCGGTTTTTTTTTGACAGGTAATTTCAGTCAACATTATTGGTATTTATTTAGATTCTGCAGCAACAAATCATGTGACTCCCAGAAATGATTGGTTGATAAGTTTAGATTCTGCAGCAACAAATCATGTGACTCCCAGAAATGATTGGTTGATAAGTTTTGAAGATGCAATTATAGACAACATTACCGTAACAAACAAAGAAAAACTCACAGTTGATTATGTATGACAAGTTAATATAATACTGTATTGAACGAAAAAATGTTTGATATTGTCGTTAATGATATTTCGTAGGTATGTCTCAAGGCTCACGACTAATCTTTGTTCTGTTGCACAATTGACAAAGAGTGACAACACAGTAGTTTTCAATGAAGATGATCGTCACATATACAATAGTGATCAGTTTTTAAGTATGTATAGAATACTGAAAATTAAATTATCGGAATAAGAATATTGAATAAATAATATGTAGTTGAAGTATTTAAATTTTTCATCGACCTATTAGGTACACTACATCAGTTTATTATTTTAAATGATAAGGAACGACATGATATAAAAATGCAAAACCATATACTTAGTGGAAATATATATTTTCATAATATATAAATTGTAAAACTATTCAAAATTAATAGAATTACGAACGTGAAAAATTTTGAGTGTGTTTTTGATAATCTTAAAATAGAAAGTTACTTTTCTGTACATAACATAAAAATCATTTTGTATATTTCATGAAAGTATAAAACTTTTGTAGATGTTTTGTATGCCAAACACAAGGTATAAGATTAGAATTTTCTTTCAAAATTTACAACATTTGGAATAGATTGTTTCAAACACTTAATGAAATTTACTTTGGATTATTTCACAAATATACAAAATCATGTGAATATACGATATATAGCAGAATATTTCCAAATTTGAGTTTTATATATGGATTTTATAAAACTAATATTTCTCTATAAATTTTTGTATTATGAATGTAAAAAGTATGCATACAAAATGAAACAAGTCTCCTATTACAGAAATTCAATAGAAATTGATGACTCGGAATTCTATACAAAATTTACATTCATTTGCTGAAATTGCAGTAGTTAATAGCTACAATCATTATCAACTTGATTTTCAGTTGATATTTGTCAAATTCAATATTTTAGAAATCACTTATTTTTACTCCCCTAAAACTCCATTACGGTTAAGGATCCACATCCACACATAATAATTGTTACAATGTATCAAAATTGTTCTTAGATATCTGATAAAGCATGTCAAATGTAGCCTGTCCAGTTTGCTGAACCATTCCATGTAATATTCCATCCTTAAAATAAAATTTTTTTTGTAAGTATTGAAAAACAAATTCATTATCATAAGTGGATTTATCCTATTAACTTTTAATATTTCTTTTTTGTAAGTATACATACTATATATGGATACTAAAATACAATTTCCAAAATCTGATACGAAATCTATAGACCAATCTCTTTTTTGGTACTGGCACGCTGTTTTTGTCAACCATAATGACTAGTAGACAATAATAACACCTTAAAATTTATATTAACCATAAATATAAATCAGGAGCCCCTTCTCCTTTATGTGCTTTAAAATATCCTTCAGTAAGAATGTTAACACCGTTGAATTCAATTATACTTTTAATGAAGTTATCAGAAAGCAAGAAGTTACCATAAGAGATCTAGGGGT
This sequence comes from Cynegetis impunctata, assembly GCA_030704885.1. Lineage (NCBI taxonomy): Eukaryota > Metazoa > Arthropoda > Insecta > Coleoptera > Coccinellidae > Cynegetis > Cynegetis impunctata. The sequence goes on along the minus strand of JARQZK010000072.1, from coordinate 218,652 downwards.
ATTTCTAGACTCGAAGCTAACATTTAACGTGCATATTAACGGTGTTATTGAGTCATGGAATAAAATGCTCGGGTCTCAGACATGGAAGGTTGTTCAAAAAAAAAAGAAACCTTATTAGTCTTTATTATTCATTTGTATTCAGTAGGTTCAATTTTGCAACACGCATATGGAATTTACAATATAGATGTTATGTGAATAGACTAGAGAGTGTACAGCATAAGTTCTTGAGGTTCGATATGCCAGAAAGTCCAGACAATTTACAGCTTTATTCGATCAATTTATCAAATACACTCTTTCCGTCTGAACGGCCCTGACTTATCCGTTTTATTAATCATTTGAATGAAATTCTGACGTTTTCTGCTGAACTATTTGCCTTCAGTACATATACTGTCATTGAGCACTTTTTCTTGTTGTTCCATTAATTAAAAAGAATGTATCAACTGATAAAATAAAAATCAAAATGGATCTTTTTTATTTGGAATCTAGTAGGAATCTCCTTATAACAATTATAAAAAACTCAAAACGTCTAAATATCACCTAATTGTCGAAAATGGTGGCCCTTAACTTCGATGCATTTATTGATTCGCGCTTCAAGTTAATGAAAATTAGTACAATTTGAGAACTGGCGTTTCGGATGCGCACTCATCTTCCCGAGTACCTCCCGAAATACTTTTTCTCGCCACACAAAAAATCGAGTGGAGTGAGATCTGGCGATTGGCTAGCCAGTTTACAGGACCAGCTTTAACGATCTATCGACCATTGAAATAACTGTCGAGTATTCCACGTGCTCTCCTTGAATAGTGCGCGGGACAACCATCCTGTTGAAAACACATCTTCTATCGTAGTTCCATGTTGAGATCTTCTAGCAATATTGGCAATTCATTTCGCAGAAATTCTCGGTAAAGTTTGCCATTCAAATTTTCTTCAATAAAGTATGGACCGATTACTTTGTCATCCATAGTTCCACACCACACGCTTACATTCCATGGACGCTGACGTTCGACCAGACGCAGCCAGTGGGGATTTTTGACGCTCTAGTAGTGCGGGTTATGCTTATTGACCGTCCGGTGATTTGACTCATGGGAGAACAATACCGAACGAAAACAAAGTGGGTTTCTTTGAATTTGTTCCTGCGCCTACCGACAAAACGTTACCTGCTTCTGAATATTATTGCCATGAAGTTCTTGGTGCAGATACACAATATAGGGATGAAATTTATGCCGTTTAAAAATTTTCAGAATACTGCTCTGAGAAAATCCGGAATTTCGTGCTATTTCTGTTGAGCTAACGTTGGGATCATAGCCCAGAGCAGCTACCATGTTCATTTCATTATCTTCTTCAGTAACCGTTTTTTTGCGGGCCCTTTTCATAGGTAAAACAGTTCCTTCAGTCATAAATCGCTTAACTACTCCTTGGAACGAAGCGAATTAACTAACTGGATAACGTTTTCCATAAAGAGCAACGGTTTGACGTAGATTACTGCCAGATTCCCCATAAACAAGAACCATTTCGAGTTTGTCTGCTTCAGTTAATTTATTTAATAAATCCATTTCAATGAAAAGTATTGACAACAGCCAGAACAGATATCGTTATTCAAAATGTTCAATAACAGTGCATGCATTAGACTACTGACAACCATAGACTAAACAAAATTTTGAGTCTAGTAAGAATCGTCAGAAGTTCATTTGAAAGCAGGGCCGGCCTAAGGCGAAAATTGCAAGTGTGCTAGACTCAAATTTTATGCCCCTGCATATGGGGGGTATGGAATTTTTTGAAATTTAAGGTCCAAAAACACAGTTTTTGTGCACTTTTGCGCCTTGTAGAACATTAAATTTATGTATGACAATTTGATTCTTTATTGATATGTTCAGTACTCTTCCTTGTACTATTACCACTATTATGTCAAATAAACTAATGAAAGCTTAACTCTAGGTAACGTTGCAATGATTTTTATGCTTATACTGCAATTACTCTAAGAATAAATACCTAGCTAATGGATATATATATATATATATATATATATATGTATGTATGAAATTGAATTTTTGGTGCCAACCATCATATAAAGTCATGAAACTATCTTGGTCCCAGGTCGAACTTTGCTAATCGCACCCATTTTAATAAGCAGGATTGCAAAGTGAAAAACTGCTAATAATCAAACAAGAACTAACGTAGCTACACTAGTGAAAATAAGAGAATATAACCGAAAAATTTGTGAATGGGAATGTCAGTAGAAATTCGGAAGAAGTTAAGGTAGGTACCATAATTTTCAGAGACTTAAAAATTGAATTATAGAAACAAAGGAAGTACAAAAAACAAAGAGGACTATTTATTGGAATAATTGTAAAACATGATGAAAATAATTCCTAAACTAAAACAAAAACCATATTGAATTATAATGAAATATAAAGATAAGGAAAATACTGTGAAGAAAAACTAATTATTCAATCGACACATAAAAAAATTGAATAAAGTAAAAGAAAACTAATTATCCAAAAAATGGATACGAGCTTGTTCAATACTTTCATATTACTATGTAACTTATATCTTTAATATTGGAAATGTAATATGAAATTACCACTAACTTCACAAATGAGCGATGGATGAATGCTTTCATATAAACGAAAAAAAAACTATCGCAGCGAGCTGCATTAGAAGAGCAGGCTTTCATAACGTATGCAGTTTAAAAAATATATTTCCAAATTCAAAAAAAAATGCGCCCTCTAATGTGTAAACAATATTTATTTCCTTCCCGGGGGATCAACCCAATTCGTACCAAAACCAATCACATCCAAGGAATACGAAGCTACGTACTCTATTTCTATAAAATTGCGCCCTTTATCGTGTGAACAAGATTGATTTTCTCCTCCGGGGATGGTCAACCTCCCAAGCAATTCGAACCAAAAACAATCCCATCCAAGATATTATGGGAAACTACCCTATTGCTTTAAAATTGCTCCCGTTATAGTGTAAATAACGCTAAAATACATACGAACACACACACACACACACACACACACACACATATATATATATATATATATATATATATATATATATATATATATATATATATATATATATATATATATATATATATATATATATATATATATATATATATATATATATATATATATATATATATATATATATATATATAAAATTTATAACTTTTTTTTCAAAAATTGGTCAATTTAATGCCCCCCCAAAAGGCTTGAGTGTGCGGCTGCATACTTCGCACACCCCTTAGGCCGGCCCTGTTTGAAAGATTAGTAGTACGTAATTTTCTTGTTATTTGAGCAGAATACTTTTAAAATATACACTATATATATATATATATATATATATATATATATATATATATATATATATATATATATATATATATATGTAGGTATCTATATGTATTTATATATATATATATATATATATATATATATATATATATATATATATATATATATACCTACATATATATATATACGGGGTGTCCCAAATTCGAGGGTGACCATTGGGATCTCGGAAACTATAAGAGATACGAAAACGGTTAAATTATGGCAAAGTTGCGCAATTTTATGACCAATAAAATTCCGTTTTCAAATTTGAAAAATTCCGAATACTTCCGAAGATATTCGGAAAAAACCGAAATTTTGTAAAATAGGTTTTATTTTGTCCTCGCCTTATTTGAAGAGATATTTTAAAATAAATGCCACTTTGTTATTGTCACCTTTCCTCCTTTATAATGTAGTGCTATTAAATTTCAAATCCGACGTTTCGTCTCCGAGATACCATCATCAACTTTATTTTTTTAAATACGGACCTGGATTTTTTATTACGTTTTTTGGTAGCTTATTACCACCTTAAAGTATTGACGTATCATAAAAATTATTGGCATCTATAAACATTTTTAGCAGGTGAAAATAAATGATAGAAGCTGAAAATCTGACAGGTGTATGAAATAAATAAAACATTATGACATTTCCAGGTAAGTTCTGGTTCTTTTGTTTCACAGACATCTTTGGTTTATTGTAAATTAGATATTTTTATAGATGCCAATAATTTTTCAATTTTTATGTTACGTCATTGCTTTAAGGTGGTAATAAGCTACCAAAAAACGTTATAAAAAATCCAGGTCCGTATTTAAAAAAATAAAGTTGATGATGGTATCACGGAGACGAAACGTCGGATTTGAAATTTAATAGCACTATATTATAATGGAAGAAAGGTGACAATAACAAAGTTTTATTTATTTTAAAATATCTCTTCAAATAAGGCGAGGACAAAATAAAACCCATTTTACAAAATTTCGGTTTTTTCCGAATATCTTCGGAAGTATTCGGAATTTTTCAAATTTGAAAACGGCATTTTATTGGTCATTAAATTGCGCAACTTTGCCATAATTTAACCAACTTCGCATCTCTTATAGTTTCCGAGATCCCAATGGTCACCCTCGAATTTGGGACACCCCGTATATATATATATATATATATATATATATATATATATATATATATATATATATATATATATATATATATTCACATCCTAAATTATTTACATTCAATTAAAAAACACGCTGTATATGTATATAGGGTATTTCAAAAGTAAGGTAAAACATTGAAGGAGGTGCATCTACATGAAAAAATAATGATAGTTGGCCATATAAACTACGGTCCGAAAACGAACCCTTTCCGGAATACAGGGTGTTAAAGTTTCAAGGAAGAAATTAATTTTTTCCGTCGTATTGAATGTTGTACTGTAGCTAGAGGAGGACACTTTCAACATTTAATTTAACTTATTAAGTACTAGATCTGTTTCAATTATTTCACTTTGTTATTAATTATTGTGAGTACATCAATAAACATTCAATTATAGCCATATGATCATACAGAGATATGTTTCTGATTTTTTTACGCGCAAACCATCCGTCCTACGAAAAAAAATTCAGAAATTAAGTTTGCTCTAAATAAAATAGAGATTTCAAAAGAGATTTTTATTTTTAGAAAAAGCAGTGGCGTACCAAGAAATATTTAGTCCGAAACCATGTATTTCGGAAAGGAATCGTTTTCTGACCATAGTTTATATGGCAAACGACCATTATTTTTTCATGTAGATGCACTTCCTATATATATATATATATATATATATATATATATATATATATATATATATATATATAGGAAGTGCATCTACATGAAAAAATAATGGTCGTTTACCATATAAACTATGGTATATATATATATATATATATATATATATATATATATATATATATATATATATATATATATATATATGTATATATATATATATATATATATATATATATATGTATATATATATATATATATATATATATATAATTATTTATTCGAATTGTTGTTGCCTGTGATTTATTTTTAATCTCTTGATAATTATTAGCAATAACAGGCTGGTTGAATCTTAAAAAACTCGATTTAATTAATAAGTTGACGTTTCACTATGACATTCATAGTTATTCAAAACTTTTGAAAAAAAATTGAAAATTCTTTGACATTTATTGACTTGAAAAAATTGAATAGATAAGATTGATCTGTCTTGTTAAAAAATTCTTCCAGTCTAATATTAACATTCAAAATTGTTATTATTAGAAGGCAAGGGAAACTACAGAAACCTTTACCTATGTAATGTTCGAAAATAATAATAATAGGGTACTATTTATTTAACAGAAAGAAATTAGTCACGGGAAAATATTAAAAAAGTAGAGTAGAATTATCGGTATAGAACGTTTATATGTCAAAGAATTTTCAATTTTTTTTCAAAAGTTTTGAATAACTATGAATGTCATAGTGAAACGTCAACTTATTAATTAAATCGAGTTTTTTAAGATTCAACCAGCCTGTTATTGCTAATAATTATCAAGAGATTATATATATATATATATATATATAGATATATATATATATATATATATATATATATATATATATATATATATATATATATATATATATATATATACAGGCCGTTTTTTTTAGCTGATCCCACTATTGCTATCTCGGTAACTATAATAACTACAAGGTTGGTCAAATTAGATAAAATGTGCAGTTTTTGGAGGAAATTGAAAATCCGATTTCAGATTTTTTTCAAAAAATTTCTTCCTCGAGCTACGGGGGTTTTTTGAAAAATTGCTCAAAATTATTTGATAGAATATCTCAAAAAGTATAATTTTCACAAAAAAATAGTCGAAAGGAAAATTTATGCATTTTAGACGTTCTTCAATTTGGTATTTTTTGAGGAAATTTGGTTTGTCTAGTTTTCGAGATATTACCATCAAGTTACTTTTTTTAAATACGGACCTGTATTTTTTATTCTATTTCTCGAAATAACTTTTTTTTCTGATTTTAAGGATGTATCACATGTTCATATTTGTTTGCGTTTTAATGATGAAAAGCCAAAATTTAAGTTGAGTTTAATAAAAATGAGAAAATCAGAGGTGGCTTAGACCAATGAAACAATTGCCTATTTTAATAACATAAACAGACTTTTGTAGCGTGTAAAGAAAGAAACTGTTTATTAAGTTTTTAAACATTCAAACTTTTTACCATTTAATTAAATTCAAGTTATGTAATAAACCTTAAAACTTCCTTATTTTTTAAAATTACTTTTGCCAAAATTCAAAGTGGATGATACATACCTAATGTATTTGCTTCATCTTTCCCATTCTCTGCCGTTACAGTTGTTTCCCATTCAAGAGGATCATTAAATGATAAGAGCAAATTTCGCTGTAGCCTTGTAAAAATTATTTTATTCGGTAAGCGCCTTTCGGGGTACGAATTTTGATACATTTGAAGAGCTATTTCAGCACTTCGAAATGCTTTTGCATAACAAAGAAATGAATCTAATTTTCCACCATTGCAAAACGCTACCATGTTGGTTTAAACTTACTTTGACACGACATGTATTATGGACCAAAGGCTTTTATAAGCAATTGTTTCTCTTTGCTCTATGATTAAACCTATGATGAAATGAAAAAAGTGCCAAAAAACTTAAATACTAGTTTTTTACCATTTGAATATAAATGAATATGGACATGCGATACATCGTTGAAATCAGAAAAAAAGTGTTTTCAAAATTTGGAATGAAAAGTGCAGGTCCGTATTTAAAAAAAAAGTTGAATGTGATATCTCGTAAACTAGACGAACCAAATTTCCTTAAAAAATACCAGCTTGAAGAACTTTTAAAATGCAAACTTCTTTTTACTTACCAATTTGTTGTAAAAATTATGCGTTTTGAGATATTCGATCAAATATTTTAGAGCAATTTTTCGAAAAACCCCCGTAGCTCGAGAAAGAAATTTTTTCAAAAAAATCTGAAATCGGATTTTTAATTTCCTCCAAAAACTGCACATTTTGTCTAATTTGACCAACCTTGTAATTATTATAGTTACCGAGATAGCAATAGTGGGATCAGCTAAAAAAAACGGCCTGTATATATATATATATATATATATATATATATATATATATATATATATATATATATATATATAGGGTAGTTGGGGGCAAAAACACGCACGGGGCATAAGAACGCACCCCATTTAAATTTGCCTCTAATATCCAGTTTGAAACGATTTTAGTCACAAACGAATGGCAACAGTGTCCCATATGTATTGTTCCAAGATAATAGGTGATCCACGCCGTGTCTACAAACTATGAGGTAAATATTATTTTTTAATATTACAGTGTAATATTGGCGTAACATAATTAATTTATGATGAAGTGAAATTTGCATTATTTGTTGAATTGTTTCATTGGGGTGTTCTTGGCTTGATTGTGGGTTATTATGTTGATGTGTTTTCGATTGAGGTTAAGACATTGAAATCTTAATAGATGATTTTGATAGTTATACAAAATGGGGCAAAAATACGCGAGAGCTATGGGGCAAAATCACGAATGCGTATTTTTGCCCCATTAACTTAAATTATCTCCATTTATCATGTAGCAGGCCTATTTTCCACAGCATTCACAAAAACTGCTACTGTAGACATAGCAAGAGAGGGCTTTCGGTCTACAGGAATCTACCCACTCGATGAAAATAATTTTTCGGACGTAAATTTTATGCCAGCGGAAGTAACACATCAAATTTTAGATGAAAACTTAGACGATGAAGATCATATTTTCATCCAGTTCGAGCCAAAACAAGTGAAAGAGACAGTAACTTTACCTGAACAAACAGGCTCAAAAGAAACTATAACTGACTCGATAGGGCCCCAGCCATCATCAAAAACAGAACAGTCAGTAATTTCTATACCTGGTCCCTCAAATATGACTGCATTTGGAACTCTAGAATATTTAAGTGATACAAATACAGATATCATTCCCTTTCCAAAAATTAAGATAAAGCGGAAACGAACCAGGTAAAGTTTAAAGTCAACCCTACTAACATCGACACCAAATAAAGAGTGACTTATACAAGAACAAGAAGAAAAGAAGAAAGCAGAAAAAGAGAAGGAGAGGAAAACTTTACTGAGGAATCAAAAGGTCAAAAGTCAAAGTGCTAAAGTTCGTGCCGCCAAAAGAAAATGTTTCGACGAATCATCATCTGATGAATCAGTAACACTCTCCTATAATGAAAGTATTAATTCCTGTGACATATCTTTTTCCGAAAATGATGAGAGGCAAGATCTCAATGAAGTATCAAATATTTCGCCTGAAAACTTTGTAGTAGTGAAGATTTTTGGAAAAAAATCATATAGATTATTTGTCGCCAAAGTCTGCCAACAAAATGATTATGGTTATGAAGGTGTATTTTTTAAATGACTGGCCACATCATTTCGTTTTCGTGAGACAACGGAAGATGCCTATTTTCGAAAAGATGATATTGTTTTAAAGCTCTCAAAGCCAATAAAAACAAGTTCTTTTAGATTTTCGGAATCAGTAGGATTCTCTAACGACCTCAGCGAATATAGTTCTCTTTTGGATTAACGTTTTGTCATTTATATTTGATATTTTTCAATAAAGTATAGCTTTTTTTGAACACTTACCACCTCTTTTATTTGGCATTTTAACTTTGGGGTAAAAATACGCACCTGCGTACTACTGCCCCATTTGTAGGGGCAAGAGTACGCAGACGCAGATTTTGTGAAAACATGTTTTTCATTCAGTAGTGAACTTATAGAACTTCTGTCGATACTAAAAATGGGAAAACAGTATATAAGCTCTCCCTCAGTAACATTGGAAAAATTCTATACTTTCATATTTTCTAAAGACGACAGAAGATAACGTAAGTGCGTATTTTTGCCCCCAACTACCCTATATATATATATATATATATATATATATATATATATATATATATATATATATATATATAGGGTGATTCACGGTGGATGGCACATTAGAAATTTTAGGTGAACCATACGACGGATCACTTTGAAAATTCGATGGAGAGCATAGTCGGACATTCTCTACCCAACTAAAATATTTTTGGTAATGCGGTGTTGCGACCTCTATTAGAAAATGGTAGCAGATTTTTCAAATTGAACACCCTGTACATAATATTATTTTTAGAATCTCCAATAATTTCCGAATAAATTTCCATGATATTTATCTATACCTTACTGTTACCGTTTTCGAAATAAAAATTATTTTCATTTTTTTTCTTCGGAAATCAAGACCTATTAAAACGCTGATATCTTTGAGTTGAGAAATAATGTGATATCGAAATTTGGATTGGAGTTTGGTGATACTTGGGGGCTTCCTACACTTCAGCCTAATCTGCGTTACTTCAATACAGGTTGGTAAAAACATTCAGTTATTTTGTTTGCTTGAAGAAATTACTGAAAGTTGATTATTTCAAATGGAATGCCCTGTATATTATTGAAAATTCGGAAAGCTGCTGGAATTTGCTTTTTATCTATGTATATCATACCTATACCTAACTAGTCAGGTTTCGGACTTATTAGCATTTATTTGTGAAAATGTTCCTTGTACATGGTGTCCCCATTCGGTATTTGGTAAGCATGCCATGATCACTATTTGACAGTAACGTTGTGACAATCTACTAATAATATCGATATTTTTGACATCTCAGAAGTTGCGAATACCTTCAAAAACGATGGAACAAAACTATCCAAACGAAGTTTTCATGAGTTTGTTTATTATTTTTTCGTGCGTTCGAGAGACAATTACAAAGTATTACCCAAACATTCTGAAGTGCTTGAGAGTGAACGGCCAGCGATTCGAACATATTGTGAAACATTCCACATAATTGTTTTCCTTTTTTATGATTATTTATATCAATAGTTCTACTATCAAGTCTCTTGGTGCTTTTTTAAAGTTTATCCGTACGCATTGAAATTGTTCTGAATTCGTATAAATTCCTTAAGGTTCATTGGCGGTAGATTCGGATACATATTATTGAACTTTTACATGTTCTGCTGATAATTTCATCAAACTGATCAAAAATAATAAACAAATTTGTAGGAACTTCGTTTGAATAGTTTCGTTCCATCGCTTTTGTAGATATTTGCAACTTTTGAGATGTCAAAAACATCGATACTATTAGTAGATTGTCACAACGTTACTGTCCAAAAGTGATCATGGCATGCTTACCAAATACCGAATGGGGACACCAAAGAACATTTTCACAAATAAATGCTAATAAGTCCGAAACCTGACTAGTTAGGTATAGGTATGATATACATAGATAAAAAGCAAATTCCAGCAGCTTTCCGAATTTTTAATAATATACAGGGCATTCCATTTGAAATAATCAACTTTCAGTCACTTTTTCAAGCAAACAAAATAACTGAATTTTTTAACCACCCTGTATTGAAGTAACGCAGATTAGACTGAAGAGTAGGAAGCCCTCAAGTATCACAAACTTCAACCCAAATTTCGATATCATAGTATTTCTCAACTCAAAGATATCAGCGATTTAATAGTTCAAAGATAAATAATTTTGCTTCTAACCAACCTTCTTTGAACTGTTCGTGGACTAATCATTATTTCGGGAATTTCAGCAATAATTCTAGGTGCAGACATTCAGGGATCGTTTTGAGAAATTCTTTTAATGCGTCTATCTGTCCAAATCGTTGTTTTCCTTGGTCTTCCCGATTTCGGTAGATTATCTAAATGTCCCCTTTCATAATAGCTTGAAATTATTTTGGATACACTGTATCTGGGTAAAACAAATCGTCTTGAAATTTTGACTTCTGATGTGGCTTCCAAGTGTGCAGTCACTACTCTCTGCTTTAATTCTTTCGAAATAGGAATACCTCTTGGCATGATTAATCCAACACAGAAATATTAATTAAACATAAAATAAATATTTTTACCATCACTTTCACTAAAACCTTTATTTTTTAGGAAATTATCAAAATGTTGCTTTACTTTTGACGCGTCACAATACAGTATTTTAAAGTTTATATCAATTATAATTCATCTGTTTCGATTGTTGGGAAAAGCTGTTGCCGCCGATAACAGCAGCCCACTTTCATATTTAAGACACAATATATTCAAATACGATATTATGCATTCCATATCATAAAATCGAGATTTCTTTCATTTTTCGAAAGTGTTGCTTTACTATTGTCCGATAGTGTATATATATATATATATATATATATATATATATGTATATATTATATATAATATATATATATATATATATACATACAAATATATATATATATTCTTATTTATATATATATTATATATAATATATATATATATATATTTATATATATATATATTATATATATGTATATATTATATATATATATATATATATATATATATATATATATATATATATAAATATATATATATATTAAAATATTATATATAATATATATATATATATATATAAATAAATATATAAATATATATATTTATATATATATATATTATATATAATATATATATATATATATATATATATATATATATATATATATATATATATATATATATATAAATATCAGGTTTCGCTGGGAATATATTAATATATCAATATGTTCCTCACTTTATTTTGAAGAAGGAGGAAGGGGTGGTCAAATTCTCTCACTGTTCCTGCGTCCATAACTAATATCTTATCAGAGTCCATCACAGTGTGTAATCTGTGAGCTATTGTAAGTACAGTACAATCACCAAATTTCTGCCTTATCGTCTTCTGTATGTGACCATCTGTCTGGGGATCAACGTTCGCGGTAGCCTCATCTAACACCAAAATCCTATTTTTGCGTAGAATGGCTCTTGCCAGACAAACAAGCTGCCGTTGACCTATACTGAAGTTTGAACCACCTTCTGATACTTCGCAATTCAAATCATTCACTGCTTCTTTCAGCTCAACATCTTCAAGTGCTTTCCAAAGATCTGCATCTGAGTACTCCTCGAAAGGATCTAGATTTTTTCTAAGGATACCTATTAAAAGATAGACACTTTTAAATTATTAACTATGAAAGAAATGGTGAAATTGTAATTTGCTTTTTAGTGTTAGTATTAATAGTATTTTAATGAATCAGGTAATGGTAGGCTACAATAATCATGTACATATATTATATACATAAATCACAAACTCTGAAATACGTTTGAAATATTATTTGGGCTCTCAAATTTACGAGTGATGTAAATATAATTAAATTAGAATTGAAATCCAGTTTTATTGCCATGCTAACATGAGATAATAGTTATTAAAAATAATTTCATAATATTATAATCATACTTTACGATAATAGCAACACAGCGAGGCGGGCGGGAATCAGAAAGAGAAGGGATGAGAGACCGGAAAGAAAGAGGGAGTAAGAGAAAGGTATTATAGACTATTCGCTTGTTACGTTATACGACTGTAGCACTTCCGCTATATGTTTTTCTTACGGTTTTACTCTCACATATTTTTCAATTTGGTCGCGCAGCAAAATCCCTATCTCCTTCAATAAAAATCATTTCGATTAAGTTTTTTGAGCAATTCCTATTATAAAATAAAGTTTCTGAATAAAATCAATAAAATAAACGCTTACGGCAAGCGGTGTTCACAAGCGGTCACCCATCTAAGTACTGACCACGCCTGACAGTCCAGTAACTTTATACATCACAGCATGCGTCGAATCCGGTAGTTCTGATTTTTTGCAGACTTGTTTATAATGTTGGCCTAATGAATAATCCAAGTTTGTGACCTCGAGCGCCGAACGCAACTTTGTCAAAAATCGAAAAAATCGGTATTTTTTCAAATTTTGGCGATTATAACCGTGAAGGACTAGTTTTTGAAAAAAATTTTCCAATACGTTTTTGAAGTAGACTAAATTTTCTTAAAAAAATTGTCTCTGTACATCCAAAACTTTCCGAGATTAATTCTTTCAAAGTTTATAATTTTTCAAGTTTATCACGTTGACTGGCCTACTACCATTAACGTGAGTGACGTTTGAACTCAATATGTCTGATCCCAGTCCCAGCGTGGGTTTTTGTTTTATATGTAAGGAGAATTCAAGTGAAGGTCAAGTGCGCCTCTCCTGGGGGTGGATATCCACGCCACATGGCTCCAACCCCAAAATGATAACCAGAGATGCAGCCCCACAACACCTCTTGCGGATAATTTCTTGCGGCTGCACGAAGGGTTGTGCTAACAGGTGCAGCTGCAGGAAGGCAGGATTAAAATGCTCATCATTCTGCAGGCATTGCAGCGAGCCTCTTGTGAAAATATACCTGATGTTGCAGTAGCAGACATCCCAGAAGGCGACGATCTGTCCGATGTCGAAGTGGAGGATGACTTGTGGGCACAAGAGGTTGACGACTCATCACCATCCGCTGATGGGGATATGCCATCCCAATACTTCGATCCAGATACGGACGAACCTCAACCGGGACCTTCCAAGAGGGCTAAATTAATTTATTTTTTGATTTTGCATATTACTCTATTTCCTAACAAATAAACTTATTAACTTTTGTTGTATTTATCTTTTTTGCTTTATTATTCGTAGCTTAGCTCAAACATCGTCGTTCATACTTCTTATTTTCTTTTTTAACATCCCGTTATAAAAGTACAGGACTTCGATCGTATAATCAGGGTCATAATTCATTCAGAACGACAGAACCGCAAAAAATTGTGAAGTTCGAAAAAAATGATAAATTTTGGATCGAGTCGTAAAGTATTGCCTCTACAGAGACAATTTTAGTATCATATTATAGCAAATTTAGTCTTCTTTGAAAACGTATTTGAAAAGTTTTCTCAAAAATGTGTTAGCACAACCGTTCGTGCAGCCGCAAGAAATTATCCGCAAGAGGTGTTGTGTGTGTGGGCCTGCATCTCTGGTCATCATTTTGGGGTTGGAGCCATGTGGCGTGGATATCCACCCCCAGGAGAGCACTTGACTTTCACTTGAAGTCTCCTTACATATAAAACACAAACTCACGCTGGACTGATATCAGACATTTTGAGTTTTTCAAACATCACTCACGTTAATGGTAGTAGGCCAGTCAACGTGATAAACTTGAAAAATGTCTAGTCTACTTCAAAAACGAATTGAATTTTTTTTTTCGAAAACTACTCCTTTACGGTTATAATCTCCAAAATTTGAAAAAAATACCGACTTTTTCGCGGTTTTTTTGATTTTTGACAAAGTTGCGTTCGGCGCTCGAGATCACAAACTTGGATTATTCATTAGGCCAACATTATAAACAAGTCTGCAAAAAATCAGAACTACCGGATTTGACGCATACTACCCCATACTTTTAGGCGACAAAGTTACTGGATCATGACACTGCTTTGCTTCAGAGATCTGACGAGATCTGGCATTTTCAGCGTAATATGGCCGTAAACATTAATTTTGGTAAATTAGACGGGAATCGAACAACTGATTTAATTGCAACAACTAATTGGAGTTAGATATAGTTTAAAATCGTAAATACCCAAGGAAAGATAAATGAATGGAAACTAAAAATATTGGATCTTTAATATGATGTTTTCATTTTTATATGAAATCTCGAGGTTTTGCAGTCATTCGAAAATAGCAACATAGCGAGGCAGAGTGGTATCAGAAAGAGAAGGGATGAGAGAACGGAAAGAAAGAGGGAGAAAGAGAAAGATATTGTTCAATATTCGCTAGTGTGTCCGTTTTATGTTTTCATTATGTTATACGTTTTCGTTACGGTTTTAGTCTCACATATTTTTCAGTTTGGTCACGCTGCAAAATCCCTATCGCCTCCAAGCCAGCCGTAAGGAACGTCGTTCCAAAAATCTGGGATTTATAGAATTGAATGTGGTGAATGCTCAACGGCTTACGTTGGACAAACTGGGAGAAATTTTGAATTTTGAATATCGTTTAAATGAACATGCGATATTTGAACACATTAAACCTACAAGGCATAAAATCACAAAGGAAGGTCTTAAAATTCTACATATTTGTATAAAGGAACCACAATGAATCTGTTGGAAAGTTTGGAAAAATTAATTAGACAAAACCCAGAATTCCAAACTGTAAATAACCAATCAGAACTCAACTCTTCTCCACTCCTGAATATTTAGAGGTTAGATATAAATAGTATTACCTGAAATGTCTACATTTACATCACAATGATGTGATAGTCAAAACCGGTTGTTCCTATATTTCAAATAAATTGTGTGGAATTGACGAAAAGTATTTTTATTTCTGTTTATTTGAAATGAATTTCCATAAAATAAATAGCTCATCAATATAGCTACCAAAAATTAAAGTTGTTTGTATTAATAAATAAATCTACGAAGCATGATTGTAATGCAGTGTCCAGAACGCACAGAAGCGCGACTACTTCAAATGAAACAGAACATCTATCCACTCTCGGTCTGCAGAACTGTTGTCAATCGAGACAAAAATGACACTCATTTCAAGTTGATATACTTTAAATTAAATTTGACCTATGTTAGATTAAGTTAAACATTCTATTTTCCTAGACGCAGAATATGAAGATTCGAATTTGCGATAATTTTAGGAAATTGAAATGTTCGAATTTTAATTTATGTAAACCATATATATTAATGTATAGGTAATACTTCAGAATGCTTCCTTGTTCAAAAACGTTTATATGATAATTGCCATGATTATAATATCACAAGAGCATCGAAAATAATCGATTATACTCGTCATCGAGCAATCTTTATACTGACCTCGTCAATCAACGTATTTTCTTAAAACATCACTCGAGCAGTGCTCACGTGATGTTTTAAGAAAATACGTTGATTGACGAGGTCAGTATAACGATTGCTCGAGTTGGTATTCGTTACGATTATATAACGGATAAACAACACCGCCAGAACTATATCCAATGCATTACATCTTGAAATATTAAACGAAACTTCAACAAACTTGAATCTGTTTGATCTATCCCAAAAATAGCATATAATAGTATTAACCTCATTTGATTTAATCTGAAGATACAGATTTAATTATACCACATGGACATGATGTGAGTCATGAAACAGTTTCGTTCCCCATTGATTCATTTGGCTTAAATAAAGAGTATCTTCTTGTACTGTATAAATGTCATACACAATACGAAGGAATAGTTGGTTTTGAATTTCTACAACAAAATAATTTTAAAATTGACTCACAGAATAATTTATTAATTTGATAAAAATGTAAAATTCCTATTAATTTCCAAATAGTAATTCCAAGACGACATTCTTATCCTGTAAAATTAAAACTCGAAGAATTCAATTATGAGATAAAATTCAAACTAGGTACGTGCAATAATGCGGATTACTTGTCCCGATTAAAAATAAATAAAGATGAATCCTCTTTGAAGCACAACAATAAACAAAAGGAAGCAGATAAGATAAGCACGTCGAACGAGTCAAGATAAATTGATATCTTAGACGACAAAATAGATTCTTTGTTTCCGAACGTATATACTGACGATGCTGACATGGATATAACTATTGACGAATCAGACGAACTCGTCATCTTCAAGAACCTTGAAGATGACGACGAAACAATACATTGTAGCTTGGAAAATCCAATAATAGAATTACCCTATACGGAGCGACCTTTAAATCATTACCGAAATCAGATATTTGTCAAAACTTCGAAAGTTTATTTAGCACAAAAATCAAAATTATTCAAAAATCGTAATAGACTCATAGTCTCCATAAACGGTGAAAATGATTTTACAAAATTCATACAAGAGTATTTAATATACGAAAAATCTTATTGCATGTTGTCTAAACATGACGAACTGGAAATTCCGTTCATACGAATTGTGCAAAATAATTTCAAGGCTAAATCTTTTGATTTAAAAATTTCCAATGTTTTTCTAGAAGACATAGAACAAGAAAATAATCAACTTGAAAAAATAGAACTTTATCACATATCAAAATCTGGAAATCGCGGAATTCAAGAAAACATTCAAGCTTTGTAAAGAAAATTTTATTGGCCTCAATTGGACAAAGCTGTTCAAAAATACATAAATGCCTGCGAAACATGTCAAAAAAATAAATACGAACGCATACTTACTAAAATGATATTCAAAAGCACACTGGTGGGCTCAAAACCCTTTTCCCATTTGTACTTAGATACTTTCAACGTTTATAGTACTAATTGTTTGACAATAATTGATTCGTTTTCAAAATTTGCACAATGTTACCCTTTAGTGCATAAAACAGCTAACAAAGTAATGGATAAATTAATTCTTCTCATAAGTAATAATGGAGTATCTCAACGTATTACTTGCGACAACGGTACCGAATTCAAAAATAAAAGAATACAACATTTTTGTAATACTCACAAAATAGTATTACATTATATAACTAATTTAAATACCAACTCAAATTCCCCAGTCCAGAGATTTCATTCTACATTAATCGAACAATTGAGATGTCTCTCTACAGAACAAATTCCGTTAACGTCATGAATAAATAGAGCCATTATGACGTAGGTGCAATCATTCTATATACTCAATTTAAGAATATACTCCAATGCAAATTATTAAAGGCGATCTAAATCATTCGATCTCTCTAGAAAAATCAACGCAAGAAACAATATCAAACTATGTACAGACATATCGTGAAAAGATGAAAAAAATATTGCAAGAGGTAAATAATGCCAAGGACAAAAACGAAGCAAACATTGAGTAGATAGTTAGATAAGAATCGACAAGATCAAAAAGATTGACTGGAAACACGAACGTTATAAGAAAATGCCTTTTCCGTCGACCTCTAAATAAAAGCTTACTTTAACGTACACGAAATTGATCATTAATGACCCATTTTAATGTGCAATTTATCCTATTTTAATGTATGATTATCATGGGCAACCAAACACAGAAGTATTCAGCACGGAGTTGAATTATTCTGTGTCTGTACTGTTATTCCACAGAGAAAAGGAATTCATAATTCAAATCGAAAAATTTAACTCTATACAAAATAAAGTAGAAACTGCAGAAAAAATTTTATACAATAATCGTTCGAAAGTAAATAACACTTCAGCTTCCACCAGTTCCACATATTCCTTATCGGATATTGTAGGTAATGTTAACTATTCAGAATGTCACATGTCTAATATTCCATCTATGAATATCTCAAATTGCTCCATCGGGAGCATAAATAGAAATATATCGAAATGAACATAGAAATCTATATTGTGTCAAGTGTATCTGTCATGCAAAATAAAAATTTATTTCAATCAAGAATTTATAATCAATTCATGATGAGGTCGACGGAAAAATCTTGTAATAAACTCGTTTATTAATGTAGCGATTAATGGTCTCGAACTATTAACGCGCTCGCTCCGCTCACGCGTTAAAATATCTCAACCATTAATCGCTGTCATTAATAAACTAGTTTATTAAATAACTATTAAATATCATTAGTGAATTAATGATCAAAAACCCTCAAAATAAGCATGTTTATCATAAAAATATAATTAAACAAAGAAAACATTCCAAAAAGATATAATTAAAGAAAGCATTAACATAACGTATACTGTCCCTGTGTACCAACATCTGGTTATGGCTAATACTCTTTCAAATTTTTATTTGGTACTTTAGACGCGGACGATGAATTAATATATCAGAAATATTTTGACGCAATTAAAATGAATAAAATCCCTAAATTGTCCCAGATTACTTCGGAATGTATAACTACCGATGGATTCAAGAGAATATACCCTCAGAAAATTTTGAACTAATATGCTCGGGTCTATCTTGCGCCACTGGAAGCGAATTGGAGCTATGCAACAAATTGGAAGAATTTCCAAGAACAAGACATCCCTAAACTGGACGACATATATCCTAAAACTATAAGTTTCATAACAATCATACTTATTTGTAATTTTTATAATCATTGTGTTGCTTATAATTTTTGATAGACTTTTCTCAAAGATTTGCCACCTTGAAACTGAGGGTAACGAACTTTCTTTAAATGGGCAGGAGTTATGCTAGAATAGAACAAACAAGATTTATTAAACAAAAAAAGAAATTATTCGTGTTGAATATATATATATATATATATATATATATATATATATATATATATATATATATATATATATATATATATATATATATATATATATATATTTATAACAATCAAATCTATTTTGCGCACTACGCTGCTAGCATATTCGGAGCGCACTCTCGTGAGTATATCCAAAGGTTTTAAATAACTATGTTAGTGTGCCTTGGAATCATATTCACCACTGTTGTAGAGTAGATATCTTCATATTAGGAGGGACGTGTTTACGCGACGATTTTCTGCGTTTTCGATCTGAGCAGTGAATTGTTGGTTCCCAATATCTTTGGTGGGAGGGCGCTCTGGATTGTTATCCAGACAGTGTTACTGACCACGATTTGTATTGGGGAACAATTAGAAATTTGTTGATTCACTTCGAGTCGAATAAGCTGCACTGATGAGATCTAATAAGATCGAAACAGCTATATACAGATTTTGAGTCGGGGTGACTTGACAATTTCTATAATTCACCGTTAGAATGTGAATGCAGATTTTGAGTTGCGGAATGCGTATAACCAGCTCCTTTGGAAAGTTGTTCGATAATTTTCAAATCATTAAAGAATTTTCCTTGTTCACTTCATGTAATATATATATATATATATATATATATATATATATATATGTATAGGTATATATATATATATATATGTATAGGTATATATATATATATATATATATATATATATATATATATATATATATATATATATATATATTATATATATATATATATATATATATATATATATATATATATATATATATATATATATATATATATATATATATATATATATATATATAAATAAATGATAAATAAGTGTATGGCATTATTGCCGGGGAGTCTACACACATTATGTGAGATGTTCCGGCGCCGATTGCCTCTTCAATCCTGTTTTAGGTAGCTATTTAGTACCGAGGCGTACTAACCCAGGGGGACCGACGGCTTAACGTGTCCTCCGAAACACGGATATATAAATAAATATAAATGTGATCAACTTCAATAATAATTCACCTGAAAATAGAACTGGTTCTTGAGGAATTATTGAAATCTTCGATCTCAGATCATGTAGACCCAGTTGTGTTATATCTACGCCATCAATTATGATTTGACCTTCAGTAATTGTTAACTGAAATAACGCGCTTATAAGCGAAGACTTTCCAGCTCCAGTTCTCCCTACTATTCCTACTTTTTCCTTAGGTAGAACTGTGAAATTCAAATTTTTAAGCACGGGTGGATCATTTGGTGAGTACTTAAGAATTAAATCCTTGAATATAATCTTTCCATGTTCAGGCCAAGACGGGTTTGGTTTGTTCATCTCATCTGAATCTAACGCACGTTCGTGTTCTATTGAACCATATTCTATGATTCGTTCTACGGAGGTCATTTGATTTTCTAATTCTGTCGATTGTCTCATGCCCCATTGTAACAACCCCGTAATAGCAATGGCTTGGGTAACTACCAGGCCTACATTACCTCCAAATTGGTCTGGGTAAAAAGAAAGATCATATAGTATAATAATAAATTATTAACGAAAACAATGAATTACCAGTATCCAAAAGAAGAAAACTGAATACAACTATGGTTATGTAAACGATGCACGTCAAATCTAGCCAATAGCCAAACGCCCGAGAAGTTACAATGAAATTATGCCATGCACAACTGTGTAAATCTTGGTGTATATCAAATTCTTTGATTAGAATTTCTTGTGATCCGAAAGCTCTGATTGTTGTTAGTCCCTCAAGTGTGGAGTTTATGTGGGAAAATACAGGACTTCGAGCTAAAAGCATATAAAGTTTCATTAAATTGTGAAAACTTCAAATTCATGAAAGAGTTTCCTCTTGTATACATTCAAAATTATATTATTTCAGTGCAAATTATCGGTTAGATTTGAAGGTTTGAAGAAAAAAATATCCAATAATTGGGAATATGATCAAACAGATTCAACTTTATTTTTCATTATAGCTGCAATGCTTTACCTATGGATTTAATGATTGTCAGAATCGGTGGTTATATAATTTACATAATTTTAGAAGAATATTAAGAATTCCTAAAATTCAAATTAGTTTTTCTCTTCATTAAATAAGAATGTCCTAGAATTAAAATGGAAAATTTTTTGATGCTTGTAATATTTTGAAGCTAATCTATTGAAAATATCACTCAATTTACGAGATACATGTACAGGGTGTGCCAATTTCGAAGGGATTTGGGGGTTTAGCTTACTTCTCGCATAGATAGAGAAAAACGAATAGACACGTCCTGGGCTCGATTTTCTAGACAAGTTTCATTGTTGAATTGTTCTTCAAAAAAACTAAAAATTCGAAAAATCGATAATTTCGATAATAAAGAGAAATAGCGACTTTTCAAAAATGGAAACTTCTGAAAATCCCCCTGCAGCTTGAAATCGATTTGATGTATCGAAAAGGAGTTTTTTGCTATCTATGCTAGAAGTACCCTAAATCCTAAAATCCCTTCGAAATTGGCTCAGCCTATACATATATTCGATGTTATCTGTTCACTCTAATAAGCAATAATAAATACAATGTGCAAACTTACTAACTCCCTCCAATCGTTTTACGTTCCTACTGGTTCTCAAATACACTATTCTCAATAAATAAAATATTACACCCATTATTATCGTGACTATGAACAATAGTGGACTGACAGATCCAATAACTACAATTATACCGAGCATTGCTAGTCCATTTTGCAAAGTATCAATGAATGCATTGGGAAGAAGTTCATCTACCGCTCCCATATCTTTAGAAAATCTATTGAGTATTCTTCCTGCTGGGTTATTATTGAAAAAGTTCATCGTGGCAATAGAGAGACTGTCGAACATTGTGTCATGAAGTCTAGTTGAGGATTTCATACAAACTGCGAAGAACGATAGTGATCTCATCAAGGTCATCACCATAAGCAATCCCATCAGACAAGAATATATTATGACACAACTGTCCCGGGAGAAACTCCATGTGTTATTAACAACCGTGGAGACTGATGAAGTGAGGAGATCACTAATTGTGAAAGGAATAGTTTCAGAAAGTCTATAATTTTGATTTTCCATTTTCACCCTGAAATTTTATTTACATTTTATTGTATCTCGTAAATTTCAAATTGAAAATTAGTCTAACAGAATAAGGTTTAGTAATTGATGAAGCTTTGACTTGATGAAGTCTTATATTCATAATGAAGCACTGTTGATAACAGTAACTACTTCTTCGTCAGATGCTGACTAAGTATTGGAAAATTCTACAGGTATTTATCAATTATCTAGAAACTTAAGGAAACTCCTTAGGAAAATCAAACCGAACTGCTACCTGGAACTACGATGTTGAACAAGATCAATAAGATGTTTTTTGAGAGTTAAACATGACCATTGAGAAGTAGACCTGAGTGTGTAGGTAGGTAGGTACTTGATTTTATTGATTTTTGTAATTTCTAGGAAATTTAAATTTGAACCCTCATCCCCATATTTGATATTTCAAAGTCTGATATAATTAAGTGGTACTCATCTATTAAATAATTTATATAATGAGAATGTGCTTTTTAATTATCAAACCTACCTTTACGTTCTGTAACTCTAATATGAAAAAAAAAATTTCTATCAATGTAAAATTTTTTAAATATCGCACTTTATTTAATATATCCCGGACATTTTGTATTAATGGGTTTTTGATTTATTATTCTTAATATGTTTTTAGATATTATTGCCGGTCTGGATAGATACTTTGATATTATGTCGCGTCAGCAGTGATTCAAGATTTGTGCTGAGAGTTCCAATACTAACATGATAAACTTCAAAAATTGGTTTTTCAACAACATTTTATAATCATATTATCTCAGACTGTTTATTGGTTTTTTCATGAAACTAGCTACGAAGTTGTTTTTACTACCACAGCATGGAAGTCAGATAGGTTCGACTAAAATATAGTGGATATAATTTATTCCACGTTATTTATATATTATCATACCGTCGATTTATTCAATAGTATTAGTGTAAGATATAAACAAAACTATTCACTTCAATTCATTCTATACAAAATATAGTGAAATTAAATTCACTATGTTTACTAATATAAAAATATAAAATTGATGGAATCGGTCATTACTACGTGATAATCTATCATGCCGAACTCACACATAACTTGATTTTACTATTTTCATCATGACAAATGTTTTTCGAAAATGTGCATCTCAAAAAGTTGCTGTAACTTCTTTCCTGTCAAAAATTCTTCGGTTCTATGAAAACATTTCCGAAGCACTTTCTAACGTAGAGTTCAATTTATGGTTTCAAATCCTACATCAATTGTATATATATATATATATATATATATATATATATATATATATATATATATATATATATATATATATATATATATATATATATATATATATATATATATATATATATATATATATATATATATATATATATATATATATATATATGTATATATATATATATATATATATATATATATATATATATATATATATGCGGTAGCCGTAACCTGCTGCGGTAACCGCAGCAGGTTACGGCTCGCCTCTCGCTCTACAACTCCTGCGCGTCGACAGAACCGGCTTCGCCAGTTCTCTACTTAATTCAGGCACCGACCCGCTTCTCTCGCTGGCGCTTCAGTTACAGAATGCCTACTTAAAATCCTTTGTTATTGAATTATGTTCTAACTAACCTTAATCTCAATTGTTGTACTTTTCTTTTTTGTATATTCTCACCTAAAGATCCATCACCCACAATCTTTATCTCCACTTGATGATCTAAACCTTATCTAACCGTTTTTCACCAATTATTTTGAATTAAATCACTTTTTCCAATATTTATCCCTCTCGTAACACGACCGTATCTCTCGGCTACATCAATAGTTATTAACTGAAAAATCATTTTTTGAATGGGACACCCTATATGTTCCTGCATATATCGATAGAACTTGAAATTTCAATTTCAAAAATGTAGCACACTTGATTTTTTACTAGAATCATCTTTGAAATGCAGAGCTTTTAGGTTTTTTCATGTAGACTTTGAAACGCACACTTTGAACAAGTAGGCTTTGGACGATGCGGCGATAAGAGAAAAGCAAGTGTTCACTAGTAGCTATCAATTGTTATGAAAGCTGTTGACAGCAGTAATTACAACTCATTGTTTCAATAAAACTGAAAACAATTCATACTATATTCACTTCTAATAAATACAACTGCAACAATGATAATAATAATAAAGAAGATATTAATTTTTAAGAAGACTTGTTCGAAATGTCGACCTTCTTCTCTTACACACAGGCGACACCATTTTTGAACATTTCTTGCTGAATTAATTAGTTCAATGGGAGTGAGAGCAGCAAAAATTTGCCGCTACCAATTCGTGTCTACAGTCCGTCGGGAATTTAAAAATAAAATCTTTCAACCTTTCACAGAGGTAAAAGTCCATAGGCGTTGGGTCCTGTGACCTGGACGGCCAACGGTCTTTGGTTTGCTATCCAATTATTGCCAAAATTTGAAGCTAAAAATTGCAGACAATTGCAGTGTTGTGAATCCCCGTCTTGCTGAAAATATATTTTCCTGAGCTCCATTAGCGGCAATTCATCAACAAGGGGTTCAATTTCTCAATACCTCTGAGATGCGCGAGAGTACCATTATAAATGATGGAGCCGATAATTCTACACCTAAAACACATGCCCATACACTAAATCCAAATCTTCCTCGACTTATCTGCTTCTCAAGAATAAGAATTGTAGCAGTTGATAATGCTTATATAAGCTTCGTCTCTCCAAATACAATTTAACGAAAAATCAAGCATTTGGTTACCATTTTCCAGGAACCAGTGGCAAAAATCCATGCGGCGTTCAGAATCTCCTGGTCTGAGTTTATGAACTCTTCTGACCCGGCATGGTTTGCATTAACGTCTTTTCAAAATCCGCCTAACGTTAGTTCTTGGTAGGCCTGTTGAAATTTTCAAATGTCGCGTTGACGTTTTGGGATTATCTGCAACAGCTCCTAAAACGACTATTTCTTCTAATTCTCTAACCCTATTTGATGCATATAATTTTGACCTCTCATTTTCAAATTGACCACCAACAATTAGGTTGTGTCGCAATCTTGCAAAAATAACTCTTAAAGGTTGTCACCACAAAAACCACGATTTAAGGAGCGTCATTACCACTTAAATCATAATTTAAGTAATTTAGTGAACATTTACTTTCTGTTTTATCGCCGCGTCGTCAAAAGCCTACTTGTTTACAGTGTGCATTCCAAAGTCTACATGGAAAAACTTTGAAGCTCTGAATTTCAAATGTGACTCTAGTAAAATATCAAGTGTGCTACATTTTTGAAACTGTAATTTCAAGTTCTATCGAAATGAGCAGGAATTTACAGGGTCTCTCATTAAAAAAAATGATTTCGCCTTTGATAACTATTGATGTATGATTTGAAAAAATAAATTACTTACGCCATTGAATTCTAAGTAAAAAAGTGCTTCGCAAATGTTTTCATAGAACTAAAGAATTTTCGACAGCAACTTTTCTAAAATGTTCATTTTTGAAAAACATGCTGTAACTCGGAAACGATGGTAGATATCGATATGCGGTTTTCATCATTAAGTTTGTCTTAATAATTAAGACTCAGACAGAGTCATCAGTTTTCATCTATCTAGTTCGAAAATAGGACTTTCCTTTTAAAAGTGTCCAATTGGTCCCAACCTGTACCTACAAAGCTAATGAAGAAATGCGTGCCGGAAAACGAAAAGATATTTTCATTTTAGATAGTTTGTTATTGTCCTAGAGATCTGATATAATGAAGTATATAGTAAAAATCTCAGCTGTGCGAAATGACAAATAAAAATGAAAGAGTTTAGGTAAATCAAAATTCGGAAGAATAAT
The DNA here is from genome assembly GCA_030704885.1 of Cynegetis impunctata. Lineage (NCBI taxonomy): Eukaryota > Metazoa > Arthropoda > Insecta > Coleoptera > Coccinellidae > Cynegetis > Cynegetis impunctata. The sequence goes on along the minus strand of JARQZK010000072.1, from coordinate 192,291 downwards.
TTTCTGGTCGATATATGATTATTCATGAAATAAACTGAAAGAACAACTTAGTGCAGAAAGGTTGATGATTGATATTCAATATGATACTTAATGAAACAATTTTTAACAAGGTTTAGTCAGCATATCACTTACCAAAATGTTAAAAAGTAATCTGAAGCACTTGCTATTCCCTGAACAAAAATAAATGAGGTGAAAAGCATAAATATAAGGCACCAATTTCCACCTGCTCGTAGATATGCCTTATACACATAAGCGCCTAAGGTCCCTTTACTCATCTGTTCTTCAATCTGTATAGGGGCTTCTTCAATAGAACTTCTACTCGTTATTGAGGTTAAAGTTTTCAATTTGTGTTCTTTCTTTTTCAGTTTCTTTTCTTCTTCTGATTTGACGAGCAATTTCGTGAAATCAAGATTAGCATTTTGTAGCTCATGGAATGTACCTTGAAATATGAGATTATGAAATTTTTATTGTAATTTTTTTGAAAAGAATTGATTGTAACAATTAACCAATTTCTAGTGATTTTTGTTTCTGTTATGGTTATATATCACACTCTTTCTTTATAGTATTTACCAAATATTTTATTCATAATCAATATATTTCATAATTAATATATTTCACCGAAATTATTCTTCATAAAATCTGAGTATTACTTATAATGAGTTTATTAATTTTTTGAAGCTTTTAAATGAACATAAGTATTTGGAAACATATAAAATAATTCCTTAATCCATTACAAATTTTTGGATTCATAACTCTTCTAAGGAAAGCAACATACGTAGATTTTCATAAAATGATGAATTACGTGATATCTAGTATAATGCATATTAAAAACATCAATTTTGAAATGGGTGTCCCAATAGGAACTTCAGTTTTGAATTTAGCGCCATTATTCCTCGACATAACCTAGAAATTGTATATTTCGCATAATGTCATCTAGATACACGACAATTTGATCATAGGATGTTTTACGACGGCAGAACGTATCACAGTTGTGTAAACTTACTTCGAGTGTGAAAACTATTCGTAAACTTCGTTTTTATTTTTGGGCGGAATAATGTGCCAAGTGACAACGCAATTCGATGTCTGATTCGCAAATTTGAGGTTAGCGGAGGAGTTCTTGATGCAATGGTGCTACTGCGTCCACGTCATGCTCGGTTCAATGAAAATAACGCTGCTGTATGTGCACATGTTGCCGAACATCGCAGAAACTCAATTCGTCATCGATCTTAATAGGTAAACATAACGCAAGGCACTTTGCAATGGATTTTGGCCAAAGATTTAGCCTTGCACGAGTACAAAATTCAATTAACTCAAGAGTTAAAGCCCCCAGATCATTTGCATCGCCGTGCTTTTTCTAATTTTGTCATAGAAAAAGTTAGAACTAAAGCAGAATTTTCTGATAAAATTATCTTCTCTGATGAAGCTCATTCTCACCTTGTATTGTAGGATCTGGGGAAGCAAAACACCTTATTATGGCCCCAATTGAATAATATGGAATTAAACAATATGTTCTTTCAACAAGATGGAGCCACTTTGGAATTATTACGGACACATTTTCCTGGCCGTGTCATTTCTCGCAATGGTGATATTCTCTTGCCTGCTAGATCGTGTGACTCCACTCGCCTTTTTTCTACGGGGCATTCTCAAGGACAAAGTCTATTCTAACAATCCGCAAACGATTGATGACCTGAAGCACATTATTTCTGAAGTTATTGGTGAAATTGAACCGAAATTGTGCCATAAGGTAACTTAAAATTTTCAGCAAAGCATGGTAATCTGTAGAAAAAGAAAGCAGAGGAGGACATTTGGCGAATATTATTTTAAAAACATAACTCCCATACATCTACATTTGGTTGATATAAAAATGCATGAATTTTTCTAATATTGTTGGTTTTATTTAAAAATAAAATCTCGAACTACCTATTGGGACACCCATTAGTATCTGGAAAACATTCAAATAATTCAGTTTTTTATCTGTAGATATATTATAGAAGTTGAAACAGTTTAGTTCTGCCTTACCTTCTGCTTTGATGCATCCATCATCCAGAAAGATAATATGCTCCACATTATTCAAATATTGCAACTGATGTGTAATTAGTATCACAGTTTTGTCTTTCAAATACCCAGTAATGCAATTTTCAAACAGTTCTTTTCCAACATGCGTGTCCACTGCTGACAGAGGATCATCGAGCAAGTATATATCCGCTTGTTTGTAAACAGCTCTTGCAAGGTTAATTCTAGCTCTTTGACCACCACTTAACGATACACCTCGATCGCCTACTAAAGTTTTATCTCCATATGGGAGAAGTGTAAAGTCCCTTTCCAAGGAACATGTTTCGATAACCGAGTTGTATCGTTTTTTATCCATTGGTAAACCAAATAAAATATTCTTTCGAACACTTCCAGAGAATAACCAAGGTTCTTGTGACGCATAACTAATTTTTCCGTTAACGATAAGAGATCCTTTCATCAAAGGCAACTCTCTCAAAATAGCTTGAAATAAACTAGATTTTCCACTTCCTACAGGCCCTATGATCGCTTGTAACTTCCCTGGTAAAACAGAAAGTGTTATTTTAGACAGAGTGTTGTCTGGTGATGCTGCATTCCATTTTGCACTACCATTCTCAATAAAAATTCCAATGCGTTCTTTTTCATTCGACACAGTTTTATGGATGGTAACGACATTATTTGTTTCTTTCGTATGTTTTTCTTCATAAGTTAGGAACTTATTCAGTCTATTTATGGAAACATTAGCTTCAGACACCATTACAATTCCATTGGGAAAAAATACTGTCATAGTTGATCTGATTGCATTATAAAATGCAGTTACTACGAACACTTTTTCAGCATTTATTTGATTTCCACAAAGAACGTATGTAATTACGCTAGCGTATATTGATGCTCTTATGTTGAATAACATGAAAGAAGAAACTGCTGCCCTCATGTATGCAGCTAATCGTAGCATTTTTATTTCATATCTACAAAACAATTATAGCTTTCAGTAAATTTAAATATCGACTCAAACGATCTTAACATATATTTTACAGTAATGTTAACTTACTAATACAAAAACAATAAAATTGCAAACATACGAAAATGCAAAATTGACCAAGTTTTCACTTTTCATTTAAAACAATGTTACTCATGAGCATGATAATGCAGAAATTTTATTTTGAGTTAAGTGGTACAACTTCTAAATATAATTTACATATAAGAAAGTTACATAGAAACAATTTCTCGATTGGAATAAAATTAATCGTTATGATTTCAGTATAAATTGAAGATTATTTTTTCGTTTTGAATGGCTAAATGTTTCCACTCATAATTGCACTTGAATGTGTCGCTAGTACTTCTATAGTCCACTCAAAATAGGAAAATCAGAGGAACTAAAAATACTAGTTCCAATTGTAGGGAGGGGTCCCCTGAACAAGGAAAAATAAAGTCAGTCCAAATCCTGGTTCCGCTAGAGGGGAGTGGGGGTTTAAATGTTCCGTTTTTCAATTTTTCGCCTATAATTTGAAAACGGTGCGTTGCAGTGAAAAAGTTTTTCTGTACAAAATGAAAGCTTATTAAATTTGCTACAAGTTCAGTTATATACATTTTTGCAAAAAACTGAAGCGTCGTGGTGGATATTAAAAAAAAATGTTCACTCTTGTTTTTCTCATTCGTTAATTCTATCGGAGAATCGTCGATATGAAATGTATACAGCATTAAATTCCCTACAAGAATATATATCCAACGTTAATTTATATTGAACGCATCGTAACGTACAGCACTTCAACGATAAATCTTGATTTCCCAATTAAAATAAATAATAGTTTTGATACATTTGATGTCTCCATTTCTCTACATATGTTCATGTACCTCTCTAGTTCACACAAATGTATAAGATTTTATATATAATATAATTACCTATTTATATATTGTCAAATATATAGATAATAAGGGAATAACTAATTCAAAAAACATATTCTTCCATTAAATCGAATGGAATAATTCGCGAAATAAATTCAGCGTTTGCGGAAAACTGGTCTACTTCACATCCGTTTTAGAAGCAAGTCATCATTTTCTTTAGTTCAATAGTCACGTACGCCAAAAGTATAAATATCGATACAATTTCAAAGTCGATTAGGTACGCTGGCTAGTATTTGGGAGGTCTCGGGTTCAAACCCCGGGGCCGACTGGTCTGCCATGAGTTTTTCTCAGAGGTTTCCTCATGGTAATGTAAGTCACTGCTTGCAAACTTATAAGGCGAATGCTGGACCAGTATTAATCCTTTGAACCCTACCCACACTTCCTATGTTCCATAGATATCCCGTCTCGCCTATCCTTAATGCACTTGTACATACAAGTGTATCCCCTGATCTGGCTGAAGGAGTTAATCCCAAGCTCAAGCTGCCCGCCTCCCTGACACATACTTCAGGGAGGAATGAAACACGTGTGTTTCCTTTTTTTTCCAAAATCGATTCATTCTGATCCTGATTCTGAAAGTCCATTATCAGCTATATAGTACGAAGATTTGCTCCCGTCCAAATTGGTTAGGTAAGGCTTATTTATTTCAACATTATTGAAGTCTCCTGTACGAAATAATATGTGTAAATAAAATTTTATTATTTACACATATTGTAATAATCTCAGAAATGATTGTCTAACTGAAATATAGTATTCACAATGTAGTTCATTTTATTTACCCCCATTTAGCTCTAGGAACCCCCAATTTAGGATAGGTAATCCAAGTATGGGCGATGTACAACCGAGCACGGGACATAAACGTTGTTGAATATTCGAAATTCACCTACCCGGTGATTGAATATGTCGTATGAAGGACGAAATATGGATAGTAAACAGTGAAAATACTAATGAATCGTAAATATATTCAAAGAAACGTTCAATAATATCTGACTTTTTTATCGAAAAAATATAATGACAATCACTGACAACTTCAAAATCAGAACACACTTTTCCTCATACAGAGGAATCAAAATTCAACAAAATATGCACGAAATAACTATTTTCAACAAACGTGACAAAATATATATCTTTATATATATATATATATATATATATATATATATATATATATATATATATATATATATATATATATATATATATAGAATTATTATATTATATAGAATATATTTTGTAAATATATATTTGTAAAAGTGTTGTGGCACTGGTAAATGAAATTTTTAAGGCCTTATTCAAAAGAATGCAATTTTATTGAACACAAAAGTATTGAAATAGACACAAGTAAAATGGAATTATTATTATTATGTTTTAATTATTCATGATTAGTCTCGTCGACAACATCCTCGTCGGTGTCTTCCATAAAGGCAGTTTAGGCAGTCACCTTCACATCCACAAACAGAAGGGCAGTGGATGTGGTCTGGCGCAGGAGGTTCGGAGGATTTGACGAGATTGAGGATTCCATGTTGATCCCTAACCCAACTCCATAATTGTGGGTCGATGGTGGTATTACCCAGCCAAATTTGGGTTTGAAGGTACACCCCATGAGCGTGGTGTGCAGCAGCTGCTTCGTAGATGGCAGAGAAGCCAAATTGACTTTCACCTTCGTTGACAATTTAACAAAGCAGCTGAAGCGGTGTTCATTTGAATCCTCTTGGTTGGGTGGGGTTATGTAGAGGATAAGAAACATGGCATTGTGACGATTTCCCCCTAAAATGAAGCAGTGAAGATCTAGAAGACGGAAATATACAAAAAAGAAGAGTTGAAAACAAATTTTTTTCAAATTTACCACCTTTCCGAAGCTAGCAGTATGAACACGGTCCAGTTTTTCGAAAAAATGTGAGTAGCCAAACTTGTAGTAAATTTAATTCAAGAACACCTTTTCAGCTGCTTCGTTAAATCGTCAACAAAGGTGAAAGCCAATTTAGCTTATCTACCACCAACGAAAGCAACTGCTGCACAGCACGCTCATAGGGTGTTCCTTCAAACCCAAGGTTAGGGATGAACATGGAATCCTCACTCCCGTCAAATCCTCCAAATCTCCTACTCCAGACCACATTTTAAATTCAGAATTTGGCCACTGTGCTACGGCTGCAATAACGGTTGTAGTTGTAGGAAGGCATTCACAGCTTTTCTGTTTGTGGATGTTACGGTGACTGCCTAAACTGCCCTTCTGTCCTCGAGGAAGACATCGACGAGGATATTGACGACGAACCTAATCTTAGTGAACATATAATAATTATATAATATCATTCAAACATATATATATATATATATATATATATATATATATATATATATATATATATATATATATATATATATATATATATATATATATATATATATATATATATATATATAGATATATAGATAGATATATATATATATATATATATATATATATATGTACAGATATATATATATATGTACAGAATATATATATATATATATATATATATATATATATATATATATATATATATATATATATATATATAGATATATATATATATATATATATATATGTATATATATATATATCTATATATAAATACATATATATATATATATATATATATATAGATTCTATAGATATATGATTACATAATAAATAAGATCTTATATATTTGTGTGAACCAGATATATGAACATATGTAGAGAAAAGTAGCAATCAAAAGGATCAAAATTATTATTCATTTCAATTAGGAAATCAAGATTTTCCGTTGAAATCTTAAAAGTGCGGTAAGTTGCGATGCGTTCAATATGAATTAGCGTTGGATATATATGCTTCGACGTTTCTCAGCTAGAATTAACGAGTAAGTATCTAATAGACAAAAATATACGAAAACAAGAGTGAAATTTCTTCAAAAATATCCACCATATCTGAGCCAGTACCACCAAAACGGTCCAATTTTTTGAAGAAATTTATATAACCACACTTGCAGCAAATTTAATAAGCTTTCCTTTTGTACTGAAAAACTTTTTCATTGCAACGCATCGTTTTCAAGTTATAAGCGAAAAACTGAAAAACGGAACATTTAAACTCCCGCCCCCTCTAGCAGCCCCGGAATTAAGATGGGCTTTATTTTTCCTTGTTCAGGGGATCCCTTCCAACACATTTCTGAAAAAATTGGAATTAGTATTTTCAGTTCCTCTGATTGCCCATTTTTGGTCTAAATTGAGTGAACTGCTATTCGAAATAGTAGTTCTACATTACTCAAGTACTACGATCAAACAAATTTATTGATAATGAATCAATATTAACCGACTAAATAATTTTATACTGGTACAACTAAATTGAAATTTTGAACACAGAATACTTGAAACTTTAGAATGTTTTTCCCAAATCCATCTTATTATATTTTATGAGTAGGTCTTATAAATCTGATTTGCTTCATATATATTTTTTTCTTCTTATTTTGAAATATCTGAATTTAGCAATCACCAAATTTATGAACTAATTATTAAATTTTGCATTACATTTATATATAGTTGAAATAGCTCATTTTCTTCTATGAGAAAATCTTCAATTCAAACATGCCATAATAATAATATTTTGGAGTTATTATAATAATACTATAGTAACTCCAATGAATAATCTACATACCTTCTAGAAAGGGCTATAACTTTTGCAAATGATTTTTCCCATGCGTACATCTTGATAACCTGGATTCCATTAATAATTTCACTCATCAAACGAACTCTTTCATCTGTCCTTAGAGCTGTTTTTAACCGAATCATCGATATCTTTTTACCAATATATACTGAAGAAAAGAATAAAGAGAGTTCACATAAGATGAATGAACATTATAAGACGCTGAGGTTTTGGAATAATACTAATAAGTAAAATTGATTTTCATCTGAGTGATTGATTGCTACAGTGCCTTTAGGCTTCATGTACTACTGATTTCATTTTTGATACCCTTATTATGTTTAGTAGTCTCTTGCTTAGGTCCTTTAGTCCTTTCTAGAGAAAGTTTTTTACGTAGGTAGGTTTTCATATATATATATATATATATATATATATTTATATATATATATATATATATATATATATATATATATATATATATATATATATATATGTATATGTATATATATGTTTGTGTGTGTGTGTGAAAATACATAATGTATGTATACATAAATAAACACACATTTATCTGTGCTTAAGGAGGCACGTCCGCGACTATATATTGAAGTAGAAACTAGGACATTTATTAGAAACAAATCAAATAAACTCGCTAGCAGAGCTGGTTTTTTGAGTTCATGATGAATCGAATTATTCCCACCTACCTTAGACGGTGAGTGTTAAAAATGCTAAGATGATTATCACAAACAATGGAGAATAATAGACAGCTGTTTCGCCCATTTTGGGACTCAATCTACCGAATGTGATAACCAACCTAACATTTCAAACATTATATATACATATATATATATATATATATATATATATATATATATTTAAATATATATATATATATATATATATATATATATATATATATATATATATATATATATATCTATATATATATATATATATATATATATATATATATATAAATATATATATATATATATATATATATATATATAAATATATATATATATATATATATATATATATATATATATATATATATATATATATATATATATATATATATATATACGGCATATAAATATGACACATCGCCACCAGTCGGAAAAATATTAATGACGTCTTTCAGACAGGTGAAACATTTCGGCAACGTGAACTCGTATATCTTGACGCCAGAATGTGGCTACCATTATTGCAAGTAATTGTAAGGTTGCTACATCATATCGATGTAGTATCGAATTTTACTCCTCCCAGCTCCGCTAGAGGGTTTATTTGATTTGTCACGTCGTGAACGTGCCTCGTTAATAACGGAAAAATATGTGCATATTTATTCATATATACATTACGAATTTTCACATGTATTCATTTAGGTACATCTATTGACGAATAAAATTCGGCGATTTCTCCTCCCGGTGTGTACAAGTTGCAACTAGTTGCGAAAGCGGACGTCTGTTCAAAATAATTTTGAAGAATAGATTTGCTAGGATCAATATCTTCGATGGCAAAAGGTCACTCTGTATTTATATTGTGTATAAGTTTTCTGTTGACTGACGTACTGATGTGATTGTTGAAAACCCACACACACAGGCCAATACCTCAACTCCGCTTCGAATCAATCAATGAGCACTAAGAAAAGAATAATCAGGACACTGTTCAGGAGAGCGACAACAATTTGCAGCGATCCCCGACTCATGGAACAGGAAATATCTAACTGCGAAAGGGACCTGATACAAAGTGGTTACAACAAGAAGATAATAACAAGGACTATCGCGGAATGTCAACAGAACAGAACCACACGAGAGAAGAACCCGAATTGCCAGATGCTAACCATACCTTATGTGAAGGGAATATCCGGGAAGATAAGGCGAATCGCTCAGCAGTACAACATCAAAACAGCGTTCAAGTCGAACAACACCCGTGGTCTCAAGCTCCTCCCCTCGCTCAATGAGAGAGACGCCCAACACGGCACGACTGATCAAGGGAGTATGTAAACATCAATCCCAACTCTGATAATCAGTTTACACTTGAGAACGGTTAAAGATACACAACTAACCGAAACGTCGTGTATATTAATTGTATAATTTTATTTTTACCATTTTCCAACTTATTATTTACTAATCTCATTTCATTTCTCTTTTTTCAGATTATTGCATTCAATCCTACTAATTTATTGAATTCAATTTTTTCAGCTATTTTCTTTTCCTTTTTGTTGAACTTGCCATTTACTTATCAAATTTTCTTTTCTTTCATTTTTGTTTCAGATATATTTTTATATACAATGGAAGTCCAGAATTCCACAAATACAGAAGAAACATTGCCGAAACCATTCAAACTAACACTTGAGGCCCGGTACGGACCCGGTACGAGCAAGATTATCAGAGCATACGAGAAGATCAGACTTAAACTCACAAAAGAGGAATGTCATATAAAATTCCTAACCACAGCAAGAGATAACGACATCATACCCGTTGGATTCCTCCTCAAGACCCAAATAGTAGGAAGCAGAGCCCGCCGAATATTGGAAAACGCGAGCAGAGCATTAATGAGATCCCAGATAAACTACCACAGGTGGAAACGAGCAACATACCAAGAAGACGCAATTCAAAGTTTCGAAGAAATCAAAGAATTTCTGGAAGAAGTGGACTACGAACCCATTTTTGAGAAAATTGAGACGACGTGCCAAAAGCATAGATTCCGCCACCAGAAGAAACAAGAAAACAAACAACGCAGACTCCAAGGGCACCAACATCCTGGAAAACAGAAAACAATACCAAATATAAGGAATATAGTTAACACTTCTTCAAGCAAGCTCACACTCATGGATGAACAAGTTTTAGCCAAAGGTCTCAAATTTGCAATAACACCCAAGGAAACTCCGATACTAGACATCATAAGCTCAGTTGAAACAGTCCACCTAGATCAGGAAGAAATGGAAGAATACCGATGGAAGGTCCGAACTGCATTGGATAAACGGAATAATCTAACACACAACATCACCAAATCCGAAGAATCAGCTTATGAGGACACTGAACAAGGACCAATCAATTAAAATACTAGCAGCTGATAAAGGAAACGCCACCGTCGTCATGGACAGCAGCATATACGACAATAAAATCAAGGATGTACTCCAAAAAGGGAAATATAGACCAATTACAAAGGATCCAACCCCTAGCATCGAGAGGAAGATCTATCAGACACTGAAGAAATACAAGAATCATGGGGAGGGCAAAACTAGAACAATACTAACACCACACCACAGCAAGACACCTCAGATTTACGGGCTCCCCAAAATTCACAAAACAGAAATACCTCTCAGGCCAATTACTAGTTCCAGGAATTCACCAACAAGTAATCTCGCAAATTTTCCCAAGGGAAAACAACATCATTTGTCAAGAACTCCAGCCACTTCGTGGAAATGATCAAGGACGTCACACTAGGACCCAACGAACAGCTCATCAGTTTCGATGTAGATAATATGTACCCAAACATCCCACGGCAGGAATCCCTGGATATCATCAAATCAAAATTACAGGAGGATGATACTCTGACAGACAGAACATCTATACCCATTGAAGGAGTAATTGATCTTTTGGGAGGTTGCATTAATAATTCTTATTTCCAGATAAAAGAAGAATTCTACTCCCAGGACGAAAGATTACCAATGGGATCACCACTCTCACCAGTAATAGCCAACATTTACATGGAATGGTTCGAAGGCTAAGTGATAGAACCATCTCCCGTGAAACCAAAGATGTGGCTAAGATATGTGGACGACACTTTCATCATTTGGAAAGGGACCGCTACCGAGTTGGACGAGTTTTTAAACCATATAAACAGCTTTCGCACCACCATCAAATTCACGATGGCGAAAGAAAAGGATTCCAGCCTACCCTTTTTAGATGTTCTGGTTAAACATAACAACAATCACATCAGTACGTCAGTCTACAGAAAACCCACACACACAGGCCAATACCTCAACTCTGCTTCAAATCAATCAATCAGCACGAAGAAAAGAATAATCAGGACACTGTTCAGGAGAGCGACAACAATTTGCAGCGATCCCCGACTCATGGAACAGGAAATATCTAACTTCGAAAGGGACCTGATACAAAGTGGTTACAACAAGAAGATAATAACAAGGACTATCGCGAAATGTCAACAGAACAGAACCACACGAGAGAAGAACCCAAATTGCCAGATGATAACCATACCTTATGTGAAGGAAATATACGAGAAGATAAGGCGAATCGCTCAGCAGTGCAACATCAAAACAGCGTTCAAGTCGGACAACACCTTAAGAAGCAGGCTGGCCAAAAACTAAACCAGATGGACCCCTTGACAACAAGAATTGCGTATACCTTGTGCCCTGTGAATGTGGAGATTCATACATCGGTGAAACGAAGAGACCTCGTAATGTTAGGATCGGAGAACATCAAATACACACACGAAGAGCCGAAACATCGAAATTGGAAATTGCTGATCACGCATGGACAAAACATCACAACATTAAGTGGAACGATATTAGGATTATCCAACGGGAACAGAACTGGCGGAAACGAAAATTCAAGGAAGCTGCTTTCATCCAACAGAACCATGAAGTTTTCAGTAAACCCAGTGTTGAAGTAGCAAACGCGTGGCGACCAATCCTGGCGCGTATTAGTGGTCTCAAGCTCCTCCCCTCGCCTAATGAGAGAGACGCCCAACACGGCACGACTAATCAAGGGAGTATATAAAGATCAATCCAAACTCTGATAATCAGTTTACACTTGAGAACGGTTAGAGATACCCAACTAACCGAAACGTCGTATATATTGATTGTATAATTTTATTTTCACTATTTTCCAATTTATTATTTACTAATCTCATTTCATTTCTCTTTTTCCAGATTATTCCATTCAATCCTACTAATTCATTGAACTAAATTTTTTCAGCCTTTTTCTTTTTTTTTTGTTGAACTTGTCATTTACTAATCAAATTTTCTTTTTTTTATTTTTGTTTCAGATATATTTTTATAGACAATGGAAGTCCAGAATTCCACAAATACAGAAGAAACATTGTTGAAACCATTCAAACTAAAGAACTTCCTCATATGCAGCCAACTGTAACTATATATATATATATATATATATATATATATATATATATATATATATATATATATATATATATATATATATATATATATATATATATTATATATATATATATATATATATATATATATATATATGTAATATATATATATTTATATATATATATATATATATATATATATATATATATATATATATATATATATATATATATATATATATATATATATATATATGTATGTATATATATATATATATATGATAGGATATGACTTTGTGTAAAATTCCATAAGTTTTTCGTCTAAAGTTTTATTTTTGTTGATACAAATAATCTTTAATGTAGCACAAAATGAGCAACAAAAAAAAATTTGTAGGCATAACATCGCCTTGACGAATTAAATATTTTTTCCACACTTTCAACTAACGAGAACAGCAGGTGTGGCAGTAAAAAATTTTTTGATAAGACTTGCCAGTTTTGATGAATTTATCAGCTGCTTTGTCAAGCATGATTATAAATCATGCTTGAAAAACACCGGAAATCTTTTCAATATATTTAGTCTAGTCAATGAGGCCTCAGTAGCCCAGCAGTGAGGTGTATAGCTTGTAAACAGAGGATTGTGGGTTCGAGTCCCACCTTGCTCTAGGGTGTCCGGAATTTAGTGGTTCAAAAATTAATCTGTTGGGTAATGACTTAGATTCAAACCCAGCAACAAGTGCTTTTTTGTTCAACTTTTTTCAGCAGTTTCGGAAAAATGAAAGCTGAGTGTCATTCGATTTGGAGGAGCATGTAGATGTTTTTTGAGAAAGTTATAAGCAATATACCTACTGAAAAAATATAGGTTTGGTCTTTTGCCAATATGTCAAAAAACAATTGAGATTTTCGAAATCTGAAGAAAGATTCAAAAAGAAGAAGAAATTTTTCAAGAGAAAAACTCAACTTCCGAAACTGTAGAATCAATATTCATAATTTTCTCAGAGAGGTAAAAATACGCCTGAAAATGGGTAACTTCGTTTGGGCAAGTCACTCCCATTTAGGACACTTCAACAATAAACATTATTTAACCATACTTATAAAATATGAAAAGTTACTGAATGAACAATAATCCGGCGATACTAGAAATTTTTTTATTAGTTATGCAATAGTTAATTAACAAGTTTTTGGTGCTTGAACATGAAAATTGTGATAACTGCAAGTATAGATCTGAGATTTATCCATTCTTAGAGCTATTAGAGTAAATCCCTGTTGAAAAAATAAAAAATTTCAATTCTTCAGTTTTTTATTTACAATTTACGTAGTTTTGCGAAATCAAAATGAAATTTTTTTCATAAATTTAATAGTCCGTTCTTTATTATCGGAAGCTACATGGAAATGGTTGTTTTCCATTTTCATCTCCTCTTGTTTAAAAAATTGTTATAAATAAATGCGTTGTTTATGAGAGAATCAGAAAAAAATAGTTATGATTAAAATGTTTAATTTTTCAACTGAGTAAATTGTTAATAAAAAACTAAAAAATCAAATTTTTTAACGGGGATCTATTCTGAGGTCTTCCGAAACTAGCTCCAACAAAGGAAAAAAAAAGTATCAGATTTATAGTTTAACAGTTATCACAACAAAAAACTATTGCATAACTTATGCGCGAAAAATAGCGATAAAAATTTGTTGTCGCTGGATTATTCTTCATTTACCTATCCAGTAAGAAACTGACATTTTTCATTCCTTAATTTTCATATTTAATATAGTTAATAATGTTTATTGTTGAAGAGTCCCAAATGGGCGTGACTTTCGTAAGCCAGATTACCTGTTTTCGGCCGTTTTTTAAGCCTCTGACAAAATTATAAATATTTATCATACAGTTCCGGGAGTCAGAAATTTCTTATAGGACAATTCCTCCTCTTTTTGTATCTTTATTGAGATATCAAAATATCAATTAGTTTTTTAGATATTTGAAAAAACAAACTGTTTTCTTTTTCTTTCAGTAAATTGTTTATCACTTTTACAATTTTCGCGAATGGAACTTAATATTTTTGAAAAACTATTTACATGCTATTTGCTCATATTCTTCCGAGTCCAGAAATAGATTATACGCCATGGCAAGAAAATTTTTACTAACTCGACAATTTTTATTAACTTCAAAATATTATGGAGTAATTAAATTGACAATCAAAACCAAAATTCAGTCCTATTTTTCAATGAGCTCATATTTTTGTACCGTCTCTACATAAAAAAATATTCGAAATATTAAATATTGATTGAAAATCTTCTATGTGCAGAAGTCACGCTCTTCGAATGTTAACAGAAATTTAATCGGTCACTAGGACCAAAAAACGTGTTTGAAAGAGCTTAAATGGCTGAAATGGTAAATTTATGTACGAAGGAAGAAGTCAACAAAAACCTCATCGCACTTCTTTTCTTTCTAAATTTTATACTACCTATACTATTGAACAAAACTGCTTTAGATATAATACTACACCATTAAACAAAACGAGCACTTTTGTTCAATAGTAAGTATAGTATACATTTTAGAAAGAGAGTGCGTGGAGATTTTGGATGACTTCTTCCTTTCGAAATGAAAATTTTCCATTAGAGCCATTTGAACTTTTCAAACACTTTTCTGCTCATAGTGACCGATTAAACTTACTAATTCAACATTGAATAAAATATGCTCCAAACTACTAGTTACTTTATAATGTCAAAATTATGTCAATTCCTGTTTGGTCGGCCTGTTCGAAGCGAGGAAATTATAAAATACTCAATATCACAGCCGTCACAAAAACATATGTAGGTGATTTTTCTATAATTGCACATACATAATAGCAGAAGAGGTGCTAGTGCTTAGTAAATTTCATGTGAAAGTACTTAAATACGTACATAGATACGACTTTTATTCAGTTCTATTATAATTATCTTACGCTCATGGGGGGGGGATTGATCCCCTTGATCCCCCCCTATCTACGCCACTGTATATATATATATATATATCAGGGGCGGCTAGTCAAAGGAGGCTAAGGAGGGTAAGCCTCCTCAATAATATTCCGTGTATCACTAATATATTATATTGAATAGTCAGCATGCAGCATATTATTTTATGCACCTACCTTCCTTTCAACCTACATTATATAATATAATTTATTAATTACGATATAAGGTATTTACATTTACTGCATTTCATTCATTTCAAGATTTGTGACAACGCTGCGGAGGCATGGAAAGGTATATTCTCAACGTTCATTATGCCTGCCACAGAAAAGCAAACAACGGTGCAAATACTCCGAATGAATACTTCATTGCAATAGAAAAGCAAAACACATGTAAATGGCAACACCGATCGAGACCCAGTCTCATACAATGTCGACCAATCATAACTATAGAATTTCGCGTGACATCGAGTGAATTCGTTGGAAATTAATTTAATCGAAGTGTGATCGTAGTTACTAATGGCCGTAAACAGCAGCGTGTTTACTTATATTGCTCGCGTATTGTTTTAAAATGAGTTTGGTTACTGAAGTTAATTTCAAAATTTTCAATGATGACTTAGTGGAATATTTGTTATCCCATAACTTTAGTGCACTAAGTTATGAGGATAAAGTTTTGATAAAAACATTGCGACCTACCCCTGAATTAAACAATTTGGTGCAGCGTAACAGACAACAAAACCGCGGTTTTAATACAAGGAATTATAAGAGACATCCTTGCCTAACCGGATCACAGGTAAAAAATAAATTATTTTTCCGTCGACCTCTAAATGAAAGATTACTTTAACGTACACGAAATTGATCATTAATGACTCATTTTAATGTGCAATTTCTCCTATTTTAATGTATGATCGTCATGGGCAACCAAACACAGAAGTATTCAGCACGGAATAGTTGAATTATTCTGTGTCTGTACTGTTATTCCACAGAGAACAGGAATTCATAATTTAAATCGAAACATTTAACTCTATACAAAATAATTATATATATATATATTTTTATGCAATAATCGTCCGAAAGTAAATAACACTTCAGCTTTCACCAGTTCCACATACTCCTTATCGGATATTGTAGGTAATGTGAACTATTCAGAATGTCACATAGACATGTCTAATATTCGATCTATGAATTTCTCAAATTGTTCCATCGGGAGCATAAATATAAATATATCGAAATGAACATAGAAATTCATATTGTGTCAAGTGTATCTGTCATGCAAAATAAAAATTTATTTCAATCAAGAATTTATACTCAATTCATGATGAGGTCGACGGAAAAATCTTGTAATAAACTCGTTTATTAATGTAGCGATTAATGGTCTCGAACTATTAACGCGCTCGCTCCGCTCACGCGTTAAAATATCTCAACCATTAATCGCTGTCATTAATAAACTAGTTTATTAAATAACTATTGTTGGCCGTGTTTACTTTTTACTAGTGAAAATGTCTCTGTTTGGGGCCGCTTAGGATTTGAGGATTTAATTCTATACCTAGTTGAAAGTGAGGAATTTTTCACCGATAAAGTAACTATAAATACAGCACGCGAATTAATACAAGATAAGGAATTTATATATTTTTTAAACATCTTTAAATTAATTTTTGAACAAACAGAAATAGTTTTTCAAATCTTACAGCACAAGTTTTCAGATGTAATTTACTCACGAAATCGGCTCAAGTTTCTTTTGGAAAAAATTTCAGAATTTCGTGCAGAAGTTTATTTAAAAAAAACTATTTTCTGTATTTCAAACTACTGATGATACGACTCAATTTAGCCCAAAACGAAAGAAATTCAGTTACGCAGATATGGAACTTCACTATAAGCAAATATTTTATGAAATTTTGGATACTATTAGGGGTCAAATAGAAATAAGGTTCTCTGATTTGAAAACACTGCATTTCTCCGACTTACTCAATAAAAATTTGTTAACCGGATTTTCGGCTAATTTTCCAGATAACCTTTTGGAAAATTTATGTCAAAAATACACTTTTTTTGATAAGGTGGCCATAAAAAGTGAACTGTGTGTTGCTTATAATGACAATGAAATTTTGGGGCAAAATGAAAATCATGTGAGGACTATTAAATACCTTTTTGATAATGATTTGAATCAAGATTTACCCCAAGTTTATAAACTCTTATGTCTAATTGTTTCTATCCCGGTGAAATCGGCTTCCGTAGAGCGCTCGTTTTCTACTCTTAAGAGAATTAAAACTTATTTACGAAATTCAATGAGCCAGGAATGTTTGAAAAATATTAGTTTGTTGTCTATTGAAAAGGAATTGGTAAAACTTTTGGCGAAAGACAAAAAAATTTAATGAGGATATTATAGATCATTTTGCTAACGTTAAAGATCGCAGAATCCCGCTAATCTTCAAAAATATATAATCACTGTTTATTTGCTCTCACCAGCCGTTAACAAATTCGTTAAGTAGGAAGGTAGGTACCTATTTTGTGAAAGAAAAAAAATTTGATGAATAGATGAATTGATTAATTGGCTGAGAAGAGTTTTTGTGAATATTGTAAATAGGAGTTGTAGGTCTCAAGGTAGACACTCGAAAGTGAAAACAAATTAATAGCTTAGGGTGCTTGTTTTACTTTGATTTTCTTTAAATTATAAGGCGGTTGACCTTGAAATCCTAAAAATTTTCGCCTATTGGGTATTTTTTAACACCTCTTGTAGCCTCCTCAAACCAAAACCTCACGAGCCGTCACTGATATATATATATATATATATATATATATATATATATATATATATATATATATATATATATATATATATATATATATATATATAAAACCTGTAATGTAGACAGCAATGGAAATCAAGGAAGATGTTGACCTGACTTATGTATAATGGGATAATTTTCATTTTCCTTCTTATAAATACTAGTTTGAATTATAACATCACGAACGTTTCATTCATTACATAGCACATGGAAATTATCAAAGATAAAATCGCAAAATCTGGATAATACATAATAATAATATTTGAAGTTGTAATTAGACTAATTACTCACTCTGTATTGGAATGAAAATAAGTAGGATCACTATGCCGACGAATGCTGCCTCTCCAATAATTCTATACAATAAGTACGAAACAACAAATGTTTCCAACGGTCCGACCCACAATTGATGAGCAAACATTAGAGAATTATCAAATCTATTTACATCATTCGATAACAAATTCACTACCTGTCCTACTGTTGTTTGACCAAGGGCAGTACTACTTAATTTCAAAGATTTTCTGTAGATCAACGAGCAGCAAGCGATCCTCAATTTCATACCCAGATGTAGTACGCCCAACATGTATGGATGAAACATGAGGACAGTTGTCAAGGAACAAAATACAATAAGACCACCATATATAAAAGCTTCATCCTTAGTGATTTCGGTGTTGGTTGAAGAGTAATAGTCTATGAACTTCCCTATGATAATAGGTTGGATTATCCTGAAAATATTAAAGTTTATCATATTATGACCGAATTAGAGAATATGAAACCAAATTGAGAAGCCGAATTATGATTCCACTAGCTCATATTGACCGATTTACTCCAGAACAAATTCTTGTATAAGGGTTCATATATATACAGGGTGATTTACGGTCGTGTATTATAGTTTTTTCAACTTGCTGTTGGATAAGAAACTTGAAATTTGGTAATCTGTCATAAATTTTTTCACACAGTTCGATTGGCCTTCTAGTTGTGAGTTTGGAAAACCTACGTTGTGTTTTTGATCAATTATATTTATATTTTCTGTTATATATATATATATATATATATATATATTCATTTCTGTGAAAAAAAATACCGTCTCAATAGTTAAGGAAATAATGCGTAGCTCGCAAAGTTTGTATGAGTCACTCAAGCTTTCCCTACACCTAACTTTAACTTCTATCGAGTAATTCAATAAAAATCAAGAAGTTCTGGGATATTTCTTGTTTTTTGAAGTATGCCATGGAAATAAAAGACAATTGTTAACAAGAAGGTGATATTCTGTGAGAGTAAAAATGATTTGAATAGTAAGAAATACTTAAAAATTCTTCAAAGCGTTGAAAAAATATTTCTTGAAATATTTGCCACTGGTTGGACTTGCACGTTCAAGGTACCAGCTAGATGGGGCACCACCGCACAATAGAAGAAGTGTGTTTACCTAATTAACATCTTTACTCGATGACTGTTAGTGGGGAAATCGGGGAGCATTTCTGTTTCCTCTCTCTCCAGATCTTAACCCTTTAGACTTTTATATTTGGATGAGTGTAAATGAATTGCTCTACTCTTCACCAGTTATCAACAAAGATAATTTGTGATTGAGAATAATACAACATTTCAGCAGCCTCGATCCCAACGAAATTAGAAGTGCTACGCAATCTATTGAAAGTACAATGATAGAACGTTTGAAAAACGTGTGTTTTTCAAACGAAGGACATATTGATTGATTACGTTAGAGTTCTATCAATAATGTTCTTGTTCATTGATAATAATTAATATGGTGTGATTGAATAGGAATACATATTTTTCTTTAAATCATTATAATTGTTTTTGTTTCCATATATTACTTCAAAAAGCAAGAAATATCTGGGCCTTTCTTGATTTTTATTGAATAACTCGATAGAGGTTTAAGTTAGGAATAGGGAAAGTTGGAGTAACTTTTTCTTTTGAATGGAGTCAAGAAAATAGTAGGTGCTATTTGATCAAATTGAGTTTTTGACAATTTTTGATTGCGACATTTGAAAATCACCTACGCCCATGTGGTACAAAGTGGGATCATGGAGGAAACATCGGGTGTTAACCTGGACTCCGAGCTCACTGCTCCACGAATTTAGTTACCTGCTTTTGAATGGTTTGCCAGTTAAGTATTTTTTCCTTAACTACTACGGTGGTAATTTTTTTCAGTGAAATTGAAATATATCAAAAACTATGATAGATAACAGACACGACTCAAGTCTCAACTCATAATTAGAAGGTCAAAAAATTTAGGACTAAAAAGTTAGGTAGAACGGACATGACCGATTATGACAGATTACCAAATTTCAACAACAAGTTGAAAAAACTCAAATCGCGGCCTACGTAAATCACCCTATATATATATATATATATATATATATATATATATATATATATATATATATATATATATATATAATATAATATATATATATATATATATATATAATATATATATATATATATATATATATATATATATATATATTTACTATATATATATATATAGTATATATATATAATATATATATAGTATATAATAATTATATATATATATAATCATATATATATTAGTATTATATATATAGATATATATATATATATATATATATATATAATATATATTTATATATATATTATATATATATGAATCAGAGAAAGATTCCGGGGTTCAATCCGATTTTCGGAAGTTTTGTTGGCCGCTGAGAAGCCACCGTTTGTTTCACGACGTTCGCCAAAATCTCATTTGGCATTTTCAAGTGCTGGCTGTACGTCTGGTGACATCGACGGCAACTCGAGTCACCAGACGTACAGCAGCACTTGAAAATGCCAAATGAGATTTTGGCGAACGTCGTGAAACAAACGGTGCCTTCTAGCGCCAACAAAACTTCCGAAATCGGAATTGAACCCCGGAATCTTTCTCTGATTCATTCCACCATCCGAGAAAACATACGAGTATAACATATATATATATATATATTATATATATATATATATATATATATAATATATAATATATATATATTAATATATATATATATATATATATTTATATATTATTATTTATATATATATATATATATATATATATATATATATATATATATATTATATATATAATATATAGTATATATATATATATATATATATAAATATATATATATATATATATATATATATATATATATATATATATATATATATATATATATATATATATATATATATATATATATATATATATATATATATGGTTGGCAGTGCGAGGTAAAATAAATATCATCAATTTAGCTTCATTAAAAATATATTAAATAAACGTTTCGGAGACTCCCATCTTCTTCAGTATTCACTTATATTATACAGTCTCTTTTATCTATAATATGGTAAAAATAATCAGTCAAAATTGTATGTTTTTCGATCAATATAAAATTACAGTTGATTTCTTCTGTCCATTTGGATTTCCTAATTATCATACTTACGAAATTAAATAATAAAATATATGATATAGAAAATTTCTAAGAACAGTTTCAAAATAATTATATGAACAGAGTAACTAATGAATGATACTATTATTAATTTACTTCGGTTATCGTTATCTCTGAAATAAGGATTATTAGAATGATTATTGAAACTCAGATGATATCATCAATCGCTAAACAAGAATCCTAATGGACCACATTTCGCGATCAAATAATAAATAATAATTGAATATGGATACTCAAAATCAATAACTGAGTGAGGAAAATCCTGAAAATTTCAACTAAAATGTAATAGTAATGAGAATATATATTCACTTCAAATTGCACGTAAGTTATAATATATATAACACAATTACAATACAGAATAATGAAGAGTGAACAAGGAAACAAGATACAGATACAAACGCAAATTAAAACAAAATAACGCATGACGCACATTTTGGTGAAACTTCACCTTCTAAAGTTTGCTAAAGGCAAACTAACTATGTTGCTCTGTTATATCGAAAACAAGAAATAAAGAGATGACAAATTGTGTAGAAAGGGTAAATAGAAGGATGGTTACAAATAATTATTAGAATAGGAAAAACCAATTCTGAATTGCTAGTCAGGTAGTTTGGTAATTTTGAAAAGATTCAAGCCCCCTTGGCTTGAAGTATGATCGATTTGGCTATTCAATAGGAGACCGGAATGCTTGTATTCATTTATCTGTAATGATTCTAAGAAATTGAGTTTAATTCCCTTACTTTCAGCATTTAATATTTCAAAATCGAAATTGAATGTGTGATTTCTTGGATTAAATGGTTTGCATAATGTGAATCCGACTTTTGATTAACAAAGCTACGTTAGTGTTCTGAAATTCTAGTTTGAAAACTTCTGAAAATTCTACCAATGTGAAACTTATCACAATCACCACAATTAATTTTATAAACTCCTGATTTATTATCTTTATTAACTTTGGATTTATTATTTTTTATATGATTTCCTAAATTATTACCGGTACGATAAGCAATGTTAATGTTGTGTTATTCCTAAATTATTACCGGTACGATAAGCAATGTTAATGTTGTGTTTAGATAAGAGAGACTGAAGTTTTCTACTTAAACTTCCGATGAAAGTGAGGCTGTTATATTTGATATTATTTTTAGTAAGGGGACACACCTGGCTAATCGCATGTTTGAACAACTTTTTATCTATAATATTGTCTATTATTAGGGGGTCATAATTATTATTTACAGCAATTTGTTTAATTATATTTTTCTCGACGTTAAAATTGGCGCTTGAAAGTGGAATATTTACTAAACGATGTACCATATTATTGAAAGCTGCCATTTTGTGTTGGGATGGATGTAGGGAAGTACTATGTATGACGCTATCAGTGTGATGGTTTGCAAAAAATTATGTTTGTTATCTACTTTTGTTATTTTCAAATAGTTAATTGCGTTATCTTTTTCCATCTCTGAATTGATTTTTACATTAGGGTGTAAAGTGTTAATGAATGTTTGAAGGCAATCAAGTTGCCGAAGAGTACCAGTGAAACAACAAATAATACCATCCACATATCTAAACCAATAAACGAATTGTCGACTAACAGGATGACTATGAATTAACTGTTCCAAACTATCCATGAATACTTCAGCCAACAAAGGGCTCAGAGGGTTTCCCATAATTATATATTATATATTAATGCTGGCTGAAGTATTCATGGATAATTTGAAACAGTTAATTCATAGTCATCCTGCTAGTCGACAATTCGTTTATTGGTTTAGATATGTTGATGATATTATTTGTTGTTTCACTGGTCCTCTTAGGCAACTTGACTGCTTTCAAACATACATTAACAGTTTACACCATAATATAAAATTCACTTCAGAGATGGAAAAAGATAACGCAATTAACTATTCGAAAATAACAAAAGTAGATAACAAACATAATTTTTCAATTTTTCGCAAACCATCACACTGATAGCGTCATACATAGTACTTCCCTACATCCATCCCAACACAAAATGGCAGCTTTCAATAATATGGTACATCGTTTAGTAAATATTCCACTTTCAAACGCCAATTTTAACATCGAGAAAAATATAATTAAACAAATTGCCGTAAATAATAATTATGACCCCATAATAATAGACAATATAATAGATAAAAAGTTGTTCAAAAATACGATAAGCCAGGTGTGCCACCTTACTAAAAATAATATCGAATATAACAGCCTCACTTTCATTGGAAGTTCAAGTAGAAAACTTCAGACTCTCTTATCTAAGCACAACATTAACATTGCTTATCGTACCGGTAATAATTTAGGAAATCATATAAAAAATAATAAATCCAAAGTTAATAAAGATAATAAATCAGGAGATTATAAAATTAATTGTGGTGATTATGATAAGTTTTACATTGGTAGAATTTTCAGAAGTTTTCAAACTAGAATTTCAGAACACAAACGTAGCTTTGTTTATCAAAAGTCGGATTCACATTATGCAAACCATTTAATCCAAGAAATCACACATTCAATTTCGATTTTGAAATATTAAATGCTGAAAGTAAGGGAATTAAACTCAATTTTTTAGAATCATTAAAGATAAATGAATAAAAGCATTCCGGTCTCCTATTGAATAGCCAAATCGATCATACTTCAAGCCAAGAGGGCTTGAATCTTTTCAAAATTACCAAACTACCTGAATAGCAGTTCAGAATTGGTTTTTCCTATTCTAATAATTATTTGTAACCATCCTTCTATTTACCCTTTCTACACAATTTGTCATCTCTTTATTTCTTGTTTTCGATATAACAGAGAAACATAGTTAGTTTGCCTTAAGCATCTGAAGAAGGAGTAGTTTCACCGAAACGTGCGTCATCCGTTATTTCATTTGATAAATGTATAAATTGTTAATTTAATTTACACCATGTATCGGCCCAATCAATCCAAAATTAAATGTATTATCATAAAGTAACGGAAAAATCCATCCAATATTTGTTACATAAAGGATATTTCAAGCGAATTTTCTTAAAAAACAAAATGAATATTACCAACTCTACTCACTTTACAGCATCACTTAAAGCAATTATTATTCCATACAACAAAAGTTCTAGTCCAAAAACTCTAAATAAGACTCTTCTTAATGACGGGCTTCTCTTGTAACGTTTTGCTCTTTCTTCTTCCTCTATCCATCCTCTTTCTAATTTATCTCCTAAATATTTCGACTTGTGTTCGGACAACGTTTCTGTGAGATCTGCTTCGGTAAGGTTCCTTTTGAACCCTTTCACGAAGGTGGGAATTATGTATCTGAAAGTGATAGGCAATGATACAATTTCTCAAAATATATGTATCATTTTCAAAAAATTGAGTTTTCTAAAAAAAGTAGAATTTTTCATTTTGATTGAAAAACTTCACCATGAGATATTGAAATATTGTCATTATTGAATCTTCATGTGCATTTTCAAAGAATATACAAGAGGATTCTTCAAGTAGGGTAAGCAGGGGCAATAGAGCTCACTGGGTAATCGCGCTCACCTCTGTAACTTTGTCAAAATGCAGTCAGATCGCAGCACACGTTCGTGAAGTGCGTTTCTTTGTATTTGCCGGCTCTGATCTAATCTTCGGCTCTGTGTTCTCGTCGGTAAGTCCAAAATTTTAGTACAGATTTAATTATTGACATAACTTTTCCGAATACAAAACTATTCTATTTTATGCTGATGTATCCAATTTTGGTCATTTGTGTATGCATGTTTTTAAATTTCCAGTTAAATATAAAACGACCGTTGGGGGTTATCCCGCTCATCCGAGCGCCAGTAGGGGAAAGTGAGGGAATACCGCGCACCTAAGGGAAATTCTGAATAGTTCCACAACAACTACTATGAAAAATATAAAATTGGTCTGAATACCTCGAGTATTTAGTTATAATAAAATTCTGTTCTCTTATTGAAGTTTCTGACTTTTGATTTTCTCAAATTTTCAAACTTATCAGTTGGTGCATTTGCGCGGTTTTCTCGACCCCTTGGGGTAAAACCGCGCATAGTTTGGAGAAACTTCGCATATAAGAGAAATATGAAAACTAAGAGGAAATACTTAGTTTTAAAAAAAAATAACAATGAGTAGTTAAGTTTCATTATATTTAATGTAACAAATCGGAAAATATTTCACAAGCAAGAACATTCAAAATTTTGTTTTTGAAAAAAATTTGAAAAAGAGTTTTCTGCGGTATTCCTGATTTACGGCAAAATACGAATCAAAATCATTTATGTTCATTGAGACCGAACTTTTCTAATTTTTTTAATTGTGTTTAATATAATTTGTCACTGCAAAATTGTATGCCATTTTTCTTATCAAAGGTCAACCTAAAAAATGAATTCGCCAATTTTATCAAATGATCAACTAAATCTTGTCCTTGTTGCGCAGAGAATGTATCTTTTTTACTTAGCTCTAGTAACGCAAGTTTCTTGTTGCCTCGAAGTGTCGATTCTGGAATTTTGAAGGTATTAGATTTTACCATATGATCTAATGAGAGGTTACACCGAGCATAACTGCGCGGTATAGCCCCACAGATAACCAACAAGAATTTATCGCTCAGATAGAAAAAGCAAACTTATTTTTCTTCGAAAATCTGCAGATCTATTACAAATAAGAAAATTAACAAGAGTTACTTCCATTACTTATTTCATATGAAAAAAAGTGATAGTACGCTAAAAAAACAAAAGTCGACTGCAAACACGTGGTTGAAATTAGCACTATCTGCAATAATGCAGCGTCGTTAAGGTGTTGAACACTATAGGGCTACATTATCAAAATTTCGAATAGAGGCATTACAGAGCCCTGGCACAGATGCGCGATATTGCCCCGTGTGCGGTATTCCCTCACTTTCCACTATTCCTTATCTGTGCGCCAAGAAAGTTCTTCAGAGAGTGAAGATGAGGAGCACTTTTGCTTCGACAACAGTGATGACGAAATTATGTGGTTGATGAGGACTACAACAAATGCATTACTTGGGAATAATTAGAAAGAAATAACGAGATATGGTATAGCTGTACCACCTGCGGACTGTGATCTCATGCTATATGTTCTGGAAAAGATTTGGCAGATGAATACATCTGTGATTTATATACCTTAGGATAGAGTCTCGCCATTTATTTTTGTGATTACCTCTAATAATAATAATAATTTGATTTGATTTGGTATTGAAGATTATACTATTTGAAATATATATATATATATATATATATATATATATATATATATATATATATATATATATATATATAAGGCTACTCTCACGTACAAATAGGGATAATTGATGCTAATTTGTGGTTGTAGACTTTACACCAATTGTATGAGGTTGATTCCCCGCATTTCAATAAATATGTTGAACAGTTCGAAAGTTTGTCGGCATTGCTCCGATAATTTCATTGTTAATTCTAAATCTTTTAAGTGTTATTCGTGTGATAAAATTTATTATTTGGTCTGTGTGTCGGTTAAGGACTCATGGCTGAAAATACTTTTGGAAAAACCAAATCTTGAATGTTTTGTGACTCTTGTAGTGATAAATTGACTGCATTATTGAATGATGCAACGGAAATCTCCACTTTGAAAGCTGATATTACTACCCAGAAGAATGAAGTTAAATATCTTAGTCGGGAGAATTCTCTAATGAAAAAATCAATAGTAGATCTTGATAACACAGTAAGTTTTCAGAAATCTTTAATTAAAAATGACGAGAGTCAACTCTCCTCGATTAATCATAAGTCTCCAGCAGATGTTAATGCTGCTTTCATCCAGCCTGCTAAAAAAAGTGCAAGGCATGAAAATGTAAACAATTTGAATTCGATTGAAGAACATGCTGAGTTGCAAACTCATCTAAACTCATTATATCTTATAGCACATCAGAAACTACCCAATCTTACAGGGAATCACAATGCGACAGAACTACCTTTCAATACGCGGAGACAGAATGTTGCTGTTGGTGTTTATGGACAGAACAGAAATAGTATGCCAAAAAATGGCAATTAAAAAGCACCAATTATAGATCAAAAATGGCGAATTCGGCTATAGAGTTCGCTCAACAAGCATCATTAATGAAACAATCACAAGACATTGCTACTACTACGCATGGCCAGGGCAGTGCTCCATTGGAATCCAAAGTCACGAAGAGGAATAAACATCGAAATAAAAATATTGTCATGGGCAATGCTGCATCTGGTTTAGGAGTGAAAACGGTTCCTAAACTCTCATATTTACACGTATCAAGAGTTCACCCAACCACCAGGTCAGAGGATCTGAAAGATTTGTTATCAAGGTCATTTCCTGAAGATGAAGTTGAGCCCCTTCAATTCAAACATTCCATTAACTACTCGTCCATGCAGGTCTCCATATACCAAAAAAATTTCAAGAATGCCTAGCTACAGGGAGCACTCGTATCCCGGTATTTTTTATTCAAGAAGATGGCACCATCAATGCAAGAAGGTGCTCCTCAAGAACCAAAGAACTAAACATAGCAAATTCTTTGTCGTTAGTACTGCAAAATGTGCAGTGCCTTAGCACTACATTGGATGAATTAAACTTGTTAGCTACTGAAAACGATGATTTTACTAATTTTTGAGCATTGGAAGTCTACTGAAGAAATTAATTTGTGTCAGGTGGGGGCTATAAATTGGTTTCACAACTCTGTCGTCAACATGGTAGGCATGGAGGGCGCCATATATTGTCGTAAGTCTTTAAATGCCTTTGAGAAAACAGATATTGTTAAACTAAGTATGGTTAACGTGATTGAGTGCTCGGCTATTCAAATTAACCTCAAAAACCTTAGCATAGTGATTGTTTGCATATATAGACCAAATTCAAAACCGTTAGCTGATGTGGATGTCTTCTTTGAGAGACTTTACAGTATTTTTTTTAAATGTCGTTCGGAAAAAATGTAAGTTTGTAATTGCTGGAGACTTTAATATTAATATCTTGTCAGATTCCAGTGACTGTAGTGAATTTCTTTCTTTAATCGAAATGTTCAATAATAGTGTAAGCTTTAAATGTGTTACTCGTCCTATCTCTGGTTCATGTTTAGATAATATATTGACAGATATTAGCGGTATCTGTGAAACATTGCAATATAATATCTCAGATCATGTAGCCTTGAAATTTATTATTCCTGAAATATCAGTGGATAGGTGTGGGATTGAGAAAGTTTCGGTAATACAGATGAGTGAAAAGGCTGTAAGTGATTTTCTTGTAGCATTATCTACTGTTTCCTGGGATGATATGTATAATCTTTCAAAGGTTGTATATATAGTTGTGTATATACTAAGTAGTCCTCTTTTGTTGCTGTTTTCCAATCAATCTTCAACACTTATTGTCCTTTGAAGGAAGTGGTATATAGATCGCGTAGACAGATATGTAAGCTGAATCCTGCTATCAAGAGAAGGAAGTAAATACTAGATAATCTTCTTGTTGTTTCTGAAGCTCGATCAGAGTTCAGAACTTTTTATCGAACCTATAAGAAGCATTATGACTATTTAATTACCCAGGCTCTTAAATCTCATCACAGCAACTTCATAGCAAACTCCCCAAACAAGTCAAAGCGAGTCTGGAGGGTACTTAACTCTCTATCAGGTAAAAACTGTGAGAAGGGCCTGCCTATACAATCAGAAGATCCCATTGAACTCTGTAACAGGTTAAATGACATGTTCGTTGGAGCCATTGCCGGCCTGAAAACTGGTAATCATTCTATTGCAGCTTCCTTCCCGTTGACCTCGCACGGTATTGGGATCTGACATGTCATCTGGCGAACTCTGGCGGTCAGATGGATGAAGTTTTTATTTCCAACGTCAACATAATTATGCAATTGCATGACAAGTTTTTGATTTTTTACAAATGAGCAAGCAAAAGGTGAATAATGGAAAGTGTTAATTTTGCAAAACGTAGAATCAGCGAATCTAGAGAGTGTTGTTGCGTGAAAAATTGTAATTCTAAAGTATATGCAAATGAAAGTATTAGATCATCGGTTTCCGAAGCCAAACAAATATTTTGTATTGAGAGAGAATCATTTTGGAGAAAAGGAAAAAATTGATTCATTGAAGGTATGGAAAATCGATCTGAAAAAGAATCACACAACTCCGAGAATGACGGTGTGTTCTTTGTATTTTACAAAAGAGTTGATTGAAACTCAGATTAGTTCCCATTATCGATGAAAATTCCAGATGCTGCAGCCAAAACATTTAAAATTGTTGGATCTGTGTTGCTTGAACAATTATTGGTATTATTAGAAGAAATTTTTACAGTGATATGTGGTACGACAAATGTGTCTTCTCCGATGTTAGAAGATGACAAATTCATGGGAGATTAAGTGAAATGATGGAGTAACAAATTTATGTATATGATGGCTATTAGATTGAGGTTAGTTATAATAAGAATACACACGGAATGAATATGTTTTTTTTTGTATATTCATTATTAATACATCTTGAGTTATCTACATTATGATTGATGGTGTTTTATTATGAAAACCACATTTGATTATGTGAAACATTATGATTTCTCATTGAATCCATGTATACTTACTACTAAATAAATGTTTTTCGTGAAATTTTAAATATATTTCGTTCAAAGATCTTTCAGAAATAATTGAATGTCGAATAATGAAAAAAAATTCACAGTTGGATGAAGAATCATCGAAATATGTTTATTGATCATTGCCAGTCATATCTGGTCGATTATCCTACATAAAAAAGCTCGAATTAATAGTTTCATATCACTCAAACAAAAACAGTTGATTTAGACTAGGTATTTTATGAATCTAATCAAAATACACAGAAAAAAATAATGAGCCTGATATCAATCACTGCCAATGATTAACCGCATATTCATTATCATAACGTATTTTTCATTAGGACAATGTCCAAAATTTATTGATAATAATGAATTTCTGTGATTGATCAATCAACGATTTGGTTGTTATAATGAAATCTATGTCATTGTGATAATGTAATTGAATCATGAATCTAATGAAAAAAGTCATCCTTATAATGTTATTTACATCAGAACAATGTAAAAAATACATCAAGTTAATGACTACATAGTGATCAATACTATGTACCTTTAATCATCACGACACATTGTCATAATCCCTCTTTTAATAAAGCTATGTTCAATAGGCATAACATTAATGATTGAAAACATTAACCTATGTATAGTTCATCATAGCAATGCACTGCGTTCATCACCTAATGTTTTAAGTCATTCGGTCAATGTCCGAGAGCATTGGGACAATGCATAAAGATCATGGATTGATGAATTTCTTGCTGCACCCCCACCGTCTCCACGTAAATATGCCAAATGTCCGCCTGATTCGCTATACGACTATACGGGTATCTATCTAACGCTAACAGCCAAACGGTGAAGTATTATTTGTGTATAAGTAAATTTTTGTGGAAGCAGTTTCTTTAGAAGGTGGTAAGTACAGTAACTGTTTTATTTTAATCTTGTTAGTTTTTTATAACACTTGAATAAAAGTTACGATTATATTTTTTGCCAGAATACAATCTCAAAAAAATAAGTAGTTACACTGAACACTGTTGAAAGAGACGAAAGAATGAAAACATGGTGTGTTTCGATCACTTGTAGTAAAAATATATAAATGTATTGCATTTTGAACAATTTTTACATTATTTCGCGAACTACTATGAATTTTGCTATAAAAAATAGATATGCTCAATAATGGAACTTGCTCATACATTGTTTTGCTAAATACCCCTTTAAATTCAGTAAATTACTGAAAAGAAAATTGTATTTACAAAAAATCTACTATTCACTAAAATTTGACGGTCTACACTATTTCAACATCATCTTGAAAAATAATCACTTATTGCAGGTTGTGACCATACTTGTGAGTGTGATCTGGATCTGAAGTAGAAACCGAAATATTCCATGCACCTTCATATTTATTCAGTATTTACTTTTCCCCAATACAAATCATGGTCAGACTACTATCTGTATAACAACCCAGAGCGCCATCCACCAAAGATATTGGAAACCAACAATTTACCGCTGAGATCGAAAATGCAGAAACCCGTCGCTAGAATACAAACTTCCTGACATGAGATGTCTACTTTGCAACTGTGGCGTAGGTATGTTTTTTTTGAAATTATTGAAGAATTTTCCTTGTTCACTTTATGTAATATATTAAATTGTCGATGGTCAACTGGTATATTTTTCATGATTTTTAATTTATTCTTGTAAAATTTTATGTAATACCTCTAATATTCAATATAATATAGCTATAGTTGCCACTAACTATTATAACATTACTTCTAGATTGATATGGACTCAACCATGAAGAACGAAAATGATAATTGTTTTCTCAAAAACTGTGAAAAAGAAGTGCGAAAATCATTGCATTTCTGTTCAAGGGCAATGTCAAAGCAAGGCGATTGAGTTTTTACTAGGCCCATTGGAAATCGAAAATATTGAGGAAAGTAGGTATCTGCTTGTGTAGATTGTGTTTTTGAGTGAATGGTGTTCACCCCGTGATGCTAATGTTAGTAGTTCAAAAAGAGCTTGATATTATCATTCTATGGTCAGATGGTTGTTCTAGTCAGGGTTGAAAGAGAACAATTTTTTCATTTGTTATGAAATCAAATGACAGCTTCAGAGTAATTTGATACATATTTCTTGAACATCATATTTAAAGTTCATAAGATACTCATTTCATTAAAAACTAGAGTCCCAATAAAAAAGAAACTCAGTTTTCTAATATCTGGAATTCACGACCATAATATATTTTTATTTCTAGATGACCAAGATGAGGCAGCCACCAACAAAGTTGTGAAGAAAAATATCACTGGAAAAAAGAATAACACAAAATTTTCACTTACAGCACTCATTTTTATATCTTGCAAAAACACCACAAGAAATTGAAGAATGGATATACTTTTTTAATTCTAAGAAAACTTCAATTCAATCTTCCACAATTGACGAAGATATAACAAAAATTCAAGAAGAGTATACATACTTCGATGGAATTAGATATAAGTTTTTCTATGTTATAAGAGCTGTTGATAGTTGTTTAAAAATTATTTATATGTTTCCGATTTGATTTTTCTTCCTGAAAGTATTATGTGTCGGTCGTTTATTGAATACTTTTTTATTTAACGTCAAGGAATTGTATACAGTAAAACACATATCTTATGTCAATATTTGAAAAATTATGAATAAATTGTATTATTCCAATTCAATGAATCTTTTGTATCTATTTGTAGTTATCTTTGGAACGTTCTCGTTCGACAATGCCATCATAATTGCTTGGAGCATTAGCAATAATATATAGACATTTTTTCCCTATTTGCAGTTATATACCTGTCACTATATACATATACATATATATATATATATATATACATATATACATATATATATATATATATATATACATATATATATATATATATATATATATATATATATATATATATATATTTATTTATAAATATTTATATATATATATATATATATATATATATATATATATATATATACATATATATATATATATATATATATATATATATATATATATATATATATATATATATATATATATATATATATATATAATTTATATATATATATATATATATATATATATATATATATATATATATAAGTGTAGTCTATTTTATTTATGAAAATAAAAATTTTGAGGGGGTGCAACCTGTAGGCTCAGATCGATGTATTTTTACATTATATTAACGTCTTCGAACATTGAACGATGTTCGAAAGTCATTGTGCGCATGGCTTAGAAATAATGTATCGGTGATTGAGTCAATGTCCTGAGTTCCTTAATTCAATGACTGCAGTTGATCGGTTGATGTACAGAAAACATTAATATCATGCTGGATGTTGATTGAATGATACACAATGGTCATTAGTAGAATGTACTTTGTTTTGAAATCCAGGTGATGAAATTAACGCCTCTCGGGGATTGATATAATCACTTGAACATCAAGCAATTAATAATAATACATTGAATCAATGAACTAGAGCATCGGTTGAAAATTGATGTCCGAATACATTATCACAATGGTTTTATTCATTAATTTCACGTACGTTTTTCGTTCTGTGTAGATTAACAAAAAGCAGTAGATTTGACGATACCAGGCCTCAAATTCTTTTCTTTTCCCCACATTTTATTATGAGTTTGGATCTTTCCAGCCTATCAACTTCTCTGTATTTTCGCTGGAGTAAATGTTCACCCACATATAGCTTCACATTTCTACTCGAAACTAACATTGTTATAGGAAAAACTCAAAAAACTTTCAAATCTCTCATATAACTCGCATTAAAAGTTGGTTTTGAGACGCCATGTTCTGACATTGTCACCTAAGCTCCGCCTCCATGTCAGATCCCAATAAGTAAGTCATTTTATTTTTTTGATTTCACAGAGAATGATGTTAAAACAGCTGTAAAGATGCTAAAACCGCCTTTTTCCTCTGGTCATGATAAAATTTCCATGTCCATCATAAAAAAAAGTATCCATATGATATTTGCCCCCTTGCACATCTTATCAATTGTGCATTCAGAGAAGGTTGCTTTCCTGATGACATCAAGGTTGCTTTGGTTAAGCCACTATTTAAAAGGGAAATGCATATGATTTGAATAGTTATAGGCCCATTATTCTATCAAGTTTTTCCAAAATATTTGAGAAAGTTCTGGCTCTCAGACTCCTCAATTTTTTTCGGAAGTTCAATATTCTTGCTGATAGTCAGCATGGTTTTACAAGGAATAGAGGCACTGAGACTGTTATATTCTAGCTGGTAAATACTGTTCTTGTGGCGCTTGAGGATGGCGAGGTTCCATTGGCTTTGCTGTTCGACTTGACTAAGGCTTTCGACTCTATTGGGCATAAGTAGGGTTGCCAACCCTCCCGGATTGCCCGGAAGACTCCGGTGAAAATGGTTAACCTCCCGGGTTGCAATAATTTCTCCGGTTTTTCGAAAATTATATGCTACCGTCGCTCTAACAAACTTCTCTAAAGGTCAAGATTTTGTGGTGAAAACCTTCAACTATTAAATGCTGCTCGAAAGCAAAAAAAATATATATATATAAATTTAAAATTGATTGACATTTTCTTACATCCGACCCTCAGCCGACACTCCTTAAAATTCTCCCGGGTTGATCCTTTCGAGAGTTGGCAACCCTAGGCATAAGGCTTTACTATCTAGGCTTGAGCTGTATGGCGTTAGAGATATCTCCTTGAGGTTTATCGAGAGCTAACTGAGCAATCATCGTCAGAGAGTTGTTCTCACTTCGGATGGTACAGTTTACTCCTCTGAGGAGCGACATCCTACTAGAGGCGTTCCTCTGGGGAGTGTGCTGGGACCTTTGCTTTTTATTGTTTTTTTAACTCTCTTTGCTACATAAAGCCATCATATAGTTGTAGGTCAATTCTTGATGCTGACGACAGCAATTTCTTGGTTATATCAAGGGATATCGCATCCTGTATCCAGGCCGATAGAGATGAATGGTGTAACGACAATGGTCTAATTCTGAATCATAGCAAGACTCAGGATATCTTCTTTCGAGGTGTAAAGTCTGTAAAGGCTATCATACCTCACTGTGCCTTGTTAGCAGTACTGTCACCTTGGTGGACTCAGTTAATTTCTTAGGTGTTGCTCTGGACAAACATCTACGGTGGAATAATCATGCGGCTAAGTTAAGAAAGACTCTGAATTCTGCTGCTTTTATGTTTATCATGATCAGAAGCAAGGTGGATGCTGCAGTTATGAGAACTCTCTACTTCGCCAGTTTCGAATCTGTACTAGCGTATGGAATTATCTTTTGGGGCAGTTCGTCTAGTGCTGATGAAATTTTTCTCATTCTAAAAAGGCTCTTGAGGATAATGTGCAGGTTGGGCTTTCGAAAATTCTGCCGCGGAGTTTTTAGATCCAACAGAATACAAACAGTTATTGATCTATTCATTTATCGTATTTTTGTCTCCCTCAAGTTGCAGAAAAGTTATTTTTTACCATATATTAATGAAAATAATACTAGGCAACTCCATCCCTTCCTCTTTTCAATACATGGTACTACTAGATTTGAAATAGGACCTCAGTATATGGCCATGCGTTTGTTTAATTTGCTTCTTAAGCATTTACAAGTTATTAATGATTTTAGGTTATTCAGAAAGTAATTTCTTTTCCTTTAGACTTGTCTCTATTTATTCAATAATATTGTTATAAACTGTTATATACTGTAATGTGAATAATTGTTGAGATTAATGAATATTATTATTATTATTATTATTATACTAGTGTAATGAAAATTGATCTCACTAGATATATTTTCGAAAACAGGATTGAGCGACATTACCCATTTAGCCAGAGCGGCGTCATTCAAAGTCAAGGGCAATGGCGATCGAACCTGATTTATAACGTTTTCCTAATACTCAAAAGTCATATATAAATACATTTGGTGTTAAAAGATTGTATTTGAAGAACTTGTAACTGTTTCAAATTTTGAAATAAAATTAATATTTTGCAAACTACATCGTATTTTTCTCTAGTGAACGCCCCTATCTACCCTACTATTGAGGAATATATGTTAATCTAAAATAACATGAGTATTTTGTGATATATATTTGAAGTGCAGCTAAGCCACCTAGTTGTTGCTATCATGCCTATAGCCACTTAGCCACAACTCTTGCAATGAGTTTCTCATTGATTCTCTTTGATAATGACATATATAACAAGCATTAAAAAAATAAGAAAAAATTTCCGTTCAAAGACAACACAAAACAACAATATTCAATTTATGGAGGAAAAAAATATCATCAATTTTTGATTTTTTAATTTATTTGAAAAGCGAATGATCTATCAAATCTAAAAGTATATATGAAATCAGCTAGGAATTGTCTGAACATTTTTTTAATCTCCTATATCAACCGAGATAGCAATGTTGGTGCCTTCATTTTAGGACAGATGATTCAAAAACAAAAACACATGAGTTTTAAAGTTGACTATTTCGACAACTATCAGCCAAATCTTCGAAACCCTTTCTATCAACATTATGGGGGGCACCTACACATAATGCCCATTTAGTCAATAAGTATCTGGAAAACTTATCTTATGATCAATGGATAGCCAACAATGGACCAAATTTTTGGCCACCTCACTCTCCAGATCTATCAGTACTCGATTTTCATTTATGGAGAACAGTGAAAAATAACGTATATGACACCGCAGTGACCACCATGAGGCGAGTAAGTACAGCATTTGAAGAACGTATTGCCATCAGGCAATAAGAAGAGCCACCCGTGAACAATTGCGGCATAGATGCGCAAAATGTCTAGAAGTTCAAAGACACCAATTCGAACATTCACTTAAATAATTTTTTTAACATTTCTATTTCCAGTTTGCGGTATCAATATTTTCGTTGTTAAAAACTGGTTTATTTCTTTATAGTTTTCTTTTTCGGGTCCAAAGTTCTTCAAGTTTTTTATAATTCGTCTCATAGTATTTGGTGTTTCATATTTTTCGAATAACTTTATCACATATAAGAATATAAAATTGGCAATATTTCCAAAACTAAAAATTTTAGGTATAGAAAACCTCGTACAAGATTACCTTGATATTTGATGCTCAATACTACAGAATAAGAAAAATTGGGGGTTTCCATTTGTAAAACTTGATTTTTGTCAGTTTTCTTAATCTCATTTTAGATCTTATTTTTGAGCACCCTGTATAATCAGTTATCCAAATTCTATACAAAATCCATTGAAGCAAGTCTTTTTCAACAAGGAATCCACCCCAAAGTAAATAACAAGGGCATCGTTTTAGGAAAAATTGATAATTATGTTAGGGCTTGCAATCGTCATTTTTGACATAAAAATTTAAATATTTCAAAAACGTTTAGACTTAGGTATAGGACATGATGCATAAAATCTGCCTAGAATATTGAGAAGAATTCAAAAATGTAATAATATATAAGGTGTCCTATCGAAAGTAAGTGACTTAGGGTCTACTTCCGGTGTAACCGGAAATGCCCAATAGATGAAAATATTTTAACTGAGTAGGCCCTAAGACATCTAGCAAGTTTCCAAAATTTCAAATTTTTTCCAAATTCATTTTCTGAGATATCGATCGATGCAGTTCCTGCTGGTCCACCCTGTATATTTATATATGCATTATTCATTGTTGATTGTATTAAGTAACTTAGTCAGCATGAATTAGGTCAATTGCAATGCTATTTATCGGGAATTTTTCCAGCCAGGGGAGATAAGATGATAAGAACGAGGATATGAAAATATTTGCATTCTGAATGACAAATCATTTTAATACGTCTTTGTTTAGCGAGTTTGATAAGAAAATGTTAAACTTTTTTTTCTTTAACTCAAGGGACCTACAATTTACCGCCGGTTCCGAATGGCCAATGGGCTTGAATCTAAGTCATTACCCAACAGATTAATTATTGAACCACCAAATTCCGGACATACACAACACACAAGAGCAAGGGACTCCAACCTTTTAATCAGATTATTTGGATATGCATTATGAAGTAATTCTTTATGTAGAAACCTTATGTTTTTTTCTCTCATGGTATGGAGGCATATCCTATAATTAGGATTAATTAAAATACAAAAAGAATTACTTGATAATTCATATCCAAATTTAATAAACTTTTATATACCACTCCAGTTGATCTTTCTATGAAACCAACATCAATTCAAAATGAAAATGTCAAAATAGGACTAATAAAGTCCGTTAACATCAATAAAGAAAATATATTGTTCACTTCCTAAAATCAGAGAATTAACTCCCAAAATATCTAATGTGATTAGATAGAATCAGGACATCATTATAGCTCACAAACAAGTCAATCCAGTAAGCTTTTTATTTACATACCTGACAGATGAAACAAAACTATTGGACAAGTCTCATGTTATATACGAGATACCTTGCCAGGATTGTAATCTAAAATATATACAATCACGAGTTACATCCCACCGCAGTGACATAAAAGGTGAAAAAATCTTTGTGCTTTGGCTCAGCACATAATTACTGAAAAACACACACCTGACTTTGATAAAGTCAAAATATTGGGGAGTGAAAGAAATACCTATAAACAAGACATGATAAGGAACAGATAGATTACATTCAATGGATTGACGAGGATAGTTCCATCAGTTTGTCAGAACAATTATAATATCAACATCAGAATATAAACCAAAAATAAGAATTTTCATTGTGCTGCAATCACATCCCGCAGGAAACATGCATGACATATATCATAGAGACTAATGCATTTTTTAAGAATGCGCAGGGCAATGGACGTAATTGCCAATTACAATTGGTAAATCCAATTGCTCTGTTCTGTGTGTTTATTACTATGTATGAAGAAAAGTGAAAAAACTCATTTTCAACATAAAGCATTATTAAACTCCATTGCAAAAACACTGTTCGTTAGAACAAACAATAATTTGTTGAAAAATCTGTTCGTTAGAACAATTATCAATATCTTTGGTGTACAGTGACTTTGTTCATCTAAACTACAATATAAAAAAAGTATTATTAGGATTATTAAGTCATAATAAAACGAAAAGATGCAATACCTTCCACATCGACATCTAGTAATAATATTGATGGAAAAGTGCCCCGTACACACAGTAAATGTAGGTCTGTCAAGGTGGTGGTTTTTTGTAAATAAAATTTGGTGTTGGTTTTCAAATAGGAGATGAGCTTAATGTGCTGAAAAAAGAAGATTTTGCTCTAGGATTTATGAATAATACAATGGAAGACAAGTTGCAGAAATTCTCAAGTATAATATGCATGGATGGCACTCACGGCACAAACAGAAGAGGAATGGACTTGACAGTTATGTTGATTAACGGATTACAAAAATGCAGGATTCCAAAACAAGAATTAAACCGGACTATTTTATGAGCGATGATGATCCTAAATATTTCAACGCCTGAGCAAAAACAATGAAATACTACCCAAAATGGCTTTTATGTACTTGGCATGTAGTGAAGAACTGGAACATTCAAGGCAAAAACAAAATCAAGAACCAAGAAATCAAGAAAGAAATAATGAATGAAATGAGGAAGATAATCACCAAAACTAGCGAAGATAGGATGCTAGAAATAACCAACACATACCTATTAAAATTGCAAGAGGCAGGCGAAACTGGTTTTGTCAATTACTCGACTACGTGAATAATATATTTTGATTTGCATATTTACCTGTTTAAAATGCACTTGATTTGCTACAGGTAGAGGTAACTAAAGATGTAGAGGTTTATGGTCAGTACAAGGTAAAATCTTTCAGTGATTCTAAAATATATATGGTTAGTTTGAGGAAAGTATATGAGAGTGAATGTAGGACATTATACGGCCGAGTATGCAAAATTTGCATTCATCGATATGGGTGTAATTATCCTGATTATACTGTGAAAAGACCTTGTGCAAGCATGTTCACTTGGTACGTATGTATGAGAAGCACATGGACACTAACTCTGTTGCAGACGATTTTGCAAAAACTTTAGCAGAATCCTCGACAACCAAAACACAAAAAGAGATAGAAGTATGCCAGTTCATTGAAGAGGTGAGAAACCGCAAAGCCAAATTAAAGGGTGACAACGCACGAGCCGCCAACCGCCGCGGTTGGCGGTCGAGAGGTAGCGCGGATTGCTCTTGCGGAGGCTGACGCGGATTGCTCTTGCGGAGGCTGTCGCGGTTTCTTGATCGCTAGTCGTCATGAAAGTGTCCGCGGTAGTAGCTGTAGCCATTTGGCAAATTTATATTCTAAAATCTAAAAAACGAAACAAACGTCTTTGAGCAAAATATTGCATTCACCCTCTGCTTCAACAAAGAAGTAGTAAAGAAGCATTCGTAATTTTCTATAGAGAATTGAGAAGCTTCGAAGATAAATTTTTCAATTATACTAGAATGTCAACGTCGTCTTTCGGTGAATTACTGAACAAAATTGAAAAGGAAATTACCGGAGTGATTAAAAATATCAAATTTACTACAAATGTTAAATTAATAATGAAGGAAAACCGCGCGAAATTAAGGTCTCGTGCGTGGTCTGTCATTAAATTCTGTACAAATCGACACGCAAGACCGCGCGGTTGCCGCGTTCGCCGCGCCCTATGTCGACTACCGCCCAACCGCGCGGTTACGTGGTTGCCAGTGCGTTGTCTACCATATATTCCTGTACTAATTAACAACCGCCCGACCGCTAACCGCCGCGGTTGGCGGCTCGTGCGTTGTCCTACTAAATCAAGATGGGACAGCCACGGACCATGACAAGAGGAATGCACAGCTGAAATATAATTTCAATTGAGCAAAAGATCTTCAGGATGAAGATTTTGCTGTTTTTATCAACCAGTTGCAGTTGGCAAAGAAGGACATAGATGTGAAAAGGTCTGAAGCACCAAAGAAGAGGAAAATAGAAAAACAGGAATATTTTCCTTCAAATAAGCGTTCAAAAGTGAATGAGAAATATAATTTGAATACATTTATACTTTCTTTTGCCAGAAAATAGATTTACTGAAGGGTATATTCTACCTATTCAATAAGTTTATGTTAATATGGGTATAAAACATGATTTACCTTCATTTATAGATTTTCTTTTTTCAGAATTGATATTAGCAAAGTGGAATAGGCTCATCCTTATGGTCATCAATCTTCATACAAAATGTTTAGTATATAATATTAAAATTTTAATTATGTATTGTTCTTTGGGTTTATTCATTGCCAAATAACTATTGTTTAAAGTAAGTCCTTAAATGTATATGAATTAGTTAATGATATTGTATACAATGTTACACATTGCGCATAAGGATCTAGCTCTGTTTTTGTGTTTTGATTATTACTAGAGTTGGGTCTTTTTGCGCAATGCCAAACTTTTCATCGCAATTAAATAAATAAATGATATGTTAATTTACATAGTATTTTTGAACTTCTCATCTTCTTCAGTTTATAAGTATTCCCTGTAATTGAAGCAAAGTGTGTTAAGGAATAAATGAATAATAAAAAAATATATGTCTTATAACTACAAAATATTTTGGCTAACCAAATTTTGATTGCATTTAAAGTTTCCTTCTAGAATTGTTTTCTGTATATCATATTGATGTTAAATAATAATTGAGAAAATCTTACGCATGGTTTGCATTCCTACGCTATTTTAACTTACGAACTTTCGCGCCTTAATTTAAATTTTTTAGATGGCGCATAATATTGTGGCTTATGCCCATGCTTTAAAAAATGCGGCGTGTATTTATGTATCATCTAATGTTTTGTGGGTTCTAAAGTTCATTGAGTATTGTGGTCTACTTAACCTGAAAGTATGAATTGTTTGAAATTTTCAAGCTTTAGGAAAGAAATTTCTTGAGTAATGTTAAGAGTATTAATGTGGTTTAGTTTATATGTTAGAAATATATTAGATTATGATTTTCAACCTCACATACTTGGTAAGTTGATATTCTTGCGGATTCTATGTAGTTTTGATACATTTTTGTTGTTAGTTGATATTCTTGCAGATTCTATGTAGTTTTGATACATTTTTGTTGTGAGTTGATATTCTTGCAGATTCGATGTAGTTTTGATACATTTTTGTTATCATATTATAGAGTGACTGAAGGAGGAATGAAGCAATTTCGAAAGCTCTCACCGTATGAAGAGTATTTCCCAAATCAAACTAGCTGCGTTCCCGTTCAAAAATTAATATTGATACATTACAGCCGTTACATAACCCTAAATTTATATAAATATATATATATATATATATATATATATATATATATATATATATATATATAAAACATATATACAACAAAATATACACACACATAGAACAGTAAATCATCGAAAATACTGATCAACTTCAACATTGTTGAACTCCCCGACGTTATAAATAACCTCCCGAACAAGAATACACTAATTTTACTAAATAATGAATTACGTGACATCTGCCTGACACTCTACGGCAGCGTATTGTAAAGATTCATACCAATAAAGTTTACTCCATTCTGTGCCACCGTGAGTCTGAAATAATGCTTTCTGTAATCCTCCCTGCCTCTGGTGTTATGCGCATGGAAACGAGAATTCGTGGTATACCACTCAGGATTGCCATGCACACAGAGAAGACACTCCAAAACGAAAAGAGGTGGCAGGATGAGAACTCTCCGAAAGTGTTCCTACAACAATCTCGGTACTTTAATCCCCCCAGTATTCTCACTGCTCTACGCAGGCGTTCCTCATATGTGCACTATGTCCCCAGAAAATGATACAGTATCTTGGGTTAGATCAAAGCATGGTTAACAGATTTAAGTACTCTAGCCGATAGTAATGGAGTTCTCAAAACAAAAATATTTTTGCTGATTTTAGAGCACAGTTGGCTCACATGAGAAACCCACTTCAGATTGGAGTCAGATACACACCAAGAAACTTTACATCCATATCCATTTCTGAGGAATCGAATTTCTTCAGTAACATGACCCACCTATATGTTTTATCCTCATTCATACTCAACTCATTACTGGAGAACCAATTTCTGGCCATCGCCTGCGTATCATTCGCGATCCCCTTTGAAATGTTAATATCGGAGCTTCTGAGTTGAAATGCTGTGTAATCAGCAAAAGGAGTACTCAGGAAGATCATTAACAAAAATTTTAAAAAATATCGGCCAAATGGTAGACCCTTGAGGTACACATTTTCTGCTATAAACCTCATCTGAATACATACCGCTGGAGAACACCACCTGCCTTCTATTGCATAAAAAGCTCTTCGTTAGTCCGACACTGTTTAAATCAAATCCATAGCCTTTTAATTTTTTCAGAAGTACGAGGGTTGCTATTTATATTTCTGGCCTAATGATGAAAAAACAAATATGTAGGATTGAAATTGGTTTTATTGGTTTTCAAAATATTCTCCATGATGATCAATACACTTTTGCATGCGTTTGAACCAATTTTCAAATCACTTTTTTCAGTCCGGTTGGGGTAACTCCAAAACATGCGTTTTGAATGCATCAACCGCTTCTTCGGGGGTCGAAAACCGTTGTCCGCGTAATTTATTTTTGATGTGGGGGAATGAGAAGAAGTCATTGGGTGCCAAATCAGGGCTGTACGGCGGATGACCCATCAGTTCGATCTTTCGTTCCGTCAGAAATTCCTTTGTTCGATTCGCCTGTTCTTCTGCTTTTTTCGAATTTCTCCGATGACTTCTGGCAAACAAATGGTCGTGTACCATTCAGAATTGACGGTCCTGCGTTACTCTAATGCCACTGTAGCCACATGACCGTTAATGCCGAAGAAACAGGCAACCATTTGTTTCGATGCGCTTCTTCCTCGAACAACTTTTGTTGGTTTTGCCTCGTCTTGGAAGACCCATACAGTTGATTGCTGTTTTGTTTCCGGCTCATATGCATAGATCCATGTTTCGTCACCTGTGTAGATGTTATACGCAGCCTTTGATGTACCTTGAACATATTTTTCCAACATTTCCTTGCACCAATCGACACGAGCCTTTTTTTGAGCGTTTTTCAGATTATGCGGGATACAACTCAAACAAATTTTTTTTGCGCCCAAATGTTCATGCAATATCTTGTTGATGCTAGTCATACTAATGTCCAAAGACACCTCTATCTCACGGAATGTCACATGACGATCTTGCTTTTATCAGTTCACGCACAGCATCGATCTTTTCTGGCACAACAACGGATTTTGGACGACCTGCAGGGGATTTGTCCTGGATCGAACATCGACCACGATTAAATTCGTTAAACCAGTTTTTTACAGTACTGTAGGATGGCGCTTTATCGCTGTATAAAGAATTAAGTTCATCGAAGCACTCTTGTTTTGACAATCCACGTCGAAAGTTATGAAAAATAATCGCACGAAAATGTTCACGATTCAATTCCATTTTTCGAAAGAGAAGAACTTTTCAATTTACTGTCAACAA
This sequence comes from Cynegetis impunctata, assembly GCA_030704885.1. Lineage (NCBI taxonomy): Eukaryota > Metazoa > Arthropoda > Insecta > Coleoptera > Coccinellidae > Cynegetis > Cynegetis impunctata. The sequence goes on along the minus strand of JARQZK010000072.1, from coordinate 147,505 downwards.
CACAAATAAAGCTATAATGGTAAATTGTTTGCAGAATTTATATTTAAAAATATTAAATTATCGTTTGGAAACGTCAGCGGTCGCCTAGCAACGCTTAATGTTGCCAAGGCCAGAAATATGAATAGCAACCCTCGTATTTCATGGGAGACAGTCGAAGGACTCACTCAGATCCAAAAAAACTGCTACGCGAACATTCCCTCCTCAAAACACCGAAAAGCAGCACTCACAAATCTCAAAATATCGTCAGACGTACCTCTGCCCCTCCTGAAACCAAATTGATTGTCTGAAAATAACTTATTATGCTCAAAGTATTTAATGATTCGGCTACAAAGCACCTTTTGATATATCTTGGACAATATGGGAACCAACAATATTGGGCCTCCCCTTCTTCTCAATTCTTGAAAAAGAGAATTGTTTTGTTATGTTTAGGCAGTGCGGGAATACACCTTAAAAAATGCACCTATTCAGGAGGTTCGTTATGAGGAACAACAATGAGTTAATATTCCTTTTAAGTAATCCCGTGGATAATCCATAGTAATCTTTAGATTTAGAATTTTTTAATGATCTAATTATATCACGGACTTCATTATAAATAACCTCTACGAATGAAAACTTCAGATGGAACTCTTCTGGAAAATTCGGTCCTATTAACACCGTTTAAATTAGGTATGCGACTCAATAACAAGTCTGGCATTTCCCTGGAATAATCATTAAATTTATCAGCCCTTATATTTACAGGGTTTCTTCTTTTAGTGATGCCTCTCTTACGATTTATCAATTCCAAAGTAGTTTTATTTATGTTATTGGATCCATCAATAATATTGTCATAGTAATCATTTTTTCAAAGTGGCTCTATAGATGAATCGTAGTCTTTTCCTAGCCACCTTCAAGTTCTCAGTATGATAATAACCTTACATATCATCAAACAGCCTAAGCCTATTGCATATTTCTCTCAGTTCATCAATGAACCAATTGTCTCCAGATTTAGACCTTGAGGTTTGCACCTTTTCAGGGAAAGATATTTGGAAATTATAAACAATATTCTGTTGAAATGTGCTGACAACATCCCCACAATTAAGACTAGGGTTCTTTATGAAATCCCAGCTCAAGTTTTCTAGCATTCTATCCATCATAGAAAAGCCTCTCTCAGTTAAAGGTCTACATCTATTAACAATAACATTGTAACGCATAGGAATGAGATCCACATGTGCACTTTTGAGAATAATGGTCCGAAAATTCGATTCATTTTTCGTTGCAGAACGAAACAACCAAAATTTGGTAGAATTTTTCCAACCGCCGTCACTTTTATGTAAATATTTGATGTTTTTTCATGGTTTTTGAAAATTTGCCAAACTCCACAGCTTCTGCAATTGGGTGGAGAATACGATACGTAGATTGAGTTGATGTTGAGAAACGTTCGTTCGTTGGTTTGAATGTTTTTCCTCAACCACGATGCAGTTCGCAATTTTTTTTTTATAAAATAGATTATTTTCTACTTTTTAATTAGATATGTTGTTTAAACGTGAATTTTCAAAATAAAATTCGATTCCTTGGAATCGCTTCTTGATGCTATGCATTTCGCGCGAAACATACGACCTTAGTGATGGAGCTCTACTGCTCACGAGTTTTTTTTCTAGTATGATACATTATTTAGTCGTACTATCTGTTTTTTTGCGGCGACAAGAACTTATTTTGTCGCTGATTTGTTTATAAACTGCCGTGAGAATGATTATATATATATATATATATATATATATATATATATATATATATATATATATATATATATATATATATATATATATATATATATATATATATATATACATATATATATATATATATATATATATATATATATATATATATATATATATATATATATATATTCTCCTTTAAGATATCGCACATATTTTGGAGTCGACCGATCAGTTCTTTTTATGTATAACGTCATTACATGGGAAGTGAGTGAGGAAACATACGAATGCTCGAACATCGTGAAGATCCGAATATTAATTAGGTAGCGAAGCCGAAGTGTAAACCAAAGAAAGCACCCTTTTGTTCTTGATGGACAGTTTCCAAGTGGCCTTACAATTTGACAATCATTATTTTCACTTAAATTCAAAGACATTATTAATTCGCTCAGTCTTCTGTTATTGTTTTAACTTTACCTAGTTTTTGTGAGAGAATATTAAGGTTAAGAACTTCGCCAATATTTGTACCGTATGAATATATTGTTAAAATAGCGTTTTAACCTTACTGAATATTTCATATGTATGTATAAATATATATATATATATATATATATATATATATATATATATATATATATATATATATATATACATATATATATATATATATATATATATATATATATATATATATATATATATTTATATATAACTTTGTCGAGATATAGGTATCTACCTCCGTATTTTGATATATTGCTTCGGGGATTAGGGAGCAACAATTGACGTCAAATTGATAGATAAAAGATTTTTTAGCTGTTTACTTATAATAATTAATAATTGTTCGTCCCTGTGAAATTTACATACAAGTTCATTAGTTCTCTATTTTGCTGAGTAGGAGATGTTCTTAAAGATCGTTTTTATCTCAATTTTTTCATGATATAATATTATACTAATATAAGAATCATGTATTGGAAAGATATAATTTAGAAAAGCTTGCAATGTTTGATTCGAAATCTGTACATTCGGACCATCTGCAATATCATCGATAAGGATGTCTGCAATTTAATTCCCACTTGACAAGATACGAGTCCCACCTTGCTCTTGGGAGTTGTGTATGTCAGGAATTTAGTGGTTCTATTTATAAAAATAAATTGTTGGGTAATGTACTTCGTTTACAAGCCCATTGGCCGTTCGGAACCGGCGTTAAACTGTAGGTCATTCGAGATAAAAAAAAAAAATTATTATCAACTAAGTGCAAATAATTTTTATATTACGTTGTTACGAAGTTACGTTGTTACGAAGTTTCAAATATTATTTCTATTATAAATGAGGAATAGTTTCAATTATTTCTTGCCATGACAAAAGTTTTAAGAACATAACCCTGTAATTCAATGCTTACATATATTAATCTATATTGTATTTATAGTAAAGATGAATAAATTTGCGCTCATCAAAAAAATGTATTCCTTCATAAATCCATACCCTCAGGTCATTATTTATCGGTTACTTTTATCATGTACAAATAACAACAGGAAATATAGAAAAATATAGTTCAGCAACTTACTTACGTCAATGAATTAGGAAAAATTACTTAAGCAAAATATTCAGCTTTCTGGGTTGATGGAACATTTTATTCTTCATGTTTATTCGCTGATAAATAACTATTGTACAGGGTGGGCAAATTTTGTTTGTTTGTATAGGGCAACTCGCTAACTATAGAAGATTTTAAAAAAATGCAGGATATCGAGTTATAAACAAAAGTTCGATTTTTCAGAATGTCATAGTTGTTTACAAAGTTACCAGATAATAGCATTCACATTCTTAATGCATTTTTTTCTGTATTTTCTAGTGGCGTCGAGAAAGGGTGTAATTTGAAGTTATAGCATACCTAAGGTTGTATTTTTTCAAATAGGAAGTATAGGTGGCTATGGTTTGATTGGAACGGTTTTTTGAAGATTGCTAACCATGATTAAAATGTTGTGTAAGTCTTCAATAGAGAAAATAATATCTTTTGAAATTACTTTTTGCATTTTATTATTTTTGTTTCTGGAAAGCGATTGGAATATATCTCAGATGCAATGTCACAATTTTTATCACTTGAAAATCCGTTCCAACCAAAACATAGCCAACTATGATTCCTATTTGAAAAAATACAACTTCAGGCCATAACTCGAAATCACACCTTTTATTTCACGCTACAGGAAAAAGTACCTTGAAAATGTAAAAGTTATTATCTTTTAACTTCACAAATAACCATGATATTCACATGTCTCTAGAAGTCGAAACATCGAACTTTTGGTTATAACTCGATAGCCAATTTTTATTTTAGCAATTGAATTTGTCTCGTAATAAGAGATTGAGAATATGACCTTCATTTTTCTGTACCTATCTCTTATAGTTACCGAGTTAACTTACACAAACGTCGAAATTTTTCCATTCATAAAATCACAAATTTACAAATTTGTTACCCAATTTAGTGAGGTAGGTATATTTTCTATTTCTTATTATCAATATTGAATGAAATTGATTGAGCATATGAGAAAAATTTACATTTCCATCAATCGAAATTCACTATTTATAATATAAAGGATAGTATTTATAAACTAAGATATGATGAAATTTTATCAGTGAGATAGTATAGGTACGCATTTTAAATTAAAATGAAAGAAATAGTTTGATATCATTCATATATAAGACTCTTTAAATGTAAAAATGATATATTTATATATTGTGCACCAAATAATATCTATAAATAACAATGATAAATCGCAATATATGCAATACAAGCATCTTTACAAATGACAAACAAGATAGTTACAAATACTGATAATGTTAGAATGAACCGATGAATCATAAGATGTAAATCCACCGGAGGAAGATTGTGGAACATTGTGGAACATTTTTGTCGCTGTTGCTTGTTTCCGTAATGTTCCTTGAAATTTCCCTTATGTTTCGGCAACAATTTTACCCATGGCAACAAGGACAAAAATTTAGCAGCAAAATGTTCCTCCGGTGGAACAGTGCCTAATGCCTATAGCCTCCTTCATCGATGCCGAAACATCTGTACATTATCGGTGAAATAGTCCAGTAGCTGAAGTGCCTTATTAAGAAAATCTGTATCTAGTAAAATTTGTAAACGCTGAAAATGATACTTGCTCATAATTTTTGACTTGATGTCACCATAATGAGTCGTTCAAGTTAATTTCAATATTTGAAATATGAATATACGTCAGATAGAAATTTGAGTAAGCACCTACACTTCACTGCTTGAATTACCATATTACGCAAAGCTAGAGAGGTTTTTTTTCATGTAAAAAGTGAAAACCAGCTGCGCCATTGTTTGTAAAATAGCTCCATATGATATAGTGATATGTTTTTCACTCGACTTTATTATTTATAACTTTGTTATTAACAATTTAATTAAATTGTTAATAACAACGACTCGATCAGACCCTTAGTTTGAGAGGAAATCGGAAAAAACCGGCCAAAATGCAGTTTTTTCAAAAATTCTTAACTGGCTTATTTTTAAGTTAGTTGTAGCGTATATCCTCCGGCCAGTATTAGCTATTGATATAAACTTCATTTGTGCGAAGATCGGAAACTGTCCGATGCATAGTTTTTGATCTGTGGCCATTTGATTATGTTACTATGCAATTTTCCAGCAGACCTGAATGCGACAGGAAATCGGACCGATTTCAATTTAATAAAAAGATTTTGAAAGTAGAATTCTCATAGTTCAAAACGTTTATCTTGGTTTTTCATAAAAACGCTGAGGAATATGTTAAAAATAAAGCTGAGCATGACAAAAAACGGCCGAGCGCGTGAGAGTAGGTAGTTGAAGAGTGGGGGTTTACAATTATTATCTGACAACGTTTAGAAATTACTGTCATGTTCAAAATGCCGACGCTTTCGAATGTCATACTTCTCCTTGCCTGCTGCTCTACCCCCACTCTTCGACTACTCTCACGCGCTCGGCCGTTTTTCGTCATGTTCAGCTTTATTTTTAACATATTTCTCAGCGTTTTTATGAAAAACCAAGATGAACGTTTTGAACTATGAGTATTCTACTTTCAAAATCTTTTTAGTAAATTGAAATCGGACCACACCTGTCGCATTCAGGTCTGCTGGAAAATTGCATAGTAACATAATCAAATGGCCACAGATCAAAAACTATGCATCGGACACTTCCTGATCTTCGCACAAATGAAGTTTATATCAATAACTAATACTGGCCAGAGGATCTACGGTACAACTCGAAAAATAACCGAGTCAAAAATTTTTGAAAAAACTGCATTTTGGACGGTTTTTTCCGATTTTCTCTTAAACTCTCATTTTCTTTGTCTTTTCATTTTCCATAATTAGTCTATTGACACCATCACGATTAATCTGATAGTTTCAATTTTAAAAGCAAAAAGCTTTAAAAAATGCGATTTTCAGCATAAAATTGTTAATAACAAAGTTCTAAATAATAAAGTCGAGTGAAAAACATATCACTATATCATATAGAACTATTTTACAAACAATGGCGCACCTGGTTTTCTTCTAACACTTTTTATACAAAATGCTCCCTACAAATCTCTGTAGCTTGGCCTATATATTTCAAAAAATATTTCAGATTATATCGGAAATACAACCAGAAAAAATTTATTTTTATACTTACGCAAATGTGAGACTAGACAATGGAAATGCATTTTCTCTAGGATTCTTTTTTCTTATTTTTCCAGAGTTACTATCCATAGCTTAAATGTATCTGTAAAAGAAAGAATAATATATTCTCGAGATTAACTAGTGAAGTTAGAATATTGTTTTCTAAAGATTGCATAGGCAAATTGATTGAACATTTCCTGTCCTTCAATTATCATTCATTAAAAGAGCACACATCAAATTTCTATAACACAAGAAATTCGATAATGAACTTTCCTCTAGTTCAATATAAAAAATTATAGAAAAATTGACTCAAATTTCTGGTTAAAAATCATTTTCAGAGAAGCCAAACTATATCAAATGAATTGCTATAAAGGAAAGAGCATTTCATTCATATTCAAACTTTCGAAAATCATTTATTATTACTCACAAATAACTGTTCCAATTTAGGTTACTAAAAATGTGAATTTTAACCTTTCAGGTACTGCTAGTTGGTTGCATTAGTCAATGAGACATTGCACATCGACACCATATATTTTTCAGATTCGGTAAAAATAACTGACTAATCGCAGTAATAGACTCCATATTCAATGAAAACATCATAATTTTACTTAACGATGCGGAGCAATGACTTATTTCTTTAGCTGTAGACTATAGATGAATCAGTTTAAAGAAAACAGTGGACTCTAATCTTACAAGTTTTAATATTAGTTGTTGTGTGGAAACTTACTGATAATTCACACCAAAAAAACTTAAACATATTTATCATTATGTGTAGATACAAAACACAGATGACCTGATTTAATAATTGATTATCATATTCTTTATGTCACCAATTTATTCATTAGGTATACATTTAGAAGCTCTATGTAGATTAATTAGAATAGACACAAGTGTAGTGAGTGGAACTTTGACCCACATAAAATACTTAAATCATTTTATTTCGAAAATTTTATTTTACTTCAATTTATTGTTCTGAGATTTTCATCACCTGATTGATACCGATGTAATTAATACATCTTATACCTTTATCGGCAACCATGATCTTGATTATTATTAGCGAATGGAATGTAAATGCAAGTATTGAAATAATAGCCCAGTAACTTTGTCGTGAATAGTGGGGTCTTAGTTACATCAAGAAGCTTTCGTATTCTTTTCTTTCAAATTGCGACTTAGAGACAAATTCAAGTTTTTGATCTTAGCAGATAGATAGAGCCCATCCTCCCTTTCTTCCTAATCTACCACCGTTTCCATTTCTTTCAAAACTGCTCCTCTAATCTGTTACTATGTCCCAACAGTAACATGCGGTTGATTCACTAGTTAATATAGTATTTTTAAAATTAGTTATTGAAATTGTTAGTTATAGTTATTGAAATTAGTTTTTTAATGGAACGAAGTTCCTTACGGCAGGCTTGCAGGAGATACGGATTTTGCTGCGCGACCAAACTGAAACCAGACTAAAACCGTAACGAAAACATATAACAGACACACAAGCCAATATTGTATAATACCTTCCTCTTTCTCCCTCTTTCTTTCCGTTCTCTCATCGCTTCTCTTTCTGATCCCACTCCGCCTCGCTGTGTTGCTTCTATATTTTCGAATGACTACAAAACTTCGAAAATTCATATAAAAATGAAAACATCATGTTGAAGAATGTTTTTAGTTTTCATCCACTTTTCTTCCCTTGGATATTAACGATTTTAAACTGTATCTACCTCCAATTAGTTGTTACAGTTAAATCAGTTGTTCAATTCCCGTCGAATTGACCGAAATTAATGTTTACGTCTATACCACTCTAAAAATGCTAGATCTCGTCAGATCTCTGAAACCATTCTGAAGTGACCGTGGTAAGGGTAAGACGTTTGAAGCGAAGGGTAATCAACCGTCCATAAAGTGCGTTTAAAATCTGCAGCGTTTGGGGTTTTCCCAAAAACATAGTGTGAAAGTGACTCTTATCAAAAAGTTTTAGAATAGTGTATTTATGAATAACAATCAGTAGTGAATTAAGTGTAAATAGGACTACAAAAATGACAACGAAATTTCTAATACATAAGAAACGGCCTAGAATCCCTGACTCACATAATGAGGAGATTACACATCCTTTTATAAGGACAATTCCCAAACTAGCCAGACTAACTGTCGACATTTAAACACAAAATAAGTACGAAGTACTTCACGAAAACGGACACAAAGTCGACGATATGGATACAGACTGTGAAGAAAACGAAAATGAAAGCGAAGCTGAAAAACCGAGGCAAAATGTAAGCTCCAAAAAAAAATTTAAACCACCACCGATTGTTCTTTACGGACACTTGAAAAATCACAATGATTTTATTTTAAATATCCCAGCTATTGCCGAAGGTAAATTTCACATAAAATAATAATTAAAAGCTGGAGTACCACAGGGATCAGTCTTGGATCCACGCTCTTTAAAATATTCTTTCAAGATTTTCCGAAATATCCACATACAAAAATTGCTCTTTTTGCCGATGATACGGCTGTTGACACCCATTCGCACTATGCGCAAGCATCAAATTTCCTTTTACGAAATCATTTAATCAAAATAAACGAATATTACAAAAAATGGAAGATAACTATGAATGATCACAAAGTAGAACAAATAATTTTAGTAGAAAATCTACTAATAATAAAATAATAACTTCCTCAAAAGTAAACAGCCATATCATCAAACCAAAAGATTCCGTTAAATACCTTGGAATAGAGTTAGACAAAAGACTAAACTTCAAGCAGCACATTTCCAGTTCCCTTGGCAAAGCGTATGCTGTGAATAAATCCCTATATTATCTAATGAATAAGAAAAGCAAACTAAATATAAAAAAATAAACACCTCATCTTTACCTCCAAAATTAGTCCAATCATAACGTACGCACCACCAGCCTAAGAACATGGCCTTTACAGTAATTCCAAAATAAAATGACTGATAACCAACAATACATATATACACGCATTGAGGAACTTCATTGACTATCAAGGGTAGCCACTATTCGGGACCATATTAATCGTATGTCATCCAATTTTTATGAAAATGATCTAGAATTAGAGTAAATAATATTGATAAGGAAAATAGACATACGTTGCCTTATCAAAACCTCCCAATTTTTAACAAAATATCAAAATAATTTTCCAAATCTAAGAGTTAAATAGGCATATTAACATTCAATTTTCTAAATCAGGTTTGAGTTAGGTTGTTCTCTGAAGCCAAGCAGCGTCGGTCGTGGTCAGTACTTGGATGGGTGACCGATTTGGAACACCGCGTTTATTTTATTGATTTTATTCAGAAACAATTTTTATTATAATATGAATTGCTTAAAAAATTAATAATAGTAATAGAAATCATTTTTATTGGAGGAGATAGGCGGAAGTGCTCGTATATACAAGCGAATAATGTATAATACCTTTTTCTTTCATTCTCTTTTTTTCCTTTCTCTCATCCCTTTTCTTTCTGATCTCACTCCGCCTCGCAGTGTTCCTTCTATATTATACGAAGGAACTTCGTTTCTACCTGGTGTCCCATGACACCGTTATCTTTTTTATTATTAACTATTTATCTCGGAATTTGAGTTATATGGGCCGTTGAGATCCGAAATTCTACCTATATCGGAGCTATGATGGACTGGGAGTTCAACGTGCTTCGTATATAATGTGAGTTTCAAGAAAGTTGAAATAGTGTTGATGAAAGAAAGATGGATTAAAATCTTACTAGCGCCTACTGCAGCATTAAAAGATAGTGATAATGAACGTTTATTGAAACGCTTGACTGAGATTTATGTATATACAGCATACCAGAAGCTTTAAAACAATCCTAACATAGAGACACAAATATGACAAAGCCCACAAAAGCCGGAAGTCTGTCCCCAAAGATGATGTCGATGAAAGTAGCCTCCTTAAACCTGCAGAAATGCTACAGGAGAACAGTTTTGAAGTGTTTAGTTCTGTGCAGCATCTATAATAGCCAGTACTGCGACAACCTGCCTGAACTTACAGTAGATGTCGATATCAACTCCTCCGATTTAGACGATCTCGACGATATGGATAGGCTGCTTGACTATCCAATCAGCAAACTCGCCGAAGATACTGTTGAACAACTTGTTTAACTCGTATTTTTCTTGAAAGTAACCATAACTCCTATTAATTAATACTTCCTCACATGTTATAAATGTTCTCATTTCTATATATTTATACCTATACGTGTGTTGCATTTATTAGAACTTCTTGACAAGATTTTACCTTAGAATAGTTAATAAGCAAATATTTTCATTGCATTTCAGGACAGGTCCAGGATAATGAAAATGGCATTGAAGGAAGCTGATCGGCAGATTTACTTTGACGTGGTTCTTCGAAGAGGAGGTTTTTTATTCACATTTTGTTTACACTTTTATTCACTTCATTTACCACTTCTGTACACTTGATTAAGTGTTTGTTAAATAAATATTGTATCTCAATCTTGATCGTCTGGTTGTATAAAGTGACATAGTTCAATTTTTATAACAAATCTACTTTTATGTAAGAAAAAAGTAATTCAAAATTAATTCGAGAGTTGAAAACTAACAACGTAGGAAGAAGCTTTGAAAAAAAACGCGTGATCAGCAGAACACCCTTTTCATGGAATAAATTATTCTTTGAAAAATTAAGGAAACACGCTTTGAAACCGAATGAAAAAGAAGCAAATAATTTATTTTATTATAAAAAAAATTCGCATATAAAAAAAGCAGGTCGAGATACGATTCGAACAGAATAAAGTCTCTACGAAGTGCATCCCCATTGAGTAGAAGAATGAAACCCACAAAGTATCGAACCTCAATCTCAACATCAATTTAATCCACTCACCAAATTTCAACTTTCTAACTCAATCTGCAGGAGCTGTGGAACCAAGCAAATTATGGGACATTTCAATTTTATTTTGATACTATCTTTTTTACGATTAATCAGTTGAATCAGAAGCTAGTGCTTTCATTTCCAATGAAAAAAGTTATACTTGCTAGGATAGCGAACAATGAAAGATTTTCTGAATTTCCGTAAAATGAAAATATGATTTAAAATTGAGGTAATTAAGTATCTTATTCGAGATGTTTAATTGTGCTGCAATTTCTGTTTCGGTCCGAATACAAATACATTGACGAGCCTTTTCTATGATGCTTATAAAAAGCCGACAAGTAATGAATCTATTGTGATTGAACATGAATGAGTTGGATATTTGTATAGTTTTCCCTGAAAATGTTTTTATGAACTCTCATGATTTGTGAGGAATCAAGAGTTAAAATATCCGTGCCCACCCAATGGCAGCTCGGAAAAGCAAGACATTTTTGATAAAAATCAAAGCTTATCTAATAATGTCCAATAATAAAATGATTTTCAAGTAATGACAAAATCTTTTCAAAATTTTAGGAAAATTGGACGTAGTTCGATGAAACGCTAGGCTAGAAATTTGTGAAGTTCTGTCAAGTTGTCCCTGACAACTCAACATATTTTCTATAACCTAGAAAACTCTTGTGATACCCAAGCTGGCAGAAGCTGTGAAATATTTTAAAATAGATTGTCGTTGTTTGCGGAAAATTGAGGGAAATAGGTTCTACGTTGGCACGGATAACATGTCAATATTGTTCAGTTGAAATTGAGAATTATCGAATGAAAGCTAAATTCTACCGAATGCTGAAAATTGAGGTTTTATATTTTCAGTCAAAATGAGGACACCAGAAGTCAACATTTTTAATAAAAGTCAAGAAATATATAGTACCCAGTGAAAAATAGAGGATTGAATTTGTTGGCGGTTCAAAACTGCAAAAAATATCAAAAAGCTCATTGTTTTCAGAAAATCGGTAGTTCAAAACATTGGTGCCTCGTTTAATTAGCCTCTAAAATATTTTCTAAACTAAATCAAGAATACCCATCCCTTTATCTCATTATAGTGAGCTAAAGAAAAACTTAAAATGGAATATCTTTGTTAGATATTGTATAATTAAATGAAACATTTTCAGCTAATTCTCTGTATTTAAACTTTCAACAGTTGTAAGAAGAAAATTATATTGGTGTAGTTCATTAATTTAATTTCATGAATTCAAGAAGCAAAATCTTATGAGCCATTATTTACACGCAGTATAAAGTATTATTTCCATTTTTATCATTTCAAGAGTATACTCGTATGACGTACCTGTATAAGCTTCTCAAAAAAGTAGAAGAAGATATAAGAAGATAGGTAACATCTCTCAAATGATCAGATCAAAATTACCACGTATTCGCCTTAACGTTTTCGCAGAATCATCATAATATCTTGATCATCGAAAATATACTTTATTGGGAAATAGAGGAGATGATTTCGTAATCTGCTGATAAAACTAGTCTTATTGTTTATATTGTTAAGAGATTAAACATAAATCGTTACTCACAATTTTATTTAATATCAGCTAAAATTTTTAATACCTTCTATTTCTTGAATGAATTTGTGATTAATAAGAAATCTAATGTGACCTTGTATTCCTTTCTTAATTATTGAATTTCCAATTGATCTCCAGCTGGTTTCGTTACATTTATTTATTTACATTGAAGTAGATAACCGACCTTATTGAACAGTTCAAGTTTCGGCGCGATATTCGAAATCTGAACTGTTCAATAGGGTAGTTTTTTGAGACTTTCATGACAAAACGTGAACTGTTCAATGAAGTCGTTCTTCTCCTTCAAATGGCCTGTTAGTACTTACCGATATTAAAGAGTTAATATTCAAAACTTTTTATTTGATACTCAGTTATAGTTATAAGAATAAAATTAATTTGGTTAACTCATAGTAAAGTATATAGATATTGAAATTAAATATGTGCATAAATTAATTGTCTCGTCTATATTTATTCAATTGATATGAGCGGTTAGATTTTCACGTTTTGTCATGTTCCGACAGATATTCAACAGTTGTGTTTTTCTCAGGGAACGACAGACAAACGCAAACGAACACAAACATGAAATAAGACGTCTGTCAGATACCTATTTCACAGATTATCATTATTTGGATAATGATAAGACTGATTATCCTTCATACTAAGACTAGCTCAGTTTAACATTGAATGAAAAAAATATTTAACAGTTGGACAAACATCTGATAGTGATGGACATAAAATGTATGAAGAACTGGATATGTTTATCCGTGTATAGGAAAAGAAAGACATATTGGTCTTCCAGTCCTTGCTTATCGTTCAATTGATTTGTGCTTTAATAAAAGATTTTAGACTCATAAAATTCTGCTGATATAATTCTTAAATATCTGCGAATATCTTTCGAAGGACATCCATCTAATTTTGATAGAAAAACTACCTCTGCTACATAAGCTATATAAAAATGTGTCCGATTTTGTTTCAATTTTGGTTTCGTCATCCGACATGTCCTTGTGGGTTCAAAATTAAATTTCCTACGCTCACTATAAAATCAAGGAATGAGAATAAAATTTGTCAACTGCAATCAGCAAAATAAAATATGAGATAAAGAAAAAGAATCTTTCAATTATAGAAAATTCTTAACAATCTCTCCAGGAGTAATGATACAGGTATGTTTTTCAAATACAACATTATTTAGAAGTTCTATTTTCTCCGAATACAATACACTATTGCACTAATCGTATTTCAACAGTGAGGTGTAGAAGTCGATTCTATAAATGTTTTTAACAAAAGCAAGTTTCTAATCCAACAGCAAGTTGAAAAAATTCTAATGCACGACCTTCGTAAATCACCCTGTATATATATATATATATATATATATATATATATATATATATATATATATAAATATATATATATAGGTTTGCCATATTTTTTGTCAGTGAAACCGGGGCACATTAACGTGGGAGAGCCTTACCGGAGGGTTTGGTGATATACCAAGCCCCCCAGTAGAGCAAAGAGCCCGGGGGTCCTCCGCTGATATTTTTTTTGAAAATCAAAATCAAAATGTTGAGTTTTAAGCCTATTTTTAATCTTCGCAAGTGAAGGAAGGGGAATCTGGAACCCTAAATTGTTAGTTCTATACCTTTTAAAAATAAATTTGTTCGACATAAAAATATATATTTTTTAGTGATTATTTTTTCTGATCTACCATCTTGAAAGAAGTGTTAATAAAATAAAATTCAAGATACTTCATTAAATTGTTTAATTGATCAATGACGTAGTCTTTGCTTTCAAAACAAAGCGCTCACGTCTCTCTGCCTGATAAAGAAAACGTGTACACCTCTCCACTACGTAGCGCTCACCCTCCTCATAGGCCTGTTGTTATAATTAAACTACTTACAGCCATTATTCATTACTTTTTACATCTTACAGCCTTTTTCTGGGACATCGATCAAACCGGGCGGGACACCGGAACAAGAACAAAATACCGGGACTGTACCGGTCAAAACGGGACCTATGGCAAGCCTATATATATATATATATATATATATATATATATATATATATATATATATATATATATATATATATATATATATATATATATATATATATATATATATATATATATATATATATATATATATATATATATATATATATATATATATATATGTATGTATTTTTTTCCGGTATATTTGGACCTCTATCAGACTAAATGAGCTGAAAATTGAAATCTTCAAACCTGTGGCAAAAAATGATGAAATAAAACCCCAAAAAATCCCCTCAAACAAAAAAATTTGTACGTGGATTAAGTTGATGCGAAAGTGTATTCGAGCAGTATAAACTTTCTTTCTAACCGACGCTATTTTTCTGTAGAGATTTCTTGTTTTTTCGTGATGTTTGAAGAAATTTCATTCATTTTTGTGGGTATGTTTTCTGCATCTTTTCTGCCATTCCAAATTGACTTAGGGATTAAGGATTTATATGTAAAAAAAAAATTATTGAAAAATACGCCTTGGTGATGGAGCTCTGCTGCTCACTCGTTTTTTTTAAATCTGGTTGATTACCCTATTTATACCACTTAAATGAAAATTCACGAAGAAAATATATATTATTTCAAAATTATTTATATTCAATATGCAGGATAATCATTCAGTGATTTATTCTATTCATCGAAATATTTTTGCGGGCACTTAGGTTATGGTGTAAATTGCCTCTTTAATACTCGTTTTTTGTCAGAACGAATGCTAAACCCCTGAAATCTACTGTAATTTTGCCAAGTTGTAATATATAATATACTAGCATGTCATTATATACCAATGGTGAAACTTTTGAATCTAGGAGAGAAGATAAGTTCTACTTCTACAAGACTGGTTGGCCGACTTACTTTCAGATATTTCATCAGTATCTACCTAATTCAATAAGGGTAGTAATTAATTATTCCTTCCATACACTATCACGTATTTCACACTTTGATATATTGTTTTCTACAAAAGTTATTTATTAATTTCATTAATAATGGAATTGAGATACATGTTAGGAACCTCAAACAATAAATTCATGCGAAAAATATAGAAAGTGAAAGAAATTTCATCAACATTTTGATGTAACTCCTATATTCTTTTATATATTTTACTTTGGTTTAATTCGCTTCTCTGACATTCAAACTATTTCTGAGACTTGAGAAAACATACATTTTCTTTATAAAATATGTCATTGGGCAAAGGTTACCTACAAAAATTCATAATAATCATGAGTACTTTGGTCTATATAGATAGTTGATAATTTTAAATTATAAAACAACTGAAGTAAAACCCTTTGTGTTAAGCGAGCAGTCAAATGACGATATTAAAAGATTATTCTCAAGAAAATTATTTTCAACTCATAATCTCGACTGAAGAAAATAAAATATACAATACACCTTAAAAATTAGATACGCAAAAAATATTCTTGAACTTGAATTTGGTTGATGTACTTTTCTTTATTATAATAAAAATGGAAATCAGTTTCGAGTATGGAGCATACCGAACTGTTTTCGGATAGTCCATTTTAAGTTAGTTTGCTTTCAAGTGATATCGATCCAATTGAAAATAACTGAAGACAATCTGAGTATTTGAAGTAGTTTTTTTTTTCAAATAATTCTTCTAATGATACTTATCTCCATATATAAATAAATTGATTTTGATCAAATAAATTTGTTTTTGAAAAGACTTTTCTGTTATTTACACAGAGGATAAGTACTATGAATTCCTTTCAAAAAAACTGACTGCAGAAACAACTACAAATTCAAACAGATAAAATGTTTCAATAATGCAAGAACTCTCGACTATCATGGTACGAGCAGGATATTGTTCAAAATGTAGCAAAGTCAATTTTCTTCGCCTGTTAAAGGACAACAAATGTATGTTTAATCGTATATCAAGTATATTCACTCACCAAATAATTTATATTGCGAGAAAATTATAATTCTTGCAGATGTAGATGATTATTAGCAATAGCACAGATTCTCGAAATGTATTATATGATTTTTAGAACTACACCAATAATCCTAACATACTTCACAAATTGTAAACTCAAATGTGGTTTTAAACAATAAGAGTGAGATGAATGAAAAAGCATTTATCAGATAGGTATATATTATTGATATTGATATGGCAGGCAAACTAATTATAATTCAAAATTTTTATTTCATCATTAATTCACTTCTCATGCAAACTTGAAATATAATGAAAGGGAGAATACATTCAACTATTTAACTGAAAGTTCTTCATATAATTTTTGAGGCTGATTCTGGTATACAAAAGCTACACCTATTAGAATATTGCTATATACGCTGCAGAGTAATTTAATATAATAATTATCAAGGATTAAGGGGATAAAGGATATTTGCTTCACAATATATCGATTGTTCAAGATGAGATAAATGTATTATCGTACAATACTGGCATAAAATAGTGTCAAATATTTAAACTCACTTCGAAGTGTTATTGGAAAGATAAAAAATCTATTGCTTATTTAAAACTTTCATGTTATGAAATGAGTATCATATATGTATTTTCGGTTTTAATAACAATTCGAAAGATCATCATTATAGTATACCTGAGCTTCATACGTTTTGCATGATTGTACTAAAATTTCAATATTCACCATAATATCATAATTATTATTAATACGAGTGAAATTGACAATTTTATTTTTACTGAAACTTACATTTCGATTAGGATGCTATGTTGTCCAATCATTCACCCAACTCAAAGATGCAAAAAAGAGTGATTTCAAAA
>JARQZK010000072.1:45000-127500 GCA_030704885.1 Cynegetis impunctata | reverse complement strand
TAACTCTCTCAAACAATATATCTGAAATCATTCTGCGATATACAGGGTATAAAAAATCGTAAATAAAAATATACAGAATCTTCCTTATTTCAAATGGAACACCCTGTATATTATAGATCCATAAGAAGCTCCAAGAAAGGCTCTACAAATATCATGAAATATTCCTTATGGTTAAAATCACTAGTTTTTCTTAAAATAGCGAAAAATGGCAAATATTCATATTTCTTCGCTATAATCTCAATGAACGACTTTTTTCAAAAATAACCTGTTGGTAGATAAACAAGTTGTGAATTACACCACAAAATAGACCTTGTATATTTAAAATAATTTCAATAATCTCCAAATTTGAGCCATATTCTTTCGATCTAAATCAACCTTTCAGCGAATAAAATATTTATTGGAAATCGAGTAGTCTCGCAAATGACAGATCAAAATATTTGCCTTCAACTAAGTATTGAAATCTTAAGTGATTCGTTAAGTAGAACTTTCGATATGATTTCATCAGAATGTTGTTAAATTATACCGAAAGTTCAACTTAACGAATCACTAAAAATTTCAATACTTATTTAAAGGCAAATATTTTTATCTGTCATTTGCCAGACTACCCGATTTCCAAAAAATATTTCATTCGCTGAAAAGGTGTTTTAAATCGAAAGAATATGGCTCAAATTTGGAGATTATTGAACTTATTTTAAATATACAACGTACATTTTGTGGTGTAATTCACAACTTGTTTATCTACCAACAGGTTATTTTTGGAAAAAGCCTTTCATTGGGATTATAGCGAAGAAATTTGAATATTATTTGCCATTTTTCGCTGTTTTAAGGAAAACTAGTAAACTTAACCATAGGGAATACTTCATGACATTTGTAGAGCTTTTCTTAGCGCTTCTTCTGGATCTATAATATACAGGGTGTTCTATTTGAAATAAGGAATATTCTGTACATTTTTATTTACCATATGTGGCAAGCGATTTTTCATACCCTGTATATCGCAGGTTGATTTCAGATATCGTTTGAGAGAGTTACCAATGTAGTATATTTGACCAAAAATAAATTTCAATTGGATTTGGCACAACTTTATAATTCAAAATATTCTGAGTGACAAATATTGGGAAAAAAAACTGTCATGCTAGAAATCTCGAAAACCGTCAATATTTTCGAAATGAAGATATACATAAAGTATGTTTTATTTTCTATGTAGAAACCGAAAACGCGATAAAAAATATAGGTTGCCATTTGAAAAAACATAGTTGATATCCGCCCAGTGTGACCGACAATATTTTAATTTTGTCGAGCTCAAGCAATAAGGTAATATTATCGAAATATAGATTTTTATCTGTTTCCAAGATAGAGATATGGAACACCGCGCCACTGTTGCAGGACCCTGTATATATATATATATATATATATATATATATATATATATATATATATATATATATATATATATATATATATATATAGCGACCTACGTACCATGGGATTAGACTACGACCCTCAGATGTTGATGGACCGACAGGGGTGGAGACGCATTGTGCAGTCAGCTAGAACCCACATAGGGTTATAGAGCTACGGGAAGGAGAAGATATATATATATATATATATATATATATATATATATATATATATATATATCAAAATTTCTCAAAATTTTCAATGATTTGTTTAACGGCACATATGTGTTGATTTCCGTTTCTGAGGAAAGCGATTGGCAAATCGAACATGACACATGTTCTTGATATTACTTCACAACATTGTCCATAAATAATAAATAAATTTAAATAATCTTCATTTGTTTCATTTAAAAGCCCCGGCATTGTTATTAATGATTTTTAACTGGTGTCAGCGTTATAATAACAGTTCTTGGTGTTAATTGGCGCAATAGCTCACTAGATATATAATTTTTTTATCAAATGCCACTTATAACCAATTTTTGGTATCCAACTTATTGAAACTTCGCTTTTAACTTGATAATTTGCGCAGTAAAATTGTCTGCACAAAAATATAGAGCACACGTTTCAATATAGTTTTTTGTGCTGTACCTATTCAAATATACAAACGGATTTTCGAAATTTCGATATACAATATAGATATGTATATAAATATATATATATATATATATATATATATATATATATATATATATATATATATATATATATATATATATATATATATATATATATATATATATATATATATATATATATATATATATTGAAAATTAATATTTTTCGCGCTAAAAGGCATGACATACATAATAATACACTGGGAAATTAATTTGAAATATTGATTATTAGTCAAATCATCTTTCCAACGGACCTTGTTTCATGAGAGTCGATGACATGGAATTCCCATTCATCCTTCAAGGGAGAATAATGGAAAATTCGAAATCCATGCCACACACAATGGAGACAGTCTATTCTGCTCGTGAAAGAGCTCATCAGTAGCGTCTCGTCCTGTTAGTTTCTAAGGAGAGCACTAATGTCAGGCGAACAGATCACAGCGCTATCTATCGGAAACCGATAGGTATCTCACTTTAGGTAAAACAGAAACGTCAATCGATCAAAACTCATGTCACTTCACAACCATAAGTTCCACCATATATGAGAAATTCTGCAACGTGTTATTTCGTTTGATGTTACACCACGCATGCAGGCAACGCTGATATCAATGCTCAGATTATTTCAGGGGCCGGATAGGCAGTTAATATGGAAAATGAATACTGAAGTGATAGATATCGGTTTACGATGGATGGCGCTGTGATTTGTTCGCATATCATAACTGCTCCTTTTGGAAACTATGAGGTGGTTATATGGATTCTAAGGATCGAGTAGTGGTGGCAGACGACAGTCGAGAGAACGCGCGTATGCTATATTGTATGAGCACGTCCCCTTGGCTGGCGTCTACCGCCACTACTCGACCCCTTTCAGTCATGGTTACAGATATTTCTCACCTATTTCACAGCATTTTAACAAGAAATCAAAATAGACATTTTGTAATACAATAGCTCTAGTTTCGAAATATGTTTGAACAATTGAAGTCGGATTATCCGAAGGCATGCTGCAAGATAGTGCATGAAATATATGTAACTGTAATTACGCAAAAACTAACAATTCAACAATGCCTGCGTTGTGCACACACAAACTATCTATCAAGACGTACCATCTCGTGGAGAGCCTGCGCTACAACTTGAAAAATGTGGCAGTTATGGATTTTTGAAAAAACGGTAATTTTTGTGGTTTTCCACATTGATAATAAACTGATCGAGTCTGATCGGCGCTCATTTTCTTCATATTTAAATTCTATACAATTCAACTGTTTAGAGCATCGCAATTGATTATTTTTCATTATATATGCGAAATGTTTCGCATAGGATTTGTTAATTTTTTCATGGAAATAGACATAATATTATGAAAATATAAAAAAATGGCAAATCAAATATGAGAATACCAGTGAATTAAATGGATTTTATCTCATAAAAACTAACAGGGTGTCTACTCAAGTCAGGATCTAAAATTCCCTGAGAATTCCAGGTGATTTTACTTTTTTTCCAGGTGTATCGCGATACGATTTTCCTCTCGTGTCGTCATAGGTGTCGTTCACTCTATGTATTATAGGTTTTTTTCGGTCAATGTCTTAGACACACGATTTAATTACATTTTTTTGCCAAGAGAATATCTGAAAGAACTTGCGTCATGTGCAAATGCTATCAGACAATTAGTAGGAAGCATGCAGTATGATGGCCAATCAAATTTGAAAAAGTCAAATTGGGCACGCTTCCACAGCAGGCTGTTTCACGAAACGCTCTTGTTATTGACAGGTTTCAGGATTGAAAAACTGAGATAAAATAAATATTCAAAATTGCCTTTATTATATGGGGCGTTTAGAGCAAAAGTGGACCAAGCCACAATGTGTTGAAAATTGAGTTGAGAGCAAAAATGGCCTACAAATAAATCAAATTTCAATCGTGCTATACCGGCCCAAGCCTATTTCGATCATTCACCACAAGATACCACATAAATTCACTTTTGCGCTCACAGTAAGTTAAAATTTTCGAAAGCAAGACTGACCCAACCCACTTCTAGACCGCTTTTACATTCAATTGCGACGCCTATTTCACTGCGTGCGTTTGTTGTTACTTTCATGGCGTACCTTCTGTCCTTTAAATTGAAGTTTATTTTGAGAATTAGTGCAATTATATGCCATCATTTCAATAAGAGTTGCGTACTACAAAAGACAAAGACGTTTTGTTTCGGGATTCATGGTCATCAAACTAGCAAGGTACACATGTTCATGTGGGACGAGAGTATAGCATCCCGGGGTCCCCAGGAAATTGGTTCTTGTATTGCACACAACATAAAAAACTTTGTCACCACAAAAAGTTAATAATGTACAGAGATCAGTGCTGTGGTCAAAATAGAAATTTTAAAATGGCGGCCCCTTTGCTTACATAACCTCATCCTGCGACCACAAAGTTGGACAAAATTGACCATAAATTTTTAGTATATCGGGACACTCTTACCTTCCAAACGATCAAGACTTTGGACTGGTTGAAAAAAAACAAAAAACACTATGAAAATATTTATGTTCCCAATGATTGGGTGCAGGTGGTTCTTGAAACCAAGAAAAAAATCTGTTCACAGTAGTTGTTATGACATCCAGCGACTTTTTCTCAACAAAAGAACTAAAGAAAGCATTAAAAAATCGTAAAAAAACAGAATTTGATGAAAATGTACAGTGGCTACGTATACAGTGGCTTCGATATGATGAAGAAAAACCTGGAATTGTCCAGTACAAGTATTCGAATAACGAAGATGTTTTATTTAACAAAGTTAATGTGAAAAAACGGAGCAAGCAAACATTCCAGGAAATGGCAAAACTTCTGCTGTTTGGAGGACTCAAACCCATACAAGAAAAAAACACCAAGACTCATTATCCCCGCTTGACTTCCACCATGTATACCATGAATTTTATTGTCAACTGGCCCAAAATGAACATGATGATGAAGACTAAGATGTTTTTGAAGGTCACGGTGTGGAAGAAAATGAATAAAAACACTTTAAGTAAATTATGCAAAAGTGGCCCAAGCCACATTCAAAATCTTATTTTTCAACAGAAATGATCCAAATAGTTAGTATAACATCCTTACATTTGCCTGAATTCAAATAAGTTAAGGAACTCTTAACATCGTCTTTAATAATATCTTGATTGATTCTCAGAAATATTCATAATTTTCTTTTGCTTGTTTCTCCATAATAATTATTTTTGACTTGGGCCACTTTTGCGCTAAACGCCTCATATATGAATTGCAATAGCATTTTCACTCATTCATAAATGAATAGGAACAAAAGATAAATGAATAGCGTTACTTAATAAAGGCATTCAAATACAAAGACGTAACGGATATCTCAATAAAAAAACATAACTCAATATACTAAAAAACATATTATAACTCAGAAGACTTATACATAATACAATTAACGCAATATATATATATATATATATATATATATATATATATATATATATATATATATATATATATATGAAAAACTTGGTTCACGGAATGAACCGCGTAAAAGATTTGAAAAATCTCGACGTTTCGGCTCCTTTTGCGAAGCCATCTTCAGGAGAATTAGAAGGTAAATAATTCAGACTCGTGGCCTCAATCTGCCTACTCCACGAATCGAATTAGGAGGAATCGGAAACAATACGATTGCGTGGTCTCAACCTGCCTACTCCACTAACCGTACTGCTTCCTGTCAACTCTGAAGTCTCAATCTGCCTACTCTTCAGAGTCAACTCACGGGCCGATCGTCGCGTGGCCGTATTTATAGGGGAGGAGGGTGGGTACTCACGCTCATCAGTGCGGGATGCACTCTGATTGGGTGTGACATGGCGACCACTCAGAAGTGGTTTCCATGCTGATGGAAGTCTGTGACTGTCATCTCTGGTGTTCAAACAATTTGGACGTTTTTCTATTTCTACAGCTTCACGGAAAATTCGGGATTTGAAAGATCGGACGGGAGCAATAGTTCTTGTATTGGGGAAATCGATAATGTGGCCTGTTTGGGTGTGATGTTGGGAAAGGGCGTTGGCGATATCTGAGTGTCTTACCGAAAGTGAATGTTCTTTGACACGGACCTGAATTCGTCGGTTCGTTTGTCCTATATAGGAACGAGGACAATTGGAACAGGGAATCTCATAAACACCGTGATTTTCGTTAGGAATTTTATCCTTGACGGATCTGACCAGATGGGAGAGTTTTTGTTGAGTAGTGAATATTGTTTTGATGTTTGTATTTTTGAGAGATCTTGCGATCTTATCTGTTACTCCTTTGATGTACGGAAGAAATAATTTTGGTGTAAATTCTTGTTCAGTGGGATTGGAACGAGGTAGAGGTGGGGTGATGTTTGTGTGTTTGCGTATGCTCTTGTTGATTTGATATGTGTTGTAACCGTTCCGTAATAATATATGTTTTAGAGTTTTGAGTTCTGATTCACGGTGTTCGTCGTCAGATAGTCGAATGGAACGGTAGATTAGGGTATTAACTACAGAGTTAAGTTGAGAAGGATGGTGGTGAGACTGGGCGTTCAGATAACGGTTTGTATTGGTGGGTTTACGATAAACTGAATAGGAGAAGCCTTGGGATGGAAGTTTTTTGATCATGACATCGAGGAATGGCAAAGACCCATCGTTTTCCACTTCCATTGTGAATTGGATACTTGGATGTATGCCATTCAAATGATTCAAGAAGTGGAGCAACGAGTCTTCGCCATGGGGCCAGATCGCAAAGACATCGTCTACATAACGTAGCCAGCATGAAGGTTTAAGGTCGAATGACGAGAGAGCTTGGGTTTCGAAATGTTCCATGAAAATGTTGGCTATGACGGGGGAGAGAGGGGATCCCATTGGGGCTCCCTTGATTTGTCTGAAGAAATTGCCTTGAAAGATGAAGTAAGTGTTGGCCATGCAGTGTTTGATCAGGGATAGGTTGTCTGGGGATATTTGATGTTTCGTGTCTAGGATGGAAAGTGTTTCTTCAATGGGGATATTTGTAAATAAGGAGACAATATCCCCATTGAAGAAACACTTTCCATCCTAGACACGAAACATCAAATATCCCCAGACAACCTATCCCTGATCAAACACTGCATGGCCAACACTTACTTCATCTTTCAAGGCAATTTCTTCAGACAAATCAAGGGAGCCCCAATGGGATCCCCTCTCTCCCCCGTCATAGCCAACATTTTCATGGAACATTTCGAAACCCAAGCTCTCTCGTCATTCGACCTTAAACCTTCATGCTGGCTACGTTATGTAGACGATGTCTTTGCGATCTGGCCCCATGGCGAAGACTCGTTGCTCCACTTCTTGAATCATTTGAATGGCATACATCCAAGTATCCAATTCACAATGGAAGTGGAAAACGATGGGTCTTTGCCATTCCTCGATGTCATGATCAAAAAACTTCCATCCCAAGGCTTCTCCTATTCAGTTTATCGTAAACCCACCAATACAAACCGTTATCTGAACGCCCAGTCTCACCACCATCCTTCTCAACTTAACTCTGTAGTTAATACCCTAATCTACCGTTCCATTCGACTATCTGACGACGAACACCGTGAATCAGAACTCAAAACTCTAAAACATATATTATTACGGAACGGTTACAACACATATCAAATCAACAAGAGCATACGCAAACACACAAACATCACCCCACCTCTACCTCGTTCCAATCCCACTGAACAAGAATTTACACCTAAATTATTTCTTCCGTACATCAAAGGAGTAACAGATAAGATCGCAAGATCTCTCAAAAATACAAACATCAAAACAATATTCACTACTCAACAAAAACTCTCCCATCTGGTCAGATCCGTCAAGGATAAAATTCCTAACGAAAATCACGGTGTTTATGAGATTCCCTGTTCCAATTGTCCTCGTTCCTATATAGGACAAACGAACCGACGAATTCAGGTCCGTGTCAAAGAACATTCACTTTCGGTAAGACACTCAGATATCGCCAACGCCCTTTCCCAACATCACACCCAAACAGGCCACATTATCGATTTCCCCAATACAAGAACTATTGCTCCCGTCCGATCTTTCAAATCCCGAATTTTCCGTGAAGCTGTAGAAATAGAAAAACGTCCAAATTGTTTGAACACCAGAGATGACAGTCACAGACTTCCATCAGCATGGAAACCACTTCTGAGTGGTCGCCATGTCACACCCAATCAGAGTGCATCCCGCACTGATGAGCGTGAGTACCCACCCCCCTCCCCTATAAATACGGCCACGCGACGATCGGCCCGTCAGTTGACTCTGAAGAGTAGGCAGATTGAGACTTCAGAGTTGACAGGAAGCAGTACGGTTAGTGGAGTAGGCAGGTTGAGACCACGCAATCGTATTGTTTCCGATTCCTCCTAATTCGATTCGTGGAGTAGGCAGATTGAGGCCACGAGTCTGAATTATTTACCTTCTAATTCTCCTGAAGCTGGCTTCGCAAAAGGAGCCGAAACGTCGAGATTTTTCAAATCTTTTACGCGGTTCATTCCGTGAACCAAGTTTTTCAAATACTTCCGACCGCGGAAATCTTTCTGAACATATATATATATATATATATATATATATATATATATATATATATATATATATATATATATATATATATATATATATATATATATATATATATATATATATATATATATACTTTAGTTTAATCTAAGTATTTGTTTTTTAGTGCCGCAGTTTGCTCGTCTAAAACTGTAACTTCGTTCTTGGCTGTTTCCAGTAGTTTGAGATGCTGCGATTCTAATTCTTTTATTTTCAGTGCCTTTTCTCTAGCTTCACTTGCGGCCTGGTCTTCTGCAGTTTTCTTCAAGCCTCCAGGGCCTTCCCAACGCGCTCGAGCATTTCTCGCACAGTGAACAAGAGCTTTAGGTACAGCATAAGTGGCTACTCCACCTTGATTTCGAATTGCGTCATATACCTGACGTCTGGCTATGATAGAGTCTTCATGCATGTTTTCGAAGAGGCATCCGAGTTAACAGAAAATCCACGCTTTACGTTTGCATTTCCAAAAGATAAAAAGAATCTTTAGGAAATTCTTATACTTTTCTTTGAGGATGTCTCTCCAGAAGTAGTCGACACGTTTCTGAGATCGTGAATAAAATTGAACAGCTTCAAGAACAGTTGGAAGTGCTGTTGAAACTACAGTTGAACCGCTTGAATGGTTTTTGTCTGTCAAACAAATAAGCAATTTATCTAGCCGTTTATTAGCCAATTTCGGATCTGCCGCAATAATTCCAGGATCCAGACATGCAACAGCTTCCGTGAGTGGTTAAGTTTAGCAATTTCAAAACGTACTGTTTCATTGCAGAGCGACAATTTAGGCGGAATTCCAGCACATCTGCAGTTTTAACTGCAATTTTTTTCAGCTGCTTTCGAGTGTCGAATCTCAAATTGACTACTTTTGCTGGTAACATATTTTTCTTGTTTTGGACGTCACCATCTTTGAGCACTTGAATAGAAATGATGGCATCAGTCGTCATGAACCTCTCTATGAGATTATCATATTAAATTCATACTTGTGTGTCTAAGAAAAGGTTCCACTTCTGAGGCTAAAGACTTGAAGATTGCTAGCTTTGGGCAGAGTAAAAGATCTGTTGTGAATGTTACAACGATTTCGACGCTCTTGCATTTAGGTGTATTCTTGTCCTTTTTCACACCTTCCACGAACTTTTTAGTATTGTGAATGTTTACAGCTCTTCGTGCAACACCTGCATTTTCCAGTCATCTGACTGGAAATGCAAAATTTTGAGGGGAAGATTTGGCATCCAGAGTAATTTGTATATTGGGCCCTACGTGCTGGCACATCTTTGAAAATTTACAGACTTCTTAAATAGGTAACCAAGTTCCAATTAGTTGTAATAATACTATCTTTGAGAGTACCATGTACCGAATGAATATCACAGCTATCTATTTCAAGCAGTTCGCTTTCAGTTAATTCTCTCTTAGCTTCCCTCAAAAATGCCTTGTTAAAATTGGGTTCATCCATGGATATTTGGAGAAGCTAGTGGGTTTTGAGACTTATTCAAATGCAGCCAGTAGATCGGACACTCTCGATCGGCCAAGGAAACATGAAGTCAGAAATTGTTTCTGGTGCTATATTATAGCACGAGGAACATAATATTCGAATGGCAGAAGCGCTCAGTCGATCACATGTCAACAAACTAGCTAATTCAAATACGTAAACAAACAAACAAGATTCTTAACCCTTGATAAATGTTGAAGATTCATCGTACGTACCATCTCAAATATGAAATGCCTACTCGAGTATAGATACGCTCTTAGTGAAAAAATTCACTTCACGACTTTGAGCGGAAGATGCGTAAAAACTGCAATTGGTTTTGCCAGAAACAAGCATGTGCCTGTCCTTTTTCTTGTCTAGTCGTCGCGTGTCAAACACAGCGAACCAACTCGCCCGCCTTCAGCGGCATGCATTCTCAGTATTTATTATGATTTCTCGAAATATACATTACGTTTTTTTCTTCCTTTTGCAATTTAATACTGGTTTCACAATTGCAGAAAGCAAATTTGGAGAAAACTGATAATACTTGAAAAAATTCCCTGAGTGAACCCAAAATTCCCTGAGAATTCCAGGATATTCCAGGAGAAAAAAAATTCCCTGAGATTTCCAGGTCTTCCATGTTTTTCCAGGTTGTAGACACCCTGACTAATGATATTCTTTTCGCCAGCCATAAGAGAAATTTATCAGAAAAATAAAGTTTTAAATTAAATATCAATGCTAACATACATTCCTTCGCATTTATTATGTACTGTTAACACCAAATAAAGCGAATGTGCTCAAAATAGGTTGAGCATAGAAGCAGAACTTTTACAACTGAAACTAATAAACAAGAGAATCAATCTTTATTCATAGAATTTGATATAATATCTTCTGTTGGTTGGTACCATATACCATTACCCGTAAAATGATGTTCCTTTTCTATAGTATATAAAACTAAATTCAGTCTTTGAGCATGACTAATGGGTGACTTTCCAGTTATTGAACTATTTCTAAGAAGATTCAGAGCCTCCTTAATTTTTTCCCTGAAATGAAAAATAATTAATCTGATTAACAGCTCCCTGAAATGAGTTGATATTATGCAAATTCTGTTGAGGAAATTTATTTTCAGATAATCAAATCAAATCAAATTCTGTAAAAAAAATTTTGCGGCTCTTAAATTGGAATAAAAATAAAATAACTATAACTATAATTTGTTGAACAGATCACGAAACAAAAGAGTAAAAAGAAATATAGTTTTATACTAATTTAGGCTGAAATATGTTTTTTCAGATTTTATATTGATCTTCCTGACATTTTTTTTCAATTGATAATATTCAATTGACTTTCACCCAGGTACCAAGTGGAATAACGAACCAAACAAAAGAGAATCAACTAAATAGGTAGTTCCTATAGTCAGCTATGATGGCGAATGTATGAAAATATTTTGATTTTTGCAGTTGCTCTGAACTTTTCGTCTGAAAACTTTTCTAGGACCATAGCAAATAGAACATAAAAATATTTTACAATTTTCCGAGCAACTTTTAAAATTTTTATTTCTCTTAAAACCTTATTCGGACTATTGTGAACATTTACAAAGAAGAATTAGTGTATTTCCATACAAAAAAACACTTTCCGAGAAACGTTTTGAAGTTTTCTTCAAAAATTAATATCAATTCAACTAGGAGTAGGTATTCAAAAAAATTGCCAAATTGGTCTAGCCGTTCTCTAGTGATGCGGTTACCAATAAACAGCATTTCATCTCTATTCATATAGAAAAAAACGACGTTCAGTTTTCGCCAATTTGAACATTTTCCGAGATATTCACCGATTTTTCTTTCCATAAAAATCTAATTTGGACATTTTAAAATTAAGAGTAGCCAAATCGGTCTAGCGGTTTTCAAGTGATGCGCTGACCAACGAAAAGCATTTCATTTTAAAAAGGGACCTTGTTCATCCCGAATTTGAAAAATAGCTAAATCGGCCTAGTCGCTGGTTCGGTTACCAACAAACAGGATTAATCTTCATTTACATTGAAAAAAGAAGAAATCTGGACTTTTAAAAACATTTTTATGAAATAGACAAATCAATGCAGCCGTTCTCAAGTACTGCGCTTACCATCGAACAGCATTTCATTCAAAAAAAAGGACGTGCCGAGAAAATTTTCAAAATTCCGTAACAACCTACGTATATAATTAAATAGTGAAATCGATCCAGCCGAAACGTGCGTCATGCATCATTTCTTTTAATAAATGTGTAAATTGTTATTATTAACCATTGTTTTAATATGTTTATTAATTTACGATGAATCAAGAACAACATAGGCTATATTTCCATTCTACCCACTGAAAGAAAATTCTCAAATGAAATAGATTCCAAGGACATTATTGAAAAGTTCAGTAAAATGATGGTACGAATGCATATAAAATAGTTGAAGGAAATAATAAATATCAAAGAAGTACAACTGTTTCAATAATATTAAAAATAACTACTATATCTCGTATCTAACCTTAGTATAACGAACTGCTATAATTGTTAACATTTTGTTTCTGGACATATAAATAAGTGATAAAAATTACTTTCTCATTCTATATGGTACAATGAGTTGTTACTTACTTACCTTGGATACAAAAGGATGCTTGCAACCTTGCAAATGGCATCATTTTTAAATTTAACTTGTATAAGAAAATTGTATGTATCTTCCATTCGATGCATGGGGACTGCAAGATAGTAAGGATGCTTTTTTATTGATTTTTCGAAATGCTTCGGATCCTTTCTCATCAAAGATTTCAAAAATATCAGTAGATCAGTGGAATTATTTATATCCTTGCCATTTCTAACATGCCTATCTATCGGTTCATCTTGACCTGAGAATGGGTAATTTTCACATTGCAACTCCTTTATTATGTACAGAAAATTAACTTATAATATTCTTATTTATTTTATTGTCAGAAAAATATTCATAATTGCAGAAATTTTTAGTTTTACAAAATATACTCGCAGTTTTCGAGTTCATCAAAGTGCTACTCGCCGATATATACATTTATATATATATATATATATATATATATATATATATATATATATATATATAAATATATATATATATAAAAATATATATATATATATATATATATATATATAAATATAAATATATATATATATATATATATATATATATATATATATATATATATATATATATATATATATATATATATATATGCTAGTAGTTTCCCGGGTATTCGGTCGTGTTCTTAAAGTACGAAATCTATCGATTTCGTCGGGGCAACGTTTCGATGAAATCATATTCATCATTATCAAGCTGCTGGCAAGTCACAAATGTAGGTGACTTGTCAACGGCTTTGATAAGGATGAATGTGATATCATCGAAATTCGACAGAATTTGACTTCAAGAACACGGACGAATAGCCGAGAAAGTATCAGCACATATCAGTGAAAATATTTATATATATAATATATATTATATATATATATATATATATATAAATATATATATATAAAAATATATATATATATATATATATATATATATATATTACGATTATAATGGATTATGATTGAAATGGAGTTTATATTATGTTATAATTTTTGTAAATTTTAGGCCTCAGTACCAGGAAACTGATTCGAGGTCAGAAATAAATAAACTTTAAAAAAAAAAAAAAATATATATATATATATATATATATATATATATATATATATATATATATATATATATATATATATATATATATATATATATATATATATATATATATATATATATATATATATATATATATATATATATATATATATATATATACACACTCACCGGCACAAAAAACTCGCTCACCTGAAATTTTGCTGAAGTTCGTTGTCCAAGAACGTTCGTAATTTTCCATCGATTTCAACTTTTTCAACGCCAAATTGTAGATAAATTCTTAGGCATTAAAACGAACTCCAGAAAATGTTTTCAAAAATTCTGATAGCTTATTTATACAGGGCGAAAAAACCGTGTATTTCAGTTTCTTAACACCCTGTGCAACAGTTCGGGAAATTTGTAGAGTTTACGCTCAGTTTATTACAAAGACCATCCTTTTCGTTATCTTTCAGTTTTTATTTCACCTTGATACCTTGATTTCTTTTGGAAATAAAAGCCTGGAATTGTTTTAGGGAAGAAATTTAATTAGTAATGTTTTAATATTCAACAGTAATTTGAAACAAAAAAAAAACATAATTGGCATTTTTCAATATTTCTTATGTCCATCTCTAGCGAAAATAACTGCACGCTATCGCCGATACATCGAATTGATAATACGAATAATGCGATCTTGAGGAATTGCATAATATTCAGCTTGTAATGCAAAACGCAGCTCTTCAAGTGTTTCGGCTAGAATAGGACGACGACGACGAATGTTTCTTTGAATTTGATCCCATTTTCAATCGGATTTAGATCCGGGCTACATGCAGGCCATTCTGATCGTTGAATATCAACCTCATTCAAATATTGGTTGACAATATTTGCTGCATGCGGTCTTGCATTGTCGTGCATTAAAATGAAGTCATCTCCAACAAATGTAGCAAAAGAAACTACAGCTTCCTGAAGAATGAAATTTATTGACGATAGTTTGACATACGCCTATTCAATCAATCTGACAGAAACCCCCTTCGTTTTTGTTCCTTGATCTAGCTTGGCGTGTTTGTTAAATTCCAGGCTTTTATTTGGATATGTGTATCTTCAAAGGAAATCAAGATATCAAGGTGAAATAAAAACTGAAAGATGGCGAAAAGGATGGTCTATGTAATAAACTGAGCGTAAACTCTACAAATTTCCCGAACTGTTCCACAGGATGTTCAGAAAGTGGACTACAAATACACGGTTTTGTTTTATGTATAAATAAGCTATCGACATTATTGGAAAACTTTTCTGGAGTTTGTTTTAATACCAGAGAATTTATCTAAAATTTGGCGTAGAAATAATTGAAATCGATGAAAAATTGCAAATATTCTTGGACAACGAACTTCAGCAAAATTTTAGGTGGGCGAGTTTTTTTGCCGGTGAGTGTATATTTATATATATATATATATATATATATATATATATATATATATATATATATATATATATATATATATATATATTTATATATATATATATATATATATATATATATATATATATATATATATATATATATATATATATATATATATATATATATATATATATATATATATATATATATATATATATATATATATATATATATATATATATATATATATATATATATATATATATATATATGTACAAGATTTCTCAGGGTCGATTTGAAGGTTAGACGTTTACGGAGAACGAAACATTTGTTGCAGGTAATGTTTCGATGAAATCACATTCATCATTATCAAGCCGCTGGCAAGTCACTAATGTAGGTGACTTGTCAACGGCTTGATAAGGATGAATGTGATATCATCGAAATTCGATAGAATTTGTACTTCAAGAACACGGACGAATAGCCGAGAAAGTATCAGCACATATCAGTGATTATATAACTCATGTATGAATAAGCCAATAGAATCCGTGAATTTTGCATAACTACCGCGTATTGATAAGTGAATATACCCTTGACGACGTGATATAATCGTTTTGGTGTTTCGCCTCGTATCAAAATGTGAATGTTATCATATTGACGGTGTTTTGACGTTTGTCAAAAAAAATTTATATTTTTTATTCGTTATATAATCGTAACGAATACCACTCGAGCAATCGAAAATAATCGATTATACTGACCTCGTCACTCGACGTATTTATTAGTAATAGTAATAGTAATATTTATTCATGCTTTACATTTTCCATATGTTTACACTCGTCAATTAGAAATATATTTAAAATAAAATACAATTTCAAAGTTAAAATACAGTCATCACAGGAACAACAGAAAAAGATTAAAAAATACCCACAAGGGAGAGACAGCCATCCAAAGTCGCAAACAAGAAACTCTTCAACCTCATAAAAGGCTCTTTCAATCAGAAATTTCTTGATGATAGTCTTGAATTTAATAGGAGAAAGGCGTTTCATCTCTTCCGGGACTTTATTGTATAATTTCTTAGATAAATATTTTATATATATATATATATATATATATATATATATATATATATATATATATATATATATATACACCTTACACGATTTTTGTATATACCTACCGGTGAAATCACGATTTTTGAACGGTTCTGTACAACGCAAAATATTTTGCATCAAACAAAATTAATACAGGAGACATTGGTTAACTACTTTGTACTTTGTAATGAATATTCAATTGAAGCTATGTACAGACGAAAAATAAGGAATTGAATCAATTTCTCGAAAATCGTTGAAAATAGATAAAGAGAATTATCACACAAATGTTAGGAAAGCAATAGCGCAGAGAATAATTCAATAATATACAGAGTGTTTCATTTGAAATATCAATGATAGTGCTACCTTTTGGTAGACCTATCAACACTGCATTATTCAAAATATTTCAGATTGTTAGAACAGAATATTGATGAATATTTTCATAATACTATCCTTCACCAACAAAATATGATAATTAAATTATTCTCAGAAAAGAATAAAATTGAATAATTAACAAGAATGAAAGACGAAGAAAAATAAACATCCAGAAATTCTAGCTGTTGCTAGATTATATCATATATATATATATATATATATATATATATATATATATATATATATATATATATATATATATATATATATATATATATATATATATATATATATATATATATATATATATATATATATATATATATATATATATATATATATATATATATATATATATATATATATATATATATATATATATATATATATATGTATATATATATATATATATATATATATATATATAATTATATATATATATATAATTATATATATATATATATATATATATATATATATATATATATATATATATATATATATATATATGTACAGGGTGTCCCACCAGGAACTGCATCGATGGATATATGCAAAACTAAACATAGGAAATATCTGAAAATTTGGCTGTGTACTAATGTCGATGGGGGACATCCGGCTGAAATATTTTCAAGGTGGCACTTCCGGTTATACCGGAAGTAGGTATCAACTTGCTTATTTCAAATGGGACACTCTGTATATTATTACATTTTTGGATTCTTCACAAAATTCTAGATAGATTTTATGCATAATGTCCTATACATATCTTCAATTGTTTCGGAAATATTTGAATTTATTTGTCAAAAATTACGTATGCAGATCGAGTAATAATCATATATTTCTTCAAAAAAACGGAATTAATGCCCAATATAGATTAATTTCCTGCTAGAGGTGGTTCTGTTTTAGCGTAAGATGAATAGTATTTTGACATTTAATATACAGGGTGCTCAGGAAGGTATTACAAAAATGGATGTTGAAAAACTACAAAAAGTCCATTTTTTCAAATTAATACCTACAACTTTTATTATTTTATTCGATTCAGTATCAAAAATATG
The DNA here is from genome assembly GCA_030704885.1 of Cynegetis impunctata. NCBI lineage: Eukaryota > Metazoa > Arthropoda > Insecta > Coleoptera > Coccinellidae > Cynegetis > Cynegetis impunctata. The sequence goes on along the minus strand of JARQZK010000072.1, from coordinate 109,862 downwards.
GGCTACTCTGTATGAGGTCGCCTATTCCTAAATCTTATAGTTTTCGAAATATTTGCAAATTAATGGTTTCTGGTTAAAAAAAAAATGATTTCCTGAAATTTTGTAATAGTAGGCGTGTGATGCCATATTTTCTGTAGGCCAGGTTACCATGGAAACAAATTCCAAAAATATGTTATTATTCGAAAAATTATTATATATAGTAACAGAATCATGCCAAGTCGTTTGAATTATACAAACGAAGATTACCTGAATTTGTTTATTATTTATGGAGAGTGTAATAAAGTGATATAGTCTGTCCAGTCTAAGTTGGCGTGTACGTCACAGTCATGCGCAAATAACGACGCAAGGCTGCCTACCCAAATAAATAAAATTCGAAATGGTCAAAATTCATATCTGTCGTAAGTAATTTTCTGAAAAAGTAGTTATATGGTGATAGTGACCGGATCATCCATTTCGACAAATATTCTGTTCTTAACATATCAAATAGTATGTATCTCTCAAGAAAAACTAACATTCCGAGTAATGAAAATAAGTTTAATGTTTGTTAAGTTGTCATTTAATTGAAAAATTTGCAATGTTGTCGGACCCTCTCGACCAACGCGCCGGTAATCGGCATTTCACGTTTGACAGTCGCCGAGTAACCTAGAAGATTTTGTAATTAAGTTTGATTTATCGATCGATGAATATGAATTCCATATAGATAGACACTGTCTGGTAGGGAATAATGGTCAATTCGAATTTACCGCTAAAAATGCCCGCCATGTCAATCATGCAAGATATCTCATTTTGTTGAAAATTGGGTTAGCTATTTAGATTTAAGATTATTTATTACGTCTGGCAACAGTGTTCACGATCGACGTCATATACAATAGGTGACGTAAACGCCAACGGTCGCTGGACAGACTATAACAAGAATATGTGATATTTTTGCTGCTCGGTATCCGCAAAAAATCAAGCCATCAGGTAATTGAAAGCGAGCCATGAAAAGTCACTTCTACTCCGAATGAAATATGTTATTTTATTTTCAAACGTTTTGAAATTCATAAAATTCTGAATATCCATTTTTGGATTGATTCACATTTACGCACATAATTCTATCCACTTATTATGGAATATTTTCCTAGTTACGGTTGCCACGCAAAATTGATTCTGACAGATATAAAGTAAAATAATTGATAGTTATAATTCGCAACCTGGTGAGAAGTGGTTGAAAGTGAAAATGACGTTTGAATTGGAGAATTTTTTGTTCATGGTTACCAATTCATCTTTTGCATAGTAACACTTTTCCTGCCGCCGGCCGGAAAAGTGTTGCATAGCAACACTTCTTCTCCTTGGCGGAGAAATAGAACTTTTCGATGATCCTGTCAATCTAGAAATGACGTTATTATTGTACGTTTGAAAATAAAAAATGTTTCTGAGATCAGCCAGCGGTAAATGATCCAAATAATTATTTTGAAAATTTCGCAAAATGCTGAGATACCTCTCACCTGAAAGGTAATATTATACTAATTCCTTTAATTCGACTTAAACACGTCTCTCAAACTTACCGTTCAAAAATTCTTGATAGAAATGAAGTGAAACAACGTTGTCATTTCTAACAGCACAATAAACATTAAATTTCCACGATTCTTGATAATTTAGTTTCCTGAATACAGGGCCGTATGCTCCCGTGTTTCATTTTCCGTTCGTCGTGCGCATGACCATAAATAAAAGTCCACTTTTTATAAAATGTTTTCGCGTTTTTATTTAATCTCGCATTCCCCTCCTAGACTAATGTTGTAGTGAATTTTGTGCTCTACAAATTAGTTCCTTTCTCAGTTTACTCTATCTTGCACCGTTTTAATGAAAATCGCGTTTTAATACTTCGAAGAGAAATTTCACAGTAAAAAATACGAGTTTTGAGTGATAATTATCACAAATTTCAAAACTTTCATGTCTTTAGGGGATAGGACAGATCATTTAGAACATACTTTGTCTTTACAGTTTTTTTGTAACTAGTTAAATAAACGCGTAAATAGAGAAAAACATACAAAACTGCTATCTCATCAATACAAATAAGGTCGTGAGTGACGTCACGCGTCTCATTAACGACCGCCCACTCATGCGCAACATCCTATCTTAGGTGTGTATATCGTGCCTGAATACATGGGTATTTGTATCACTCCAATAATGTGAATTGTGTCGATTGAATAAACCATTTTTTGAAAATTTTGCTTTCATCTGTCCAAATGATATTGTCCAAAAATAGATTATTTCCTTGTGCCCGTTAAGTTAAAATGAATTGACAAAACTCTACTCTTCTTGGAAAATCTGTGTTTTTAAGATGATGAACAATGGAGTATGCATATGGATGAAATTTATGTTTACGTAGAATTCTGTGAATAGAATTTTTGGAAATTCCTGACTCTACTGCAACTTGCCTTAAAGACATCGTCGGATTGGATGCAAAATATCCCAAAATTGCAATTTCAATGTTTTCATTGTCTACAATTGGTTTAATTTTCTGCGTATTGCTTTTGACAGATCCAACATTTATAAAATTTTGTATTATATTTTTAACGGTATTTGGTGATGGCTTGGTTTTTTGCGGATACCGAGCAGCAAAAATATCACATGTTCTTGTTATCACTTTATTACACTCTCCATAAATAATAAACAAATTCAGGTAATCTTCGTTTGTATAATTTAAACGGCATGATTGTGTTACTATATATAATAATTTTTCGAATAATGACATCTCTTTGGGATTTGTTTCCATGGTAACCTGGCCGAGAACAAATATGGCATCACACGCCTACTATTACAAAATTTCAGGAAATCATTTTTTTAACCAGAAACCATTAATTTGCAAATATTTCGAAAACTATAAGATTTAGGAATAGGCGACCTCATACAAAGTAGCCCTTATTTTTGATACTGAATCGAATAAAATAATAAAAGTTGTAGGTATTCATTTGAAAAAATGGACTTTTTGTAGTTTTTCAACATCCATTTTTGTAATACTTTCCTGAGCACCCTGTATATTAAATGTCAAAATACTATTCATCTTACGCTAAAACAAAACCACCTCTAGCAGGAAATTAATCTATATTGGGCAGTCATACCGTTATTTAGAAGAAAAAAATGATTATTACTCGATCTGCATACGTAATTTCTGACAAATAAATTCAAATATTTCCGAAACAGTTGAAGATAGGTATAGGACATTATATATAAAATCTATCTAGAATTTTGTGAAGAATCAAAAAATGAAATAATATACAGAGTATCCCATTTGAAATAAGCAAGTTGATACCTACTTCCGGTATAACCGAAAGTGCCATCACCTTGAAAATATTTTAGCCGGATGTCCCCCATCAACATTAGTACACAGCCAAATTTTCAGATATTTCCTATGTTTAGTTTTCCATATATCCATCGATGCAGTTCCTGGTGGGACACCCTGTATATATATATATATATATATATATATATATATATATATATATATATATATATATATATATATATATATATTTATATATATATATATATATAAAAATATATATATTTATATAACATTTCGATAGTTATTAGCAATAACAGGCTTGGTGAATCTCAAAAAAACTTGATTTTTCAAAACTTTTTGAAAAAGCCACAAATGTCGTGGCGAAACGTACACTTTTCAATAAAATCAAATTTGTTTGAGATTTATCAAGCCTGTTATTGCTAATAATTATTCAAAAGTTAAATATATATATTTCTATATATATATATATATATATATATATATATATATATATATATATATATATATATATATATATATATATATATATATATATATATATATATTTATATATATATATATATATATATATAATATATATATATACATATATATATATATATATATATATATATATATATATATATATATATATATATATATATATATAATAAATAATATATTTATATATATATATATATATTTATATTTATATATTTATATATATATATATATATATATAAAATATATATAATATATATATATATATATATATATATATATATATATATATACATACATATATACATATATATATATATATATATACATATATATATATATATATATATATGAAATGGTAAAATCCCCATGTGAGTTCATATTTAATAAGTTAGAAAAGAAAACACAACTCTCACAACTCCAAAGGTTTTGAATGTTTATTCAATTGCTACTAGTTTCGCGAAATTTTTCTTCGCATCCTCAGGCAACAGATGGCTGTAAGAGAATAATTCAAATGAAGAGCAATGCAAAAATACTAACCATAATGACTTACAGTGGACCACAGGGGTCAAGCTTAAGACATGTCAAATTTTCTCGTGTCAAAAATTAAAATATGCACAATATGAAATGGAATCTTTGGACGGATACAATACTTGGTCATTTAAATATGAAAAATAAAATTAATAAATACAAGCATATACAATATACAAATAATAATGACATTCACATACGGACATTAGTAAAATCTCAGAAATTAAAGGAAATCAGATGCTCAAGCGCACTAGACCATGCGAAATACGAAGCTAACGGGACAACAAAACTAAATTGACGTTGATAATTGACATCTGGTAGATCGAATTATGTAGTAGATACAGTACACAACATAAACACGCAACAAACGTCAACCTCACACTGCAAACCGATAAATCATTCAGGAGATTCAAACAACACCGAACAAATTGGTGGTATATCAGTTGTTAATTGAGAATTTAACACAGCTTCTTCAGCACATTTTTGAATATTTTATAAATAATAAGGGTTCAAAAATGTGCTGAAGAAGCTGTGTTAAATTCTCAATTAACAACTGATATACCACCAATTTGTTCGGTGTTGTTTGAATCTCCTGAATGATTTATCGGTTTGCAGTGTGAGGTTGACGTTTGTTGCGTGTTTATGTTGTGTACTGTATCTACTACATAATTCGATCTACCAGATGTCAATTATCAACGTCAATTTAGTTTTGTTGTCCCGTTAGCTTCGTATTTCGCATGGTCTAGTGCGCTTGAGCATCTGATTTCCTTTAATTTCTGAGATTTTACTAATGTCCGTATGTGAATGTCATTATTATTTGTATATTGTATATGCTTGTATTTATTAATTTTATTTTTCATATTTAAATGACCAAGTATTGTATCCGTCCAAAGATTCCATTTCATATTGTGCATATTTTAATTTTTGACACGAGAAAATTTGACATGTCTTAAGCTTGACCCCTGTGGTCCACTGTAAGTCAATATGGTTAGTATTTTTGCATTGCTCTTCATTTGAATTATTCTCTTACAGCCATCTGTTGCCTGAGGATGCGAAGAAAAATTTCGCGAAACTAGTAGCAATTGAATAAACATTCAAAACCTTTGGAGTTGTGAGAGTTGTGTTTTCTTTTCTAACTTATTATATATATATATATATATATATATATATATATATATATATATATATATATTTTCTATTTAAATCTGACAAATGGTATACATACTAAGAATTCTTAAAGGAAGACACTTCATCTGAAGCTCCTGCAGAAAACACAACCTTGACTTTGCCCGTTGATGATGCACCACAAGTTTCAGAAATTTCTCGTGGTGTTTCAAAATCTTTAGTTCGGGTGTATTATCGATTTCTTCGAGGCGATATTTAACAGTCTGTGGAGAGAGTTGGAATATGTGCAATTGATTTCTAATTGCTTCATCTGAAATTTCATGTTCCTAAAAATTTTATTGAATTATTCAGAGCATTACAATGAAATGTTTTCAAAATTTCTATTTCTGTGTAGTATATGAATGTAGCATATTTAATTTAAGTATAAAACGATATAAATATATATATATATATATATATATATATATATATATATATATATATATATATATATATATATATATAGGGTGTCCCACCAGGAAAGAACGCGATCTGTATATGGAATAATCTTCGTTTGTATAATATAACCGGTGTGCCATTACGATGATTTGAAATGTCAAATACGGTAGTGGCTATCCTAGATCTAATTGTTTAACGATTAAATGCAAAAATCGCCATATTAAAACATTAGATTGGCAATATTTCGAAAACTTTCGAAAACAAATTTTAGGTATAGATAACCTTATACAAAGTTACCTTCTTTGTTAAATACTACAAAATAAGAAAAATGGGGGGTTTCCATTTGAAAAAATTGTCAGTTTTCTCAATCTCATTTTAGATCTTATTTTTTGAACACTCTGTATGATTAGTTATCGAAATATTATACAAAATCTATTAAAGTAGGTCCTTTTCAACAAGGAATCTAACCCAAAGTAAGTAAAAAAGGCTTCCTTATAGGAACAATTGATAATTATATTAGGGCATGCAATCATTTTCTACATAAAAACCTAAATATGTCAAAAACGCTTAGACTTAGGTATAGAACATAACACATAAAATCTGCCTAGAATCTTGCGTAGAACCCAAAAACGTATTAATACACAGGGTATCCTATTTAAAATAAGCAAGTTGGTCTATACTTCTGGTATAACCGGAAGTGCAACCATCTTGAAAATATTTTAGTCGAGTTGCCCCTATCGACATTAGTGTACTGTCAAATTTATATATATATATATATATATATATATATATATATATATATATATATATATATATATATATATATATATATATATATATATATATACAGTGAATATCGGTTATAACGATACCGGATATTACGACATATCGATTATAGCGACGACATGCTAAGGTCCCGACAGAGTTCTATGCTAAATGCATTGAAGACGTGTTGCCTATAACGACATCGCATATAACGACGTACTTATATAGCGACCAATATTTTAACTTAAATTGGTCCAAGTAATCGGTTAAAACGACGGGCGATATCGCATGTAACGACGAACTGTAGCCATTGTGTGCGAAATTCGGGGAATCCCTTATTGTAGGCGGTAAATCCCCAGTTCGTGCGAATCAGCATTTGGCCTGTTATAAAAGTCTGCTACCTTTATTGTATTAAAGCTATTGATGTGGTGTTCTTTTGTATTTACATAATCTAAGCTGCTGAATCTAAGAATATAAATTAAACGCGATGTCTAAACGAAAAGCTTTTACAGTTGAGGAGAAAGCTCATATAATTTAGCGTTTAGAAAGTGGAGAATCGAATAATGATATTCCCAAAGAGTTAAATGTAAGTAATGTTTATTCAGTTTATTAATTTTGATAATTATTTCTGTATTATTTTTGATAACTCTGCTGCAACACTTGTTAACCCATAAAGTTTTTACATAAGATAAAATTTCTTTCTCAGGTCGCTCATTCAACAATATCAACTATATGGAAAAATCGAGAAAAGATACATCAGATTTGATAGTGGCGATATTTCGTTCACCATGAAAAAAATGAGATATTGTAACGAATCAGCAGTGGATGAGGCACTGTTAAAGTGGTTTAAGGTAAAAAGGAGTCAGAATGCAATACTGACAGGTCCCATTCTAATCGCAAAAGCTGAAGATTTTGCGAGGCAGCTTAAGATTGATTTAACGTGTTCACGTGGATGGATTCAGCGATTTCAAAAGAGGCACAATATTGTGTGTGGAACAGTTAGTGGAGAAGCGGCAAGTGTACCTAAAGAGGTTTGTGAAAATTGGTTGTCTGCTGTATGGCCTAATTTACGCAGGGGGTACAGGGATGAAGAAATTTTTAATGTAGATGAAACGGGGTTATTCTTTCGAATGTTGCCAAATAAAACCTTGAAATTTAAGGGTGAAAACTGCGTAGGCGGAAAAATGTCTGAGGACAGGCTAACTGTTTTGGTTGGAGCTAATATGACTGGTACGGAAAAAATTGAACTTTTGGTTATTGGGAAGGCCAAATCTCCACGCTGCTTTAAAAATATAAAAACCCTGCCTGTTGATTACGAAAGCAATGCAAAAGCCTGGATGGTTGCTTCGCTGTTTGAAAAGGCAATAAGAAAGTGGGACAATAAACTGTTTAGAGAAAATAAGAAAATACTTTTGTTACTAGATAACTGTTCAGCTCATCCAAACCTAAAAAATTTAAAAGCCATAAAACTTCAATTTTTACCGCCGAATACAACTTCGGTGCTACAGCCAATGGATCAGGGAGTGATCAAGGATTTAAAAACTGGGTTCAGAATATTGCAGCTAACCAAAGTCCTAGAAAAATATGAGACTTCTAATGAACTTTACAAATTAAACATTTTGGAGGCCATTCTTTTCATATCACAAGCTTAGGATCACGTTTCTCAACAGACAATTTCAAGATGTTTTGGTCATGCCGGATTTACCGCCCTGCCGAACGATCACGCAAGTTCTGATGAAGAGGGAAATCTTCCACTCTCAGAGTGGATTAAACTTCAAAGTAAAAATGACCCTCCTGAAGATGAAAACTTACCTCTAGCAGAATGGATCCGTGACTTACCTATCGCTGACTTTGCTACCCAAGAAAACTGGGAAAATTTTTGTAGATGTTGATGAGGTTCTGACAACCACGGACGAATCGACCGACTCTGAGAAATTTTGGAAGGTCCGAAAGAGAGTGAAAAAAGTGATGAAGAGGAGGCGGAACTGGTGACTGACGAATATCAGCCACCAGCCATAACAGACGTTTATTCAGCAATTAAAACTGTCAAACATTTCTTTGTTTTTAATAATATATATAAAGATATTGTAAATCCGACTTTAGTACACCTAGAAAATATGATTGAAAAGGCGTTCTTAAGTTCTAAGAAAAAACTAAGACAATCTGTATTGACTGACTTTTTTAAGAAAGTTTAGTTTTTAGTTTATTCATTTTTTGTTGTTGAGATGTTCTGTTCACTTTTTCGTAATGAAAATATATGTATAACCCATTTTGTTACTTTTTTCTCTATAACGACGCTCGGTCATAACGACCGAAATTAAGCGGTCCGTTCAATGTCGTTATAACCGATATTCACTGTATATATATATATATATATATATATATATATATATATATATATATATATATATATATATATATATATATATATATATATATATATATATATATATATATATATATATATATATATATATATATATATATATATATATATATATATATATATATATATATATATATATATGGCCGTAGCCAGCACTGCTTTCTAGATGGGGCTAAACAAATTCTTGAGGAGCCTTATTTTCTACAAAGTACTTAAATAGATATACGTGAATATACAGCTTTTTCTGTCTTTTTACCTAGAAAAGTACACTGGAAATCGAATTTAAAAAAATTAAAAAATTCTAATGAAAAATAATAAATAAAAAAATCTCTCATGGAAAACTCTAAATAAATAAAACAAATGGCTTATAAATAGACAACCATGTTAATATTCTCTCTCGTGCTTCGTCACTTGTTTGCGCTTAATCGTTTTCAGTTGTGTTTCTATTTTCACTTTCGTAAAATATAATATTCTTAGTTTGAAAATGAATTGTAAGCTGATAATATTTTATCTACAGAGGTTGAAGAAATTAAAGGACAATGTGTGGATTTTATTGAAGTACTTTCACTTGAACTAATCAAACGCATGCCCTCGCAATTAAATGTTTTTCGGCAGATAAGAAGTTTTAGTCCCGCTATAATTTCAAATCCCGTCCAAAGACCAAAATTTTCTGAGCTGCCACTTACTTTTGTAACTCCCAATAGAATCTGACATAAAGATACAATATAGAAACTTGTTAAATGTCGATTGGGAAGAGATGTTTGGTGAATCAGTCCCTGATAACCCTATTATTTCTTGGAGGAATAAAATCTTGGAGGATAAAATGAAAAAATGCAGCCTACCAATTCATGTTTAGAGATTTAGCTCTATTTGCATTCACTCTTTCAAGCTTACCGTCATCCAATGCATTCGTGGAGGGGCTATTTTCATTGATGAAAATTTGTTAAATGTGAAATTCGAAACAAAATTATACCAAAAATTTTAATTCAATTGTGTCTATTAGATCTCTTTGCAATAAATGAGATTTGCTGTAAATAATTTGAGCCTAACAAAGCTATATATACAAAATTTAATTCTGATAATTATGTATCAGTAGCAGAACCAATCCACAACTTCAACACAGTGAAAGATGATGATGATGTAATGATGTTTTGTGAACAGTTTATATAAAAATAAAGATATTTGTAACAGAATCGTGGTTTTGATTTTGATAGTAATTTAAGTAAAAAGTCCCTAAAATACCTATTATTGTTTTTTAGACGAGTAGGCAACATGTTGGGTGCACTATTTTTTCGTGCGGTTGCGAAACAATCACGATTGCGATTTTGGGAGACACATTAGCAGCAAAAATCGTATGAAAAACTGCTAGAATAAGTGAATTTTATATGCAAAAAAAATGTTGGCAATATTTCCCCGTTATCATGTCGCAACCACGGTTGCGCTTTTGGGCGAAAAATCAGCATCTGAAGTGCGACACGGCTCTGAAAAATCTGGCAACCCTGCTAGTAGCCGCTCGTTTGGCGCTATTTTATTTTAGGATAAAAACGTCAACATGTTTTGCGGGTTGAAAGATGCCGCAATTAAATAATTTCAAAGTCAGTTTTACAATTAGGTAGATTTGTTTGTAACTAGGCTAGTTTTATGTTTCAACGCAGATGTAAACATTTTTGGTTTGTAATAATTCTGGTATCTTTTCTAGAGGCTGAGCCTCTGGCGCCCTTTTGGCTACGGCCCTATATATATATATATATATATATATATATATATATATATATATATATATATATATATATATATATATATATATATATATATATATATATATATATATATATATATATATATATATATATATATATATATATATATATATATATATATATATATATATATATATATATATATATATATATATATATATATATATATATATATATATATATGTATATATAAATATAAATATATATATAAATATATATATATATATATATATATATATATATATATATATATATATATATATATATAGCCAGGTTGAGAAAGAGGTGAGGAGAAGGAGTAACAACCTCGTAAAAAAAACCAGGGTTTATCTGGCTCCGGATAATAGCACCCTGTAAGGGCCCAGGGTACGGCGAAGCTGCTGCCTTGTAGGATGGATGTTGGGCCATTAAGAGCTAGACGACGAAAACCTTGTTAAAAAAGTTCCCGGTCCTCAAGGTTGGGGGTTAAGGCATTAGACTGGTTCTACAATACTTGGAACAAATCCCGAATACTAAGAAGCCTAAGCAAAGCCTCGGAACTTCGGATGGATTCTCTGGACAACGGACTAAGCAAAGAAAAAGGTTAATGAATATCGGAACATGGAATGTGCAAGGAATACGACAAAAGATAGGTCTTATAGCTTTCGACTTGAGTAAGCTTAATGTAGATATAGTTGCATTAACAGAAACCAAAAAGAAGGGTACAGGCACTGAAGTGGTCGGCGACTACATACACATCTATACCGGCGTCCCTAAAGAGAAAAGAACAGCCAGAGGTGTATCTCTACTAGTAAGAAAAAAGTTCAAGAATAAAATCACTAACTGGGAAGCAATTGATGAGAATATCCTTACAATGAACATGCAACTTAATGGACACAATGTCACTGTAATAGCTACATATGATCGAAAATGGAGGAAACTGTAGCGAATATTGGCAATAACAGAAAAATCATTATGCTCGGAGACTTTAATGGTAGAACTGGGTGTAGAACGGACAGTAAGGTAGTAGGCCAATATGGTGAACCAACGACTAAAGACAACGGCCACAGACTAATAAAACTATGCGAAACCTACAACCTCAAAATCAATGGTTTTCATGAACATAAAGATATCCACCGATATACCTGGATTCAGAATACTTGCAATCTTAAGTCAATTATCGATTATACTACTATATAATATGCAAACAAGAGTCGATGTTACGATGTAATGATGTACGTGTTCTTCGGGGAATTACATGTGGATCGAATCACTATATAGTAAGAGCCAAAATTCTATTTCCATTTAAGAACATAGGACCAAATACACACATGGAAGACATTGGAAAAATGGAAACCTTGGAATTGCCCAGATACAATGTAAATAGTTTCGCGAATGATAGTACGAAACAACTTTACCAAAATCGATTGGACGAAAAATTAATAGATACACAAGGCTCCACGTTCACTGACGTATATGAAAACATTATTGAGAGCTTACGTCAAGTGAATAGATCAAGTAAGAAAATATGGTGGAACGAGGAAATAGAAATGGCGATCAAACAGAAAAAGCAAGCATACCTTAAATGGCTCAACACAATATCGGAAGAAGACCATGCAACTTTCAAAGAAATAAAGAGACAGGCCCGGAGACTTATAACGACAGAGAAGAACAAATTATGGGACAAAAATGTCAAGATATTAACACGTACATCGGGGGGAGAAAATGCACAGAAGTCTGGAATTTCATAGGTGCCCTCAAAAATACAGGAAAGGATAACGCATTTATACAAACAATTGAACCAAAAGAGTGGAAAAATTATTATAAAAACCTATTAACAGAAACACGGTAGGAATATCTAGGCGACGATACAGCAGGTCCCATACATGTTCACGGGGAGGAAGTAAGGATACAGGTAGAAACGGTAAAAAAAGCTATTAGGGATCTTAAAAATAGCGAAGCGAGTGGGCCGGAGGGCATATGTGCGGAAATGTTAAAAAATGGAAGAGATAAACTTCACAACAATCCAACATTATATTATCAACAATTGCCTAAATGGCCATCCAGTACCAGAAACTTGGAAGGAAGCATACATCTCGTCAATCCATAAAAAAGGAGATAAGACGAACTGTAACAATTATAGAGGAATTTCAGTCACTAGCGCCATGAGTAGACTTTATGGAAGGATCTTACGAAACCTAAGAGAGGACTTTAGGCAGAAGAAGAACAAAGTGGTTTTCGAGCAGGCAGATCGTGCACCGATAATGTTTTCTGTCTAAAACAAATGATAGTGAAAGGAGCTGCAAAAAACATAGAAACTCCTATTACATTTGTAGACCTCCAATATATATATATATATATATATATATATATATATATATATATATATATATATATATATATATATATATATATATATATATATTTACATGGGATGGACCTTCAGCCATTCTAAAGGAGATGACGCAAGATTGCATCATGCGCAACACGTCAATTCCGACTCACCAGTGGTACCGAGCTAATATAAGACCATGTAGAGGCATTAGAAGTTTAAGTTTACTAGCATAATTGTATCTTATAAGTTGTAGAAATAAAGATTGTTTTTAAAAAGAAATTCAGTGTTCACAAAAACACGTGAAATATTATCGGTGATATTTGGGCAACCAAACTAAGTGAATTTCAATTCTTGGAAGAATATCCGAACAGAACACATAAGCTTGCTCTGCATACACAGCGGTGCGAACAGAAAAAGAAGTACTACCCCGTATCTTAGCAACCACCCACTGAGGAGAAATTCGAACACGCAGCATATGGAGGCCTAGCAAACCCGATGCTGTCTGGAGCAATCTAGCAACTGTAAGTACAAGTGCTAAACTTCCTAGTTTTTCAAAGTTCCCTAGTTACCCAGAACATAGACTCCCTACACCAAATAGGTGATAGCAGGTCACAAAACAAAACAAACCAAAACAAACAAACAGGCAAACAAGGCAAAGCAAAATTGATCCTTTAGCAAAAGCATTTTCCAATTTAGAATTAGAAAAGAAAAGGAAATCAAAAATGACAACGCCACAAGCCGCAACAGGTGTAAATCCAATAGATTTAGCATCAAAATTTGGAGCTCTCTTACCACAATTTGATGGAGATTGCAAAAAGTTAAATTCATTCATTAAGAGTTGTCAGCAATTCTTAGCGCAATTTGAATCAGGTGATAATATTGTCAAAACATATTGTTTAGCAATTATCAGAAACAAATTGACCCACAAAGCTGCAGATGAATTATATTCATCTGACATACCAGATAATTGGAATTCTTTAAAAGATTTTCTAATCACGAAATTCGGAGACAGAGTAAACCTAGACGTACTTAAGAACGAATTACAATTTTTAAGAAAATTATATAATGAAACCATATTCAATTTTATTGATAGGATTAAAACCTACAAAATACGTATTAATTACAGAATAGACTCTGAAATAACTTTAGACCCACATCTCAAGTTGTTACACAAACAATTAGTCGATGGACTAGCTAAAAATGTTTTAATGAATAATATTCCCATAGACTTACGAACTTCTATGTTGACCACAAATAATCTTAATTTTGACTTAGCTGTTCAAATGGTAGAAAATCATACCATACAGAAAGATCAATTAGATATGATCAGTCACCAATGTAAAAATCAAAGTAAAATTCAAGCTCAAAATAATACTAGAGTTTTTAATAGAAATTTTCCTTCACAACCAGTCAATATCGTAAGAAAAGAAAATTTACCACAGACAAAATTTTACACAAATAAACAAACATTTGGAAATACTCCAAATCAATATAATGTGTTTAGACCACGAAATGAAAAACCATCGTATCAACCAACCCCGATGTCCACACAGACACATCGAAACTACCCAGAAAAACGAGAATTTGCCATGTCATCCCAAACTAACCAAAACCCAAATGCAAGAATGAAAAAATCACATAATTATTTTCAATCTAGTAGACATCCACCAAATTTCGTTTCGGAAGAATTAACTAATATTCAAAACATACATCAGGTAGATGAAACGCCAGAATTTTCAGATGACGAGACTAACGAAATTTATGAACAATCAGATAATGAACAAAATTACGTTGAATTAAATAGCATTAATAATAAATTAACAAATTTACCCTATATAATGTTACAAAATCCCAAACGCAAAATCTTAATTGATAGCGGTTGTTCAGTCTGTCTTATAGATCCAAAAATAGCATATGAATATTTTCCAAATAAAATTTATTCAGAAGACACATGTCTTAATACAGTACATGGTTCAGACACCAGTAATGAAAAAGTAACCATGCCTTTAAATGATTTCGGAATAGATAAAGAACATCCCTTTGTTTTATACAAATTCCATACATTGTATGACGGATTAATAGGAGCTGAATTTTTAAAAGAACATGATTTTATTATTAATTTAAGAAAACGTCTTTTGATAGGAGAACACTGCCGACATCCTATATATTTTCAAAAAGTAAATGAATATCCGATAGATTTAAAACATGTAACACCTAAAACACGTAATCAATTAATAGAATTCAAACAAGGTAATAATAATAATGCAGATGCCTTATCACGTATTAGAATCCAAGAAAACGAACTAAATATGATAGATGACGAAATTTATTCTATAATACCTCAAGTTGACGGTGAAGACTTAGAAAATAATAAAAAGCAATTAGAAGAATTCGAAAAATTAACCTCGGATGAAAATCAATCAGAAAGTGACACGAATGAAGCGGATACACCAACAATTCATAGTAACCAAGAAAATCCAATTTTAGAGATCCCTTATACAGAGCGTTCTTTAAATTGCGCCAGTAATCAAATTATTTTCACGCCAACCACAAAACAATATTATACTATAAGGAGCAAACCGTTCAATAATCGAACACGATATACAGTAGCAATTTCAAACGGAGACGACTTTATTAGATTCATTAAAGAATATTTGAAGCCCCGAACGAAGTATTGTATTCATTTTAAACATCAAAATTTAGAAAAAGCATTCATTCAAGTATTACAAACAAATTTCAAAGCGAAAAGTTTCAATTTGAAGATAAATAACACATTTTTGGAAGACGTGTACGAAGAAGCTAAACAGCAAGAAAAATTAGAATTATATCATGTTTCTAAATCAGGACATAGAAGAATAAACGAAAACGTTCAAGCGATCAAGAAAAAATTCTATCGGCCAAAATTAGAAGAGTCAGTACAACATTATATTAATTCATGCGAAATTTGCCAAATTAATAAATATGAGCGTACCCCTAACAAGTTAGTATTAAAAAATAATCCTATAGGTGAAAAACCATTCGCACATCTTTACATAGATACTTTCACATTTGAAAAATGTACATGTTTGACCGTGATTGATTCATTTTCTAAATTCGCTCAATGCTATCCATTCATTCATAAAACAGCAATTGAAATCATGAATAAATTAATACATTTCATGAGTGACCATGGAATACCTGAAAAAATAACATGCGACAACAAAACCGAATTCAAAAATAAAATTTTGCAAGAATTCGCGGAAACCCATAAAATTTCAATGCATTATATTACAAATTATAATCCAAATTCGAACGCCTTAATTGAAAGATTCCATTCAACACTCATCGAACAATTACGTTGTTTATCGAAATAAAAATTACCCTTGACAATGAGAATAACACGAGCTATTTTATCGTATAATAATTCTATTCATTCATCTTTAAATTATACGCCAGAAGTGTACCTAGGATCGTTCTAGCTCACTTCAACTTCAAAAAAACAAAGTCCGAAATGTCATTTCTGCGCATGCGCTACTAACTGTAAATATAGGTATGAGAATACGTATGTGGACCCAAAGAACTGAAATTTTTTATGAGGGATTCTTCATGGGGGCACCGGAGCTCCAGAAGTCTTCATGTAGGCCCCGTCGATGTATCGCATAAAATATCACATCAGCAAATTCTCATTAGAATAATCATAAATACTTGAAATTGTCTGGAGGTCATCGAAAGATAAGCGACACGTGTAGAACTGGGTTGAACGAAGGAATGAGAATTTTGCTGAGTCATCGTTCATATTAGTTCAGGGATGTACAAAACGAATGAAATTTCAAATGTTAGATATATGTATATTTATTACGTATTTTTTCATGAAAATTATATTAGGTGTACATCCCTGTACTGATATGAATGTTGAATCAGCAAATTCTCTTCAAAATGTTTATAAATACTTGAACTATTTCTATGAAGGTTCAGTCTTACGATAGTTTCCAACTAGTAACACACACAGCGATAATTAAGTGTTAGATACTTGTTCAATTATTCGTTCAATTGTTAATATTTTATACCGAAGGTAAGGAATTAATTTTTCTGTGTACATATTAAAACAAAAGTTAAGTGATATTTTTTGTTTTGTAGCAGCACCTAGTCAACCATGAGTTTAATGAAGATTTCTGATGATGCTGTCAAAACTTTTGGAGCAAGTTTAAAATTAATTAGAACTGTGGAAGAGGTTGGTAGATGGCTGAATCATATAAATAAAATAATATTGGGAATTACTAGATATACAAGAGGTAAGAATTTTCCTCATTCTCTAACAAGCTTCCACAAACTCGAGACCAATTTATCAATTCTCAAGACTTATCGTGAAAATATTAAGCATATACATCAATCTATTCTCAAAAAGGGTTCTGGTTTGGGGGGTCATTCGAAACGTTTAATTTGGAGGGACGTAGATTCGGCTTTCAAGAATAGAATGCGAACAGGAGTGATTATTAATAATTCAATCAAAGATCCCGAAGAGTTCCTCAGTAGAACTTTCAGAATTTTTAATAATAAAATAAAATCTGCTCTTCAAAATTCGATTTTAAAAGTTAATTTAATTTTAAGCTGTAATTATATCAAACCAGATACAAGGGAGGAAAGTATTAAAACATTTGCTACTGAAAGTTCTGTTGTTGTTGTACTGCGTTTCAATCAAAAAGCATGGTTGAAACCATATATAGATCTAAATTCAAAATTACGAGCTGAAAGTAAGAATGAATTCGAAAAAAATATGTATAAATTAATGAATAACGCGGTATTTGGCAAAACTTTAGAGAATATTAGAAAATATAAAATCATCAAAATTGTTAATAGTTGGGAGGGTAGGTATGGTGCTAAAAATTTGATAGCTCTACCAAACTTCCACAGTTCTGTTATCATAGACGACATTGTTATAATAGAACTCAAGAAAACTCAAATAGTATTCAATAAACCTATATACGTTGGTTTTTCGATTTTAGATATTTCAAAAACTTATCTTTACGATTTTCATTACAATTTTATTAAATCAAAATTAAATGACAGCAACATCAAGCTTCTTTATACGGACACTGACAGTTTGATCTACCATTTCAAACATCAAAACATCTACATCATGAGGGAAAATGTGTCAAAATTTGACACATCTGACTATGGTGATAATGTTTTCGGTATTCCCCCGAGGAACAAGAAGGTGATTGGACTGATGAAGGATGAAAATGAGGGCAAAATCATGGTGGAATTCATTGGATTGAGGTCTAAGATGTACACCTTTAGATTACTCAATCAGAGTGAAAAAAAGACTGCTAAAGGTGTAAAAAAATCTTCACTTTCAACGATCACATTCGAAGACTACAGACGTGCTTTGTTCAACAACGAAATCCTCACAAGACAGCAAAATTCCATACAATCAGACAAGCATATAGTAACATCGAAGAAAACATCAAAAATAGCATTATCAGCCAACGACGACAAAAGGATTATATCTACTTATACAACCGACACTGTACCATATGGGTATCAATATCTTAGATCTGAATGATCTTGAATTTTTGTGGTAAAAATCATTTATCTAATTATTTATTTATATATATACACACACACAAAGTTTATATTTTTTACACTCTACATTTGTAAATAAAACTCTATATTCAACTGAATGTTTTATTCTCCTACGAAATTGAACATTTCTCTTTCTACATCATTTAAAACTCTATTTTTATTAAAGTACATACATTCTAAGATTCCATAACTTTCAATTGTTGGATTTATATTACAGAAGGCATGAATTACATCCTCAATAGATTTATTGCTATTCCAAGTAATTTCTTTAACAATTAGTACAAATTTACGATAATAAAAAAGAAAATTGATATTTTGTAACATCTCAATTCTTTTGCTTAAAATATCATTCAACTTGATAAGTTCGGATACATCAGATGATGTGAAATATAAATAATTTTCCCATTTGGCTACTGAAAACACTTTTTCTACTTCATCGAAAAACACTTCAGCTCCACTATTTTTTTTCGTACTCCATTATTCTCAATTAATTTTACGAACGATTTCCATTCATATTCATCAAAGGACATGACAACTTCATTACAGCTAACTCTCATAGCAGGACTGAAGTCTCGTTGCTGGACTCAAACCATTTTCAACTAGAAATTACTCCAGCGTTAAAGCCACAATTTAAAGTAAATTTTTTTTCATTTTTTTGATGCCTCATCGTAGACACCCAAAATTCTATCCAATTTCTTCGTCGATAAAACCGCTGTCTTGGGACATCTTGACGCTTCAAACTTCAATACTCAACTGAACTTATAGTTTGTTTTTGACAGATATCCAAGAATTCATGTGATTTTGGCATTCCTAACCAATGAACAAACACTTTATTTCCTTTTCTGCGCAAGACTTTTTCCACCAAGTAAACGTCAGAGTATTTAGCTTTCTGTAATTCCTCTTCGTAAAAACCACCACTGATGGGATGTCCTTCGTATCTTCGAGTAGGTAAGTGACTGGGTTGGGTTGGGGGGTCGATTGGGTCGTTGGGGGGGGGCGTGGGAAAACACTCGTTGGGAATCCACTCGATAACAGTTGTCGAATGGAAATCGTAATCGTTGTAACGCATATTGTGAAAACGGGGTAGTTTTTCACCCAGTCGTTGGTTTGAATAGTTGCACGTTGGAGTATTGAAGCCACTTTGCTTATCCTCTAATTCGTTCAAGACGTTCAAGTTATTGGAGAAAAATATTCGTTGAATCGTTTTATCCTCCTAAGACGGTCCCATCTTGGAAGGAAGCATATTTTTTTTCCTTACATCTCTAACAAGCGGCTGTGTGAATCTTAAGTTTAACGTTGGTGCTCTTAGACAAGTTCTTGGGAGTCATTATGCTGAAAGGTCAATGAACAACACTCATCTATTATGATTTTACTTTAATAAATTTATCAAAGCCATTCGATAACGTCTTGTGGTTCAAGTTGAAAGTCCCTTCATATAACTATAAAGCCCATATTTATATCAGCGTTCCAACGCATAGAGCCGTAATTCCTTGATTCATCATAACGTCATATCGGGCTACACATGTTCATCATGAAAATTTGAAGTAGGGTTAATATCCTCCTGTTTGAAAAGGACTATTATGTTTACGTTGTCACGTGTTAGTGTTTTCCTTCATAGAAAGTAGTTGGCAAGAAATGCTACGTCAATGGACTTATGTCGACCCATAGAATAATAATCCTGTAATTTTATTCTGGCTTGTCACCATTATATCAGGTAAATGAAGATGAATTTTCACGTGCTTCACAAGGGTCAATGATCTCATCACTTTCCTTGTATGGAAATAATCCAATACTCGGGTATACTCTTGAGAACTTGCCTCCAAATAAGAGATACTTGGGCTGATAGAGAATTGTTTTCGAGAAAAATAATAAACGTTTTCAATCTAAGTCCGTTCGGATTGAAAAGTATGAGAATAGAGCAATTGGATTTTCCTGACCCGACTAGGACCAACTATAAGAAATTCTACAACTGTTTGGGAAATAAATCACCATGTTTTTTAGCAATCTGATCCTCGAAAATATCTAAATTTCAATCGTAAGCTTAAGTTGTTTGTTGTATACCAGAAATCTTGAAATACTAGTGTAATAAAAAACAATCTCTATATAAATAAGTATATAATTATTCAAAACAAATTCGCTTTTAATGTTTCCTTAGAATATTGATAAATAATACAATTCACATCTACAAGATTCGAAGGATTCGCAATTTTGAAGCAAGCTATTCCATCAACATAGTCTTCATCTAGCCTCTCCCAATACTTTCAATGGACAATGATATTTCGCATCAATTTTATTCCAACGTCGTTCTGGCTTCTAAAAATGTTGCAATTCAGTTGTAGAGGTTTATCTTAGCATATAGTGGTTAAACCACACCCGTAACACTTTTACATGATTATCGTAAAATATATACTTTTTTAGGTAGAGAAATTATTTTACATTATAGAAACATCTGATTAAACAAGAACGAAACCATAGATATAAGGGCAATATGTTGATAATGAATATTATATTTCCTAATTATTTTCATCAGAGTGACTCTTCAGACATCTTTACTCTTTTTAATCTCTACGTATCTGAAATATTATTTGATGAAGTGGTTATAAATAAATAAAACAATATTCCCTTTCACCACATTTTTACTTGAGACCCAGCATCTTCTAGCTTTACATTGTCAGTTTACTGAATCTATTTTATTAATGAAAAAACATCGAACCAGGATCGCAAGGACATTCGTTTTGAAGGAATCAAACATCTTCTTCTTAGCCCATAAAGCAGCCAATTTTCTTCTTCAGTATTTTTTATATTTTCTAAATGTAGAATTATAGCAGACATTTCTGTATGGTGTTCTATTCTCGTATGAAGTTCCAAACCATCTCCAACAAATCTTCTTTTGAAATTTGTATATGCACATGCGCGCGTCCCACTACCATCTGCGATGCACAGAGGTCGTTTCAAACTGAAACTTTGTGGGGTCCAACCATAATTTTTCTACATTTATTATATTAGAAGCGTCAGACCAATACAATTTTAATTTATTCAATAGAAATCGCTATTTTTGTTTTTCCTTCACATATACGATATCTACATTGGTTTAGTAGTTTTTTGAGAATACATCTATTTCTTCGTGACAATATATTCCCCTCTGAATACCTCAGACGCATCGATGATATCGTTCCAAGTATCGATTTGTTCTATCCTCTATGGGTAAGTGTGAATGAATCTCTTGGAGGCTTGAATATGAAATGACGACCTTGATTTCCATTATTTATAGCTAGCTCTTTCAGACCAAATTCCTCCAGCAATACGATCCTTGGATATCTACCGTACAACCTTCATCTTCAGAGTAGTGTCTTCAAACTGATTAGAAGATGTCACCTTCTTTACAGTTTTCACTTAGAGGGAGAGTATTCGCGTGAACGCAATCGTGTATTATTATACATCATGCTCTTCGTAGATGCTGGGAAATCCATTTCTAAGCGTGAATTTCAATTTAACATCCAACGTAGAAGATGTTGAAGGCTTTCCATCAACTCTAAGAGCAGTCGATTACTAAATATAGCCGTGACTTGAATTGCCATAAGTCGAGTAGAGCGGCCTTCTTCTCGTTCATTTATAACTTGATGAAAAATTCCGAATAGTTATGATGAGCTCGGCGAAATAGTTTCCTTTCGAAATCTATAATTCAAGGTTTTTGTGGGGTATATATTCACCGTTCAAAAATCATACTCAATCCTGTATACAGTCAATGTCCATATAGATATTTGGATCTTTAAAAAATGTCCATTGTCTTTTTCGTTTCTATGGAACACGCCAACAAATGACGTATCGAGGACATCTCGATAATCACTGAATCCCAGTTTTCACGTGTCCAATACTTCCTTAGTGGAACCTTGTGTAAGAACTGGTAGTTCATGCAACTTCCCAACGTCGTGAACGGGATTAAAACGGGTCTATTCCGTTTTGATGATTGAAGAAGTTCTAATTTGAGAGGATCTGATGGATTAAATATGTTTTAACTCTAATTCCATACTCTGAATAGTAAATTTCTCCTTGGTAGCTCCAACAAGTTCTCCTCTGCAGACTGACCAGGATTGAATTCTTGTCAATTTTTTTTTTTTTTTTTTTTTTTTTTTTTTTTTTTTTTTTTTTTTTTTTTTTTTTTTTTTTTATGCGAGCTCGAACCGCAACGAAATCAGCCTTTCCACAAATAGCATTCGATTCATTGAATATAATTCAGGGAGATGAAACTCGCGTATTCGTAAATAAAAAGCTCCATCTTTCATTTTTAATACGCCGTTTGGGCTAATTCCATCCTGCAGGATAGCCAGTCGCGAATTTCTGCTTTCTTCTCTCATTAACATAAAATCCTCGTACATACTAAACAAGTCCTGGATCTTTACGTGTCTATTTGCTTCACACAGTTCGTAAGATTATGGAATCGAAAGGAAAGCACCTGCGTTATTCAACCAATGAAACATCTCCTTCAACAGCCCTGCAGAGTTTCAGTCATTTTCTTGATAATGACAGCTGCATCGTTCATTGAAAGCCAAACATACCGGTCTAATTATACCATCTCGATGGTGTCGTTATTGTCAAAGATTTAATAAACAGTAAATATTCCGACTTTTCAACTTTGACGATTGAATCGTCGTTTCACAAGGGGGCGGTAGAGAATTCGAACGCCTGGCCTGATAACATGAGCCTATAGATTGTAAAAAATATTTTATTCTCAACGTCAGGTGTGATCTGGATGACTGTGAATGACTAATGTTTCCGGTACTTCTTACTCTTGTATCTTTATACTTGAGGGAAAAATCAAGACATTTTTTAAAGCTCCAAATCTAACTATAATTTCTTCACCTCTAAATTGACACATTTCAAAATCATGTCTCGAATATTCAAAGTTATATTCAATATATCTTTTTTCTCACTACAGGAAGGTATATCTTAAATTTCTAGCTGTTTTTCATCTAATCGCGTAACCTGGGTCTGAGTTCCAGCCGAAAATTCTTATTATCGTATGTGAAGGTCTATCGTTGTAAAATGCTCCTCGCTGAATATTACTATCTATATGTATAAGTTTCCTAAATTTGTAACTCTTTTTCCACAGGTAAATGTCTGCCTCATGAACCTTTCCAGCTTCTAAAATCTTCTCGGAGAATCCCAATAGACTTTCCTAGGGAATTTTTTCTTCGTAAAATCGATAGAGTATGACTTGTGAAATATCTCGCTTCTTAAAGTATATTATGGTCTCAGGAAAATATTTTTCTTTTGGGAAGTATCCTTCTTTTGTTCTCTTCAGAGTAGTAAATTTTTTTCAACATAATCTTCGATATCGGTAATGCTCATAATGTACCATGTAGGTATAGTTAGGCTTGCGCGCTCCTGTAAAATAGTAAAAAAACTTTTGTATTATCGTCTATAATGTATTGTATTATATGAATAGAATCCGATCAATGCAGCCGTAACTGACAATCTCTCTTCAAATTCGAATTGGAAACGAAATCAATGGATATGTTGGAAGTGCGACTCTTCAGTGGAATATCACAGACATGACTGATGGAAAATAAAGCTATAGTTGATATTTATAACTTTTTATTTCCTGTAAAATTCTAAACACAATTTTCCACAATTTTTTCCCGTATTTGGTCTGATATTGATCTCTATTATAATAGTATTTTAACGTTCAAGTATTTCACAACTCTTTCGAGCTTCAAATTTCCAAAACTATCAAAGTATTCTGCAACAATTTCCGTTTTTCCGTGTAACTCCAATGACTACCAGGTCCCTGTGAAGAATCCAAGTTGATCACCCCACATTCCTTTTTCAACGATTTTTTAGGTAAATTATCTCGCATAAATACGCCCCTGAAGTGAGGTATATTTTTAGCATAATTTTCAATCTCATAATCGTATAGAGCTCTATTGGGCAGCTTAGTTAATAGTTTTTTTGTTTTTTCAAGTAAAGTCCATATCCTCGTTTCGATTTTCTCACGTAGAGCCCTTTACCTATAGATTCCATCGCCTTGTTATGACGATGTTCCTCTTCCAACTTTTGAGTAGCATTCTTAGCGTCAACTACAGTTTTGACAACAGCGCTACCTCCATTCAACAACATTCCTAGAGCAGATAGCCCCGCGAATATCGGAACTAGCGGTAGAAGACCCCCTGATTTTGATTCGAATGGAATAATGCGGGGTACTCGTATGTTCCTACGGCCGCCTGCTTTCTTGATAGCTAGCCTTGCTGCTTTAAGTGCCTTAATGGAAGACTTTTTCAGATTTCCTTCAGTACCTTCTTTTTTCAACATTTTGGCAACAGGGTCAACAACAGTCATTTTGAACGACTTTTTATGTCCCATTCCGAGTTTACGTTTAGCTTTCATAATTCCAGTAACCATAAGAGCGTGAGATTTTTCCTTGAATTTAGCGTCCCTTGACTTAACTCGTTCCCAAGCCTTATCTTCGAGAATTTGATCGGCTTTATGTCTAACAGCTAGATCTTTGCTTGTCGAGTATGCGATATCGTGTTCTTTACAAGCTTCGTCGAGTTTATTAATCCCTGGATCACCTCTACGAAGACGTTCTTCTAACTTGGTACCAGGTCCGCAATACGAATAACCTGGTAAATGTAACTCAATCGGTAATTTATTTATTAGTGTGTTGACAAGTCCATCTCCTACGAAAGTTAACATGATAATGAATACTTTGTACATCCCTGTACTAATATGAATGTTGTATATCAGCGAATTCCTTAGTTTGACCTAGAGCCACATCTCGATGTCCCTCTAGGTCAAACGGAACGGAATTCGGTGATGTGATATTTCTGCCGACTCCGATTCTACGTTCGTCGATCAGCTGATATTGACTCATTCTGTTTTCGTTCGAACGCGATTATATTTGATATATCAAAATGGAAATGAATATTTAAGAAAATAACTATTTTTTAAATAACTATGTTTGTAATCTGATATCCAAATCTACGAAGACGTCCTCCTATATACCACGAATTTCGGTCCCCCTACGGTCCTATATATCATATAATCTACTGAACACACATGAAGACTCCTGGGGACTCCGGTGCCCCCATGAAGACACCCGAGGGCCCCATTACTATATATATCATATAATATCTCCCGAACCCACATGAAGACTCCTGGGGGCCCACATGAAGACTCCGCGGGGCTCGGTGCCCCCATGAAGAATCCCTCATAAAAAATTTCAGTTCTTTGGGTCCACATACGTATTCTCATACCTATATTTACAGTTAGTAGCGCATGCGCAGAAATGACATTTCGGACTTACAAAAGTTGAAGTGAGCTAGAACGATCCTAGGTACACTTCTTACGCCTATGCAAATAATCAAAGGAGATTTGCATTACTCTTTACCATTAGAGAAGACGCGAGAAGAAAATATTGCGGACTTCATAAAAGATTATCAGCAAAACATGTTAGAGATAACCCAACTCGTAATTAACTCCAAAGACAAAGCTATCGAACGTAATCAGAAGCTTAATGTGAATAGAAAACCCGATAAGCACATTGACGAAGATAAAAGTGTTTATTTGAAATTACCAACACAATCTAAAATGGATCCTTTGTTTAGGAAGACGCCAATTAATATAATAAGCGACATCAAAGTTACAAACCCGCAAACTAAGCATATGTATCACAAATCGAGAATAAAGCAACGCAAATGCTAATCTTTAATTATTATTTCAGACAACAATGTTGAAGTGGATATTCGTACTTTACCTACCATATCTATTATCTCTAGAAGTAAATGAAGTGAGACACAATTTGATACCAATACATCTAGGAAAGACTTACGTTACGACGCACGCTAGACATTTAATATTTCATTATGATATTTCAAGAATCCCAGAATTATTACAATTACAAAATGATTCTTTTACTCAAATAAATAAAGATGGAATAACCGCGGCTGTCAAACACTATAATAAATTAGTATTGAGAGCCATTAAGAGAAATAACGACACTTATAATAGTGTGATATATCAAAATAGGTATAAAAGAGGACTCATAAATATGGGCGGAACAATTTCCAAATTTCTATTCGGCACATTAGATGCGGACGATGAAGAAACATATCAAAATTATTTTAAAGCTTTACAAACAAATGAAAAAATTATTCAAATTAATCAAAACAAAGTATTGCACATTGTAAGCAACATGCAGAAACGGTATGTTGACACAATAAATCACCTAATAGAAAAAATGCAAGAGTCAATACAAAATAACCACAAACTTATAAGTTTGCATTTAATTATTCTGCAATCACAAGAAATCAAAATGATTTTAACAAAATTAGAAAACGCTATTAGTTTTGGAAGACTTCATCTTCTACATGAAAACATAATTCCATTACGTAATTTCACACAAGTATTAGAAAAAAGTAATTGGAAACCTTTCAAGCACATGACTGGTTACTATACAGTCTGTCCTACCAAAGTAATAATCAAAAATGATCAGATAATATTTTGAGTATCTGTACCAATAATAGAATTCACAGAATATGACCTCTATCATTTACACAATCTACCATTCCAAAATAGCTATATTCCATTAATACAACCTTATGCACTTGTATTTAACGAAACCATGAAATGGGAAACACAAGAAGTATACCCTATAGAAGATTTCTTTATTACGAAACAAGAAAACTTGAAGCCCAGTACCAAATGTCTTGAATTATTAATGAAGAATTTAGAAGAAAATTGCACACGAATGCAGACCACAATGCTTCCAGATTTATACCAGTTGGAGGATAACTCGATAATTAGTCAAAATAACACATGGATCTTCGAACATTGTGAAGAAGCTACAAGAAGAATTAAAGTACCATTATTAAGCAGAGTGAAAAGTTCCTGCATGATATCCAATGAAATGAAAAACATTTATCCCAAGATGACCATCGAACTCAAACAGAGCATCGACCTACAACCAATCGATTTTCCACTTATCAAGGAAAATAAAGAAAATAAAATGAAGGAAGAAGAAATTCCACCATTAGAAGACCTATACCAATGGGCACCACATCCGACGACAATAGCACTATCTACAGTGATGTTGCTACTAATATGTACTGTTGCATTTATTGCAGTACTCCTATATGTATTTAAGAAGTATTTATTACCCTCTAAGAAAAAGAAATTTATTATACCCTCAGCCACGGTTACTGAAAAAGGGGAGGATTTACATGGGATGGACCTTCAGCCATTCTAAAGAAGATGACGCAAGATTGCATCATGCGCAACACGTCAATGCCGACTCAGCAGTGGTACCGAGCTTATATAAGACCATGTAGAGGCATTAGAAGTTTAAGTTTACTAGCATAATTGTATCTTATAAGTTGTAGAAATAAAGATTGTTTTTAAAAAGAATTTCAGTGTTCACTATGTATTCTGTGAAATATTTTGAAACTTTTTCATAGACCATATGACATACCTATCTTGAGCCATTTCCAAAATAAAAATAGTTTCTTGAAATATTTGGCGACAAACATCTCCGAATTAAACATTTATTTTTTCTTAACTATCACAGCTAGAGCCCTGAAATTTTTGTAAGAAAATCATATAAGGTTAGGTTAACATAATAAATTATGAGGGGTCAAGGTATCTCATACAAAATAATGTTCTTGGGGTAGAACATGAAAGTGAAATTTATGCATTAATTTCAAATGGTACACCCTATATTTCATAGCAGCATTCAAAGGAAGAACAAATTCCTCAACTGAAAGTATAGTATAATATAATACCTTTCTCTAGCGGTTCAAGACTTATGGACAAAAAACTAGAAGAACAGAATTAGAACAAATATAACTTTTCATTCCAGGCCTGAGGGCTATCATGGCAACGTAAATAAATGTCACCGGTTTGCTCACGTTTAACCTCGAACTTTGACACATGTCAGGCATTCAAAAAAAATACAGACTCTAACCAAAAAGTGAAATAATAATAATAACTAGGTATGCAATGCAAGCTGCTGTTTGCAAATATTGAGCGAAGCAAGCATTTTCTTAACTGAATTTGAGATTTTCAAAAATAAAAGTCATGTCGTCCTTAACCAACATGTAGGTATGTTCCGAATCTGCATCCTGCCTGAATGCGGACATATCTAGGACACAAACACCTTTGTTTATATCATAACAGAGCAGAATAGACCCACATATGTGCGGATATGAATTGAACATGTTGATCGCAGATTCGGAACGGTCTTTTGTGTCACTAAAATTTAAACGGCAATCAATAACATACATGTCGGTTAATGACGACATGACTTTTATTTTTGAAAATCTCAAATTCAGTTGAAAAAATGCTTCAAGTCATTAACTTTTTTCGTTCTCCAGATACTTCTAATAGGCCATCGAATTTGGGGAACCCTGTATATATATATATATATATATATATATATATATATATATATATATATATATATATATATATATATATATATATATATATATATATATATATATATACAACATGACTTTAATAAAAGTTTCCTGGTTTTCGAGATATGGCTATTTTTATGTTTTTTTCTTTAAATCTCTACTTTTTGTTCATTTTCCGCCTGTTTTGGCTATAAATAACTTCTGACTCATGTTTTTTTTCCTGGGCTATCATTAATAATTGTTCGTTGAAACAATCGACTAATTATTTTATTGAAAAAACGATGTACCGGACTTAATCTTAAAAACTAGCATATTCAATGCTGTTTCGAAAATGGTAGATTTGTAATTTTTTTCCCAAAAGTCTGAAAATTCCAATTTTTGTCATTGAGGTCGTGCAACTTGCGAAATACTACAAATAAAAAATAATCCATAATAAAAGGTGCAGGCATCTTTTGTCGGAAAATTACAATTTGGTAGTTTTAGCAAATGTCTGTAACAGCTATTCATTACCATTTTCTATTCATTGTTGTAGGTAGGCATCTAAATAGGTTTATTCCAGTTGATTTTTACATCATTAAAATCAAATAAAGAATGTTAATCTGAAGTTTGAATCATTACTTTCTCAATAGATTTTATAAATGTCTATCACCGACTTTTGAACACAACCTGCATTTTCTCAAAAATTGTCCTTTTAAACACATCAAATTCAAAGCAGATATTTCACGTTGAGATAAGATGAAGGATGTGGTTGAAAAATTATGGGTGCCCTTTGCCCTGCATACTATGATCGCGCTTCTTGATCAAACGTTCCCTAGAAGATGGATTGGCTGACCAATTCGATAAGCCTATGAACTGCGTCAACGAATCAAATTGACAAACGACTTCTTTGAATTTGAAAAATATCCACTTTACACTATTTTTCTTTCTATTCTACAAATATCACCAAATGTATTTCTCCCGTCTTATAGCGATATTTTTCCTGAGAAGGACTTTATTAATAACATAACTACCAAATATTTTTTACGGATGCCTCAAAAACAGAAAACTCGCCAGTAGATGTTGTAATATATGATCAATTCAATGGAATGTCTCAACAATTCCTAATTAATAAGGAGTCATCCATATTTAGTGGTGAATTATTTGCCATTCTGAAGGCTATGGAATATATAGTCCAATATAGTCTCTATTCTGAAATTTAAAAAAAATTTATTGCATCAGACAGCAAGTGTCTTGGTAACGCTGAAATATTTAAAATTTGATAATTCGTGACATTCTACTGGCATTGTACAATCCGGAACTCAGAAAAACCTGTGAAAAATTTATGTGGGTGAAACCCCACGTAAATATACAAGGACACGAAAAAGTCGATAAATTGGCAAAATCTGTTCCCACAAATCAAGATATACAATTATTATGTAATCCTTCCGATATAATATTAACTTTCAAAAAATCAATTTGGCATGAATGAACCAATGCGCAATCTTTGGTTCAAGTCAGTAACGAAAGGTAGAAGTTTTGTTCCTGGAATAAGTCGTTTGAAAACCGGACATGCGTTATGTCCTCGAACCCTTCATGGACACAATGAAAATTCCCTATGTTCTTGTGGATAGATTGGTACATTTGAACACATCCTTCTGGTGTGTAATAATTTTAGATAACAGCATTGTTCGTTTTTGTCTAAAATCGGTAGTCACTACATATAATCGACCTTTCAACTTGAATTTTCTTTTGGCTCTCAAGGAAACAATTGTTTCTTGTCCTATATGTTTAATCTGCCTTTCCGAAGCCTATCTGTTGTGTGTATAAGAAGAAAGAAAATCGCCTCGACAGGATCCTTGGCGTAACGTGTCCTTGTTGGTTTCCGAAGGTCATTAAATAGGCTAGTTTTTAAGATCATCTTTTTACAGTAATTAGTTAAGGCTTTCGTATTGAAATAGTGTGAAACAACTTAGTTTTTTTTAGCATAGCGTGCTAGTTATAAATGAAATTATTACTCGATTATCTCAACCAACTATTAATGATAGCCCAGGAAAAAAAACCATAAGTTAGAAGTTATATACAGCGAAAACAGGAGAAAATAGGTCTAAAAAGTAGAGATTTTAAAGAGAAACATAAAACAGGCATCTCGAAAACCAGGAAACTTTTACTAAGGTCAAGTTGATGTTATCTGATTGACCTGAAGCCAATCTACTCCAGTATCACTCTGGTGTGTTATTTATGGAACGGAACACCTTATATATACATGTAATTAGCGTATTATTTGCGATGTCGGACATCGATCACACGTGTGATCCGTCTACACCAGTGGTTCTTAACCAGTGGTCCTCGGGCCACTGGTGGTCCCTGGAAGCACCCGAAAGGGTCCGCGAAGCCATTCTAAAAATGTTGAATAACTCATATAATTGAATAAGTCGCGTTCGGTCATTTCAGCCCCCTTCACCCTACTTATCCTTTCAATATATGCAGTCTTTGTTTTGCAATGCAATATGATGAATCTGACGACGTTTCACAATGCTGTCAATTACTTATATTTGCTCGATTTCTGCATGACAACAAAGCATTAAACGAAGAGTAACTGTTTTCCAAATGACTGGAAACGACGCAAGGTGTTGATGTTATGGATGAAATAAGTATTTTGAGGAATATTGTCTTCAGTGGCAAAAACTTGCGGGTATTTGTACGGATGGTGCTCCAGTTATGCTTGATTCTCGCTCTGGTCTAGCTGTATTGAGAAAAATGAAAAATCATCTGCAAGATCAACACCTTGCGTTATTCGTCGCCAAGCATAGGCTGCCAAAAACCTACCAGAATGTTGGCTGTTGCGTTGAAAACAGCTATAAAAGTTACTATAATGAGTATTCAAAAGCACTGCTCTGAATACTCATCTTTTCAAACAATTATGCTCTGATATGAACTCTGAACACTAAAGTCTTCTTTTTCACACATAGGTGTATTGGCTTTCCAAAGGAAATATGCTTTCAAGATTGTATGAACTGAGGGCAGTGAAAATATTTTTATCTCTTAAGGATAAAAAAAACATTGCTGAAACAGTTCTGTTAGTCTAAATACCAAATAAGCTTTCCGAAGCTCATCTATTTATTTATTTGGTTTAATGATTCGATCGCGTGGAGTCATTAGCGGACTATAAATATCTTACACTTTCAAGTACATTTGTATGATTTTCAGAAATACGAGTATTAACGTATTTTCATAATTTCTATTCAATATTTTTGCCAAGTAGGCAGGCTTGTACGTGATGCTTGTATGACGAGTATTATTTAGTTGATTTTTCGCTCAAATAAATAAATTGAACAAATAAATAAATTCAACTCCAAAAGTCAAAAAAATTTAAATTTCACGGCATTGGCAATATATTTGCATATGAAGGTAAAATCAATGCGTTTATCGCTAAAATCGAGTTATGGATCAACAAGATCAAAAGAGGCAATTTTTCTGCGTTTGATAATACCGAAGTATCAAATAATTGGGGAATACAATGACAAAGGAAAAGAAGAATTACAAAACAAACATGTTACTCCATTTAACAAATTTGAAACTGCGAGGAAAACAGGTATTCAGAAACAGATTTTTTGAAGTTCTTGATGAAACTGAAGGAAAATTAATGATACTACAACACGACAAACAAATTGAAATATATATTCAATCCAAAAAAAAATCTTGTAGATTTCTCTCCCAAAGATTCAAGATAGCTATACGTTAATTGACTTTATTGTCATCGACATATTTATGTAAGCAGGGGTTCTCGACACTTTTGATAATGAAAAACAACCACCGAAATCTTGCCGACATGTGTTTGGCTTTTAGTAGCACTGAACCAAGGATTCGAAAGTTAGTTAAGACTATTCAGTCACAAAAAATCTCATTGAAATAATACATTCACATCTCTAACATAAAATTTACTTTGAAAACATTGAAATAAAACATTATCAGTGTTTCATTTATTAATAGATAGAACATCAGTTTATTTTTTCAACTCTTCGAAGGTGATATTTCTTTCAAAAAGTTGGTGGTCCGTGACAAAGACAAATTTTGTTAAATGGTCCCTCATGATGAAAAGGTCAAGAACCACTGGTCTACACAGATAATTTGATCGTGAATTCGAAGTGTACTAAATGAGATTGTTGCTACAATTATTACCATTTACATTGTGTGAAGTTGAAAGATCAATTCTTGAAAGTCAAACAAGAAAATGCTAGTATCAAATGGTCTGCGTTGAATGTATGAAAGTTGTTGACAATAAATTGAAAAGTGCTGAATCAGATTTGAACGTAAGAACCGAGGAACTGCTGAATAAAACGGAAAAGCTTATTGAATTAATCCAAAAACAACAGCCGAAATAAGTTGAAGTTTTGAAATCTAAAAACACGATTGAGCAGTTAATAATAAAACCTAAAAATGTTAACCAAAACATTAATGAAACAACAATTGCTTTGAAATAAAAAATTGATCTAGCTGATATCACCGCATGTCACAAAGATAAAACAAATGTCCCACGGACGTGTTATTGTGCATTGTGAAGATAAACAGTCTCTCGATAAATTGAAAACAACTACACAAAAAGAGATGGGACGTGAATACGACGTAAACGTTGGAAAAATGATCAATCCAAAAATAAAAATTGTTAGTATAAAACGAGAAGAAGTTGTCGATATTCAGCGCTTTATAGGGAAAATATCTCAACAGAATTTTCCTGAAAATATCAGGGGTGACATACGTTTAATACGTAATCAAAATAGTCCACACGAAAAGAAAAGCACTTGTAGTATAATATTGGAAATGAGTGGTGAACAATATAAATATCTTATGGATAAACCCGAAAATGTAGTATATGTTGGATGAAATAAATACAAGTTCTTGTTGGAAGTTCGGGCACCAGGTTAGTCAATATACAAATCTACCCATATGCCCCATGCGTACTGGAAACCATAAAAAGGAAGAATGTGAAACTGACAAATTAGCATGCCTCTGAAGTTCTGAAAATACCAAATAATACTTTTGATCACTATGTCTTCGACATAAAATGCAATATTTACCAAAGATAAATCAATATCAACAAAAATAGAATAAAATATGATATATAGCAATTAAAAAACTATACAGATAGCTCATACTACTTACAAACATACAGAGACAAACAACGAACCACAATCAGTTGCGACAAATAATGAAAATCTCACCCCCTTAGCAGTTATAGTTACAGTGACTCATGTTACCCAAAATATAAGTAATTCAGAGATAGATGACAGGAAATAACTTCGTGAATTATACCGATAGTGCCAAATCCAACAAAATGCACAAAAATCGCTCCTTATTAGATTATATCTATACTAATATGGGAATAAAAGAAACAGATAGAGTATATTCAGTGATAAGCGATCACGAAACATTGGGTGTTGATCTCGCACAGTTTTTCAATAGCACAAACCCACCAGAAAAAGTAAAAAAACTAAAACGACAGGGTGTAATATTACCATGCCATCAAAGACTGGTCAGTTTAAGTTGGGAATATACATCAACAGATGTAGATTTGCTGTATAAAAATTTCAGGACAAACATTAAAGTGACTCTAGATCAAATAGCGCCTGAAGTAGAAAGAGAGTATAAAAAAACAATAGAATGAATTGACAAGGAAGTTAATGATGTTCAACAACTGAGAGATAATTTGTATAAATAGGCAAAGTTTTCAAACAATAAAGATGATTTTCGAAAAATATAAACAACAGCGTAATAAGGTAGTTTCTCTAATTCGGAAGAAATAAAAATTATATTATAAACAGCAAATAGATAATCATAGATCATAAGATCCGAAAAAATGTGGCAAACAATTAAATCTATCGTGAATGGAGAAACAAAAATATGGATTACTCTAAAATCCAAAGTGAGATAAATACTAAAAATAATTTACAGAAGGCACTAAACCACTTTTTTGTGGAAAGTTTTAATGAGGTAATAGAGACTATACCGCTGCCTGATGTTGATTTGAATGAAAAAATTGAACAATTTAATATCAAAGAAAATTTTACAAAGTTCAAAAAAATTTATATTAACAAATTGGAAAAGACTATAAGAAATTTAAGAAATAAATCAACAGGAGACGAAATATTGACAGTAAAATTAGTTAAGGACTTATTTGACGTTATTGGATAGGTACCCATTATTAAATATTATAAATACATGTATGGAAACAGGGGAGATACCTCCTGAATTATAAAAATAAGTGTCATTGTGCCAGTGCCTAAAATGAACAACCTCATAAAATCTGAAGAGTTGAGACCAATGAATTTACTTCCTGTGATAGAAAAGGTAATGCAAATTTTAGTATATGGGCAGCTGTATGATTAGGTATATTGAAAAAAATAATAATTTATACGAGGGCCAATCAGGCTTTCGGAATAAACATTCCTGTGAGAGTGCATGTCAGTTTGTATTATCCAAATGGAAGAAAGATATAGACTTAAATCTCATAATTTTAACTGTTTTCATCGACCTAGTGCGTTCCAAACTTTGGATCGGCAAAAATTGATTGAAGTGTGTTCATGTTGTGGGATTGCGGGACCAGTGCTCGAATGCCTTAGTAATTATTATTGGAAAATCCGATATCAAAAAACTAAAATTAACGATAGTATGTCAGAAGAGTCAAACTTGCGTACTCTACTCAGGGTACTATCTCAGGGTAGTGTGTTAGGTCCCTTGCTTTTCAATTTGTACATAAACAATCTAAATAAGTACCTGAAAGATAGTTTCATAGCATTGTATGCAGGCGACACATTTGTCTTGGTATCTGGTAACGATTTTAATAGAACTGTCGAAATAATGAATAGGGAATTGAAAATGTTTAGTAACTGGCTGAGGTTCAAAAGACTTAAATTAAATTTTGATGAAACAAAATTTATGATTTTTGGTAGTCGACATAAAATTAGGG
The DNA here is from genome assembly GCA_030704885.1 of Cynegetis impunctata. Taxonomy (NCBI): domain Eukaryota; kingdom Metazoa; phylum Arthropoda; class Insecta; order Coleoptera; family Coccinellidae; genus Cynegetis; species Cynegetis impunctata. The sequence continues at coordinate 73,857 of JARQZK010000072.1, read as the reverse complement.
CCTTCAATGAAAACATTTTTAAAATTGAGATAGATGATTGTATTGTTGAAAGGACGTGGGCGGTGATATACTTGGGGATTACTTTCGACCAGTACTTGAATCTTAGTCAACATGTGGGTTTTATGTGTAGAAAACTGGGTAAAAATATCGGTTTTTTTGAATAGACTATCGTATAAATTGACATGATGGACCATACGTTTGATAAGCAATGCCTTGATCCATCCTCATTTCACATATTGTACGTGTCTATTACTGTATTGTAATAAGGCGGATATATCTAAATTACAAGTCCTGCAGAATGAATTAATGAGAATTTTATTAAATTGTAATAGATTCACTGCAGTTCAAGTTATGTTGGAAAGACTAAATTTCCTCATTGTTGAAAGCATGATTGATGAGTCCAATTTGATATTCATACATAAAATTGTAAATAATTTAGCAGCAAAATGTTTGTCAGCACCATTAGTTAAAAGGTCCACTATGATATCATACGGCCTAAAGAATACGGAAGAATATCAGGTAGATCAGTATAGGACAGACACATTGTATAAATCTCTTTTTGTCGGTGGTCTAATTTTATATAATCAATTACCATTTATAAAAAAATGTATTGATTTTTAAAAAACGCCTAAAAAAATTTCTTTTATTAAGTTAATAGTTGTATGTACACTTAAGATGTTTAATCTGCCAGTAGACAATATATGAGCAAGAATGTATGTAAAAACTAGCAAAAATCTAATAAAGATGCTCTTATTATTATTATATTTTCGGTTAATGTCAAACAGATTAGCAGAAAATAGTTGAATAGTAAATGGATTCAAAATAGTAAAAAAAACTGGCCAAATATGAGAATTTTAAACAGAAAGTGAGAATATTGCATCTTGAACACTTGTCAAAAGAGCTTCAATAAAGAATAATTTACTTTTGCCATAAAGAACTGTATCTTTTGAAAAACAAACTTTAAAAAACTGTCCAATTATATGATTTCTTGGTTATTGATTAATAACTTACCTTTTAACTCAAAAATACTCAATACTAGGTATACATGTTTATGAGAACTCTTTGCTCGATATTTGGAAGTCAGAATTATACATTATTGATATATTCAGATTGATATTCTGCTATATAAATACATCTTAAGAATTTCCTACATAGATGAAGACATCCTCAAGCAAATAACAATTTAAATGAGATTTCCATATTGGGAATCAACTTAACTTAATGTCTAGTGTATTTTTTGCTTCTAAAGTATTTTATTACCTTTAAGATTCCATATATTTGGGCATAATTTTTAGGTGAAACCATAAAGAGTTTTGGACAACCAAGGAAAGCTTTCCTCAAGTCTCCCCCAGCTATATTATGAAAATCTCTAAGAACTTCTTTAGTATATTTAGGATAGGTATGCAGTATGTACCCAGATTTCACAATACGTCGGAGAGATAGTCCTACTTCTAGTGCTAGATGTATATTTTCACAAAGTAATCTAACACTCTTATTTTTAACCATAGGGTGTATACGAAATAAGAGATCTATTTCTTCAGTCGAAGCATGCAGTCTCCATTCTGAAGATATAATACAAGTTGGCTCACACAAATATATGACGTTTCATCTATATACATACTCAGATACATTTTCAATAGCTTATAATGCACATCTCTCCATCTTTCACTATCTGTAAACTCACTATAGTTTATTGAATTCTCTTCTGGTTGTGGATCAAAATAATTTGCAAACGATTTAGCCACATTAACATTCTCTTGTATATATTCCTCATCTTTTAGATGCTTTATTGTTTTTGAAAAAAACATCCGATATCTGAAATCTACTACTGTTTATATGCCCACATGACAAATCAAATGAAAAAAACACATTGATTTGTGTAATACCCACTTGAGTAAAGTATATGGTGTTATTTTTTGAAATCCTCCTTCCTCAAGAGTCATAAAATGCTGTTCTAGGATCATTGGTGGGCCATTAAGTAAACCGGGATATTGTATAATCTCTTCATCACTAAAACCTAGGTTTCTACACATTTTAATACATCCTGAGAATTTATCTGGATCAGTTTGCGTTATGTTACGAAGGAATTCGTTTGCCTCAGAAACTGCCAGTCCTAAAAAATATTATAATTTTTACGGTAGCCCTTCGTGTTTACAGAAAAGCAACGTAACGTTATGACACTCACCAAATGCATCTTGTAAAATTTTAATATTTACGATTGAATGATGACAACGACTTATTTGAATCATTACATTCTTCTGAAAAAAATACATAATAATATGACATTCCAGGACTTCAGGTTAAAAAAATTATTATTACTATTACAGTTTATACAGTATATACAAAAATAGGAATTTATATTCATGAATCATGAGTATTCGTTCTATATTTAAAGGAAATTTGACAGAAATGGAAGTCCGTCAGTGTTGCCAACCCTCAGAAATATTTGCTCCTAAACCTTATGTCACAAACCCCCAAAACCCCCTAAAATATTATTTAAAAAAATTTGTGCGAGTCATAGAACTAGTATTGTGTTGTGATACTCTTCTGTTAAAAGTGTGAATGATTGGGTAGGCAAATGCAGGTAGTTCGAGTATATCATTCTTAGAGACGAGGAACTGTACAAGATGTCGTTAATATCAAAAATAAGAAAAAAACCCTAAAAATGTTACGCCCCTAAAAAAATCTCAATCCACTTTCTTACCCCTAAGTTGTGAACACTGAAGTCGGTTCACAAATTAAACTGCTCCTATTTGGTAGTGTATTTTTTCTGATGATGTGTTGTGGTCGTGATTTCACGACCTGTGACTTCGGAGCTGTTCCCTCTATGTCACTGGAGTGAGTGGTTCCGGCTAGCTAAAATGAACTGTGATTTTTCGGAACGGTTTAAAATCACGGGGTACGGGCAAAGATAACGCCGGCACGCCGCACGTCGGAGTCAACCAGAGATATATACTATAGATACGAGTACAGATATATATTAAGATTTCTATGGAGAAGGAGTAGGAATCAAAGCTCGCGCTCTTTTATAGCACTGACGGGCGACACGGGCACAGGCGCACAGGTGCGCTCACGGGTAAGTGAGTACTGGAGTGGCGTAATGTAGGTCGGTGCGTACGCGAGTTAATAACGTTAAGGGGAGAATTGAATAAGTGTCGTATTAGTAAGTCATAAGTGAGGTCGATTCGATTCTTGCTCAGCACTTTTGAATTAATATGGTGAGCAAGCAAGTTCGTGCCTTTGCCTTATTCCTTTCTTTGTTTGTCCCGCAACTCTGGTGCGGCGCTTATGCATTCACTTGTCTCCTGTATAGACTCGTGAATGTGAAAAGAACGAAAAAGAGCTGTGATTTGGAACTGTGATTTTAGCCGGAACTGTCACAGTAATTCCAGGTTCCGAAAAAGTGCTGTCACAGCACATCTCTATTCTCAGATACCACCTATTGAAAGATTGCAAAGTTAAACAAGATACATAACGATAACTTTATTATTGACGATAACTTTATTATTGAAAAAAATGACAGTATAATTAAATTTCGGTCTAAGCGTCATTCTCTAAAAACTAATAACTTTAAAAATAAATGCCTCCTAACAAAATCAATACTTCAAAAATCAACCAAAAGATGGCACGGCACGTATTGTATGTTCCATGCAGTGAACTCGCTCTAAAGACCGATTAGGTTCACAGGTTCCACGGGATATTTAATATGCAAATTGTCCAATATTGAAAATCGTAAACAGGTTTGCAAAGAAGTAACAGAGATGATAGTAAAGTAAACGCCAGGTATGTTCAACTTTTGGTTGTAAGGATGATGCAAACTGAAGATTTTTTTGTTTAGTTGAACTAGTTAAACGTTTGACATCACTTACCTCCTAATTTTTGGGTATGAAATATATTCTAGGTTTAGATCATAGATATATACTATATATACTTAGGGTGCATTCGCGTTGGGCACTTACACGCTTTAAGCGCTTAAAAGCTTCGTTTTCTGTGGTCGACTCGCGCTCACAAACGCTTAACACAAAGCGTAAGCTAACCTAACTTTTGTTGTCGATAATTAATAAAATTGTAGGGAAATGTTAAAGCACGGTATTTGCGTGAACTATCGAGCTTTTGCCTACCTAAGCGTAAAAAGAAGATCTGACATTCGCCTTTAATGCTCAAAGCCAAAGCGTGGGCGTCTCTGAGCGCTAGTAGGCCGAAACGAACGCCAATAATCTGTGCTTCTAAGCGTGAGCGCTTAAAGCGTGTAAGCGCCCAACGCGAATGCACTCTTTACTCTATATATATATTAATATTTCTATGGTTTAGATTCCTGGGTCGGTCGTAGATAACATAGAAATCGAGTAGGTATATATCTATGGTAGATAAGCAGTACGCCCCCTAACGTTGTCGAATAATACTGAATGGCCATAGATTGCTTTGTTTACATCAGTTTCCGTGTATTTTGTATGGGATTTAGTTGTGTTTAATTTTGGGGGGGGGACCTTTTATGATCGTTTAGAAGAGATGAATAACGTGTACATATCCTATTGTTCATCTTGGGCAAAAATTAATCCGATTCGTTTTCGAAAGCTGGACAGTTCAAAGTAGGGTAGGTAAATATGGGGTGTTGTCCAAAAAAAACGAATTTTTATGAAATTTCTGTTCTTTGCTTATTTTTCGCTGAAAAAACCGAATACGTACTCAGTTTTTGTCGCTTTCTCACCTTTTTTTTTCAAAATATCTCAATATATCGTCAACAAATAACGTAACATCACGTAATTGTGGCTGGTATAGCAGGTCACTGTATGTAGGGACACGGTATCGAATAAAAAGTATACTTTACTCATGAGTAGTATCGACAAAAAAGTATCGTACTCATGAAAGTATCGAAACAAAAGTATCGATACTTCAAGGTATCGAGTATTATTATTAAGGTATAATGCGCATGCGCGCTCAAATTCAAGTGAATGTCATTCAGGAGTATTTTTTAACAGATTGAATTGAATATCTGCACAATCTTACAACAATCCTAATTTTTCTTCAGAAGTCTTTATGGTTTTGAAGCAAATCTTGTATTTGACTTCATTGTTGTTGATCTTGACAAAATACTGCCAAAGTTCACTCTTAGTTGGCGGCATTCTTCTTATTATGTATGCGTATGACACACAGCACAAAATAATAGTTACTAATGAGTAGTTTTAGACTACACTTGAATAAAACAAATAATAATAATAATTAATAGCAGAACAAGTGAACACTGTAAACAAGTAACTACACATAAGAGTATTAAGAGTGCTAGAGAGCAGGAGGGCGATTCTTACTTGGGTTGTCTACTTATACAATTCGACAACCATGCATCGAGTATTGTGATATTATTCTATAATTCAGTATTCTTTGAATGATTCGAATATACATTCAAAGAAGAAGATAATATTATTTTATGCTTATCAGCATGGTTGTCACCTTATAAGTAGACAACCAAGTACGCAAGTAAGATTCGCTCACTAGATGGCGTTGACATAAACATGAAACGTAAACCAAAGTTTTATGTGAGTAATTTCGAAGATTCATTCGATACGATACCGGTCAAAAAGTACTCATTCAATAAAAGTATCGGATAGAAAGTATCGAGTACAAAAGTATCGGTATCGAAAGGAAAAGTACTCGATACCACAAAGTATCGATACTTTTTTAGCGTCCCTAACTGTATGTAGCGGACGGAATAAGGTTCGATGTGAACCTATAGTAAGGAGGAAAACGAAATAACTAATAACATTACTAGTGTTCTTTCGTACTGATACAACTGATGGAACTTATGTGATTGAAGTGAAAGTGATTTTGCAATCAGAACACTTTCATTTTCTGAATGCCAGAAAGAATGCGCTCTTTTTCATCATATCTATGTAAAAATTTAAAATATATATAAACTTCAAACTTTGACGTTAACTTTGCCAATGTAATCTAACTGATAGAAGATATTCTGCGTTTAGAATCATTACTTACGATCACTTTTAAGTTGTTGAGGGGGGAACTGATTGAAAACGAAAGAACGACCGCTTAAATTGATCTATCTGATTTTACTTACATAGATCACTTTGTTCAGTACGAAAGAACACTACTATTATTTTTACTCACTCATGAATTAGCTGAATACGACGAAAGTTATCTTGAAAACACTTTCCGATCACTGTTTTCCGGAAAAACGACTTCTAAAATTTCCTGCCATTATTAGTCCAACTTTAAATGTACATTTTCTTAATTAACATAATTTCTCATGATAATAATTAAAAACCACTACTGGCACCTCGCATTTGACCTCTATTAGTCTTTAATTATTTTTAGCATTTTATTACCAATCGCCGACGAAAAATATAGGCCAATAGGCAGGCGCGGATCCAGGCCAGACTTTTGGGGGGGAACTTTTATATATTCAAAAGCCAAAAGGTACAGTTATTTTGGGCAATGGTGAATCGAGTAGCTCCCAATCAAAAAATTAGGTGGGGCCCGGGCCATTGGGGGGGGGGGGGGCACGTTCCATTCTTGAAATGAATACTTTTTATTTTAAGAAAGACAATCTTTTGCAAAATCAAATTCATCCAACTTCTTGAACTCGTAGGTTTGGTTAGAAAGGTTAGAATAGGACAAGTTAACTCAATTATTTGAAAAAAAAATGATGGACAATATCTGAGTCCATATTCGGCTATTTGCTCCCCAGAAAAGATTTCGAAATTTTATCAAAATAGTTTACTCTGGACGTAACTCCATAAATACTAAATAATTAATACATATTTTATATACTTAGTTGTCTGGATAATTATCGAAGATGAAGTCAGTTGTTGTTGCCATGAATAACAAGATAAATAATAAACGTATAGTCCAGTGGCGTAACTACTGTCGATTTTGATGTGTTCCACCAAGAAAAACGGGCCCCTCTTCTCTATTGGACACCCCCATCAATTTTACAAAAAAAAAACGAATATTCTTTTGCGCTAAAATTTATTTATTCATACAATGCATATTCTTACTATTTTAGTACATTGAAAAGGCTTCATACATTACTAAAACCCTTCTTGCGAACATTCATATTCGCGAATACATTGATTAGATTGGATATATCTAGATTTCTTGCTTCTTCGTTTTCAATAGAAATAATGGCCAAAGAGCTCAACCTTTCTTGTCCCATAGTACTCCTGAGATAATTTTTGATCAGTTTCAATTTCGAAAAAGATCTTTCTGCGCTTGCTACTGTGACAGGAATAGTTAGAAATAAATAACAAGCAGTTATTATTTCTGTAAAACTACTGCACGAAGAAAAATTTTGGATCAACAGGTGTTCAAACATTTCCTGAGTCGTTTTCATACTCATCAAATCATTTTTGAAGCAAGTTCTGAACGATAACAATTGGTGAGGCAATTGATCTGAAACGTCTTCTGAATATTCAGTACAAAAATCTTTTCCTGCGCTAAATACTTCATCGTCATTCGATTGAGACAGAAAAGCAGGAGAAACAACGCGAAAAACATGCACGATTTCTTTGAGGCTTGCACTTCTTTCTCGTAACTGCGTAATCACAATGTCGACAGTTTTATAAAAGACATTTATTCTAAAATAATCCTCTCTATTTTCTATGATAAAATGACCACTTTTTTCATCAAACTGTTTTTTAGGACGACCCTTTCTTTTGACAGTAAATTCTGTCGCAGTTCCCCATTCTTTCGCCATAGCAACAGCTGTTCCCATTAGACTATCAAAATCTTCACGCAAGTTTGTCATATTTACATAGGCTCCATTCAACATTATAGCAGCTTTTTCGATATTTTGTTCTGAATTCTGTAATTCTTTCGAGACGCAATCTAAAATATTCAAAATTCTGCTTTCCAATACAATGAGAAAAACAGTCTCAAATTTCTCAAATTTCGTTTTTAAATTTTCTGCTGCATCTCTTTCACTTACTTTATCAGAAGTCAAAATTATTGTTGATAAAATTTTTAGACAGCTAGTATATTTGAACCGAATAGCTTTCAAAGCATCATGCAGGGATGACCATCGAGTAGGGTTAAGATTCTTCAGAGTAAAATTTGTGGCGCTGTTCAATGTAGCTTCTAATTGAGCCCAACGTTTTATGCTGTGGGCGAAAAAAACGTAAACTTGTTCAACAAAATCATAAAAATCCCGAATTTCGTCAACTGATTTCACGGAGTCATTGATCACTAAATTCAAATTGTGCGCTGCACAGCGAACATACACTGCTTTTTCGAATACTTTGCGGACTTCTGCTTGACAACCTTTGTAACAACCACTCATATTTGCGGCGCCGTCATAACCTTGTCCCTTCAATTTTTTAACCTCAAGTTTGTTTGCATCAATGACGTCATCTAAAAATACATGAGCAAGGTTTTTTCCTGTTTGATCGACAACTGGAATAAATCCGAGAAATGATTCCTTAATCTGAATTTTTGAAGGTTTACTATTCAAATATTCGATTACAATGTATCGCAAAATTATGCTCAACTGATCAATTTTTGATTTGTCTTGTGTAGAATGTGCTATTAAAGCAAAAAATGGAGCTTTTCGAATGTCAGACAAAATTTTTACCTTTACGTTTTCTGCTATCATACTAATGATTTCATTTTGGATCATCGGACTCAAGTAAGTTGTCGAATTTTTTTTCTTTTCCTCAAGTAAAGTTTTCAAAATGGGATCGTATCTACTCAAAAGATTGATGACTGTCAGAAAATTTCCAGGATTCAGTGAATCATCAGATTCACAGTGACCTCTGAACGGCATGTTACAAGACGCTAAAGTTAAAGTGACATCAATAACTCGTTCCAAAATTTTCCGCCAATAAGAAATTTTCTGTCTCATGGAAGCCTCCAGTTCATGATCCAAAGTCTTATTCAAACGCCATTTATCATACATTGAACAAAAAAGGTTGTGGTCTTGGCTTTTTTCGTGTCGTACAATTGCTTGTTGTAAATGACTCCAATCATCAAAACCTTTCGAAAAAGAATCTATAGGCTTAGAAAAAAAGCCAACAAGGTTGACAATAACATTTGTCTAGAATTGTCGAGTAGCACAACCAAAAGCGTTCAGTATGAAGACCAGATTTTGAAGTTTTCTTGTAATGAAAGCTGGAAAACCCCCTTCAATTCATGTCGCGAGGGAATGGACCATTTGGTCTGCAAGGTCCAATATCAACCAAATATCGTTTTTCTTCCGACGTCAGATCTGAATCAGAGTCGTAAAGCCCTCTCGTTCCTGAGAAGTACATTACCCGATTGATTGTCAGTATCTTTTTGATGGAAAACATCCAGCACTTTCATCGCTGATTGATTTAGTTTGTCGTCTGTATTTTTATCGACTTCATCTGAAGAAAAAGATTACATATAAATCTCTCACAATTTTTTCGACAATCGAATGCTAGTTTCTTGATTTTCGGAATTTAAGATAAAGATAAAAAATGTTTTCAATCGGAAAAGAGTTTGAATAACAACACATTTGCATAAGGTCGAATTCTTATAGAATTTGAAACATTTAACATCCAAAAATGTTTCAAACCCTAAAGTATAACAAAATTGAGAAATTTAACATGAAAGGGATTCGATTTTCACAATTTTTTCAACTGGTAAATTTTAAAGTCATAAATATTGACAATGCAAGAATCGAGTTTTCAATCTCGTGAATGTGCATTACTATAATTCTAGAAGAATTGAGATATTGAAATATATGGATGAATGAAATTGAGATAGGACTGCGCAGATTTTTGGATATTTTAAAATTTCCAAATATATGTATTTAGTTTCTAAATGGAACATGATTGCTTTCAATAACAACATGTCATGTACGAAAAAGTTGAACACAACCGAAACATGATTGAAAATGTATTTTTTTTCGTTGTGAAGATTAATAAGTTTACATGATTGCATACCATGGGTTTTTTCGAGATCGCCAATAGAAATTTCCTGTGATACTTGGATCGTATCATTTTTCTTAATCAGTTTCGACACATATTTTTCATCATGTTTGTTCCCGTCTGTAACTTTCTCATGATTTCCGTTTTCAACGACAGATTTTTCAAATGAATTGTAAGCATTCGAATTTTCGAACAAACTTTTTTGAGCCTTCTGGATTCCATCTTAAAAATAAAATAATATTTAGATAACAGCAATAAATTTTTAGAAATATCACGTAACCCAAATTTTTTGTTGCAAGTTTACGATGCGCACTTTTCTCGTTAAGTTGGCTTTAAAACCTAACCTTAAACTTTGAAAAAGGGAACCAATATCTACTTGGAGGTCAAGCACCTACTTTTGAGACACCACATACCAGAAATATTTATCATCAAAAAACTCTCACCCGGGACCTTCTTACCCGATTTTATAGGGAACACAAACTCTTTGTTATTATTTTTTAGCCAACTTTATGAAGGAGGTACGTTTTGGAAACTCTTGAACTTTTTCACTTACTTTTGCATTTTTCTGTACCATCAGCGTCACCCGTGAAAAATGACGTTATTTTTGGTAGGTAGCTTTTTCCCTCACCACAGCTTGTTTACGTTTTGAGCCCCATTATTAGAAAACTTGAATCGTCAGTTGTCCATAAAAACTGCTTATACAAGTAATTTTAGGGAAACGCGTTGAACGGATAATAATTCATAATCCAACCACGACTAAAAAAACTCGCGTACACGTGAATTGTTACCGATTTATATTCTTGTGGATGAAGGTTATGTTTTTTGTAGCGTTGTGACATTCACATATACACACGAACTCTTCTGTTCATCAGATCGGTTTCACGATCTTATTTGTATCTGTCATAGGTGGCACTGGTGGCAGTAAATATAATTTTATACAATGAGCGCGAAATAGGAAATTTATGAACAATAAGTTTCCAGCATTGATTCGTGTTCAAGCTGACAATTTTTGAAACTCAATCAGAAGCGAAATCATCATGATGAAAACTATTATTTTTATACATTATCTATGTGAAAAGTCCGAAATTTTCGGGTTCGCATGCTCTTCAAGGGGCCCCTTCAGAGCCGTGGGGCCCGTGTTCCGTGGAACACGTAGAACACTGGTAGTTACGCCACTGGTATAGTCATTTGAGAAAGCTAACAGAGAAGAGCTGAATTGTAGTTGTTTTCTTATTCTTATATTTCGATAATAAGTAACATTTCATTAAAATCATAACGATAATTATGCATTTTGGATTTAATTGGAAATTGGCGCCAAATAGTTCAGTTCAAAAATAATAATTTTTTTAATTTTGACGTGTCACCTCTGTACAATTTTTGAAATGGGCGCTTCTTACTTTCAGTTTAAGAACTCTTATTGGACAGTGAAGTTTGCGAATTGCTTCAGGGAGTTTCCATTTCTCTCGTATTCGTAAATGGCGGTTAGCACGTCGTTGAACATGATTGCATTTCGTCGATTGAAAATAAAATGAGGAAAATAAATTATAAATAATAAAGAACAAATTCGTGGTGTCAGTAATGTTTGTCTTTTGCGATTATCATGAGAAATTTAGTTGATTAAGAAAATGTGCGTTACAAGTTGGAGTGAGGTACTGTCAAGAAATTTTGGAAGTCGATTACCCGGAAAACTGTGATCGATAAGCGTTTTCGAGTTACTTTCATCGTATTCAGCCAAGTAATTAGTGACTACAAATAATTTTTCACTAATTATTTCGTTTTCCCTCCTTAATTTAGGTAAGCATCAAACCTTATTTCCGCTGGATACAATGACCTACTATACCGGCCATAATTACGTCATTTATTGAGAATATATCCAGATATTTTGGAAAAAAACGGTGAGAAAGCGACAAAAACTGAGTACGTATTCGGTTTTTTTAAGTCCAAAATAAGCAAACAGAAATTTTAAAAAAATTTGGTGTTTTTGGCCAACACTCCATAAGTACCTTTAGTATTCCAAACAAAGTCGGGAAACAAGGAAATGATGGACAGAAGAAAGGTGTGGATTCATAACTTGAAGATTGAAAAAATGTGTCTGAACATATATGAGAGTTTGTTCTTCACAGTTTACTTAGAATAATTATTTTCCCTGTAGTAAGTTTGTGGGTTTTTCCATATAGAATTAAACCAACTGATGATGTACAATTTTTAGCTAACCGCAAACGTAGGGTTTTCGAAGTCCAATGCTGTTCCCACGAAAAAACTTCCACTTTTATCCGAATCTGAACCTGGGCCATCATCCAGAGGTTCTAGATAATTGTATTTTCTTTCATGTAATAATCAGAGATACTATTAAAATAATAATAATGAATAATTCACAGGTTTGTTTGTGACCCAAATATTTTTTTATAATTGGTAAATAGTTGGAAAGGGCCAGTGAAAGAAAACACAGAAATCTATGTCAATATCGACGTTTCGACAAGTTTTATTCTCATCCTCAGGATACTAAAAACAAATATGGCAAATTCATAACTGTAGACATGTTATGGACCAGGTAATATTACAGTTATTTTGAAAGATTAAAGAATTAAACATAAAGATATGAAATTTTGATTAATATCTTCCTTTATGAGTTTATAATATAACCATCAGAAAAAACAAAGAAGCAATTATTATAAGTACACGTAAACCATATTTATAATTATAATACCGTTATAGAGCAATAGAAGTACAAGAAGTTGTTAAAATTAGACAATTTGGTTGTTGGAATAGACAATTTCCCTTAAAATTAATTTTTACCTAGTTAATTTATGGATAATATTTGACACATACAAAAAACAAAAACATTCAACATTTCAAAGTTACTCTCAGAAGTCCATCGTACTTTTAGGGGAGCTATTATATGTCAAGAAAATTTAAAAAATATAACAACTCGTTACGTTCAAACCATTCAAGCAGAGTATTCATGTTAATTCTTCTTTTATTTCATGTTGTTTCTTTCAGTTTTGCTGGTAAGTACTTAGTTTTGTCCATTATACGCAAAACCTCTTCAGATGGTAAATAAAGTAGCCATGTCAGCGTGTTTTCTTGAAACTATTGAAAGTTTTTTCATTTTTTGAATAAATAGGTGTTCTAACCAATTAATTTATTCGTCCACTCCTTTATTTTATTATTGATTTTAATGTTCAATGAAAAAACTAACAGTGTAAATCTCAACTTGAGGTAGGTATGTTATCTACTATTGAATAGAGATAATATTGTCCTCAATCGAAACACAATAAACCACTGGAAAATACGAAGTCCAAAAAAACACAAATTACGAAGCTAAACGTTCGCAAACTCAAACAAAATGAAATGAACGTAAATCAATGTAAACTATTGGCATCTGAAATTAAGATCGTAGCGCCAGAACGGCTAATATTGGTACTAGAGCATGGGCCATTAAGGGATAGTTTAAATTGTTTGTAATGGTATTTACGTTCATTTTATTTTGAGTTTTCGAACGTTTAGCTTTTTTTTGGACTTTTATATTTTCCAGTGGTTCATTGTGTTTCGATTGGGGATAATAATTATCTCTGCACATCATTTGTTGGTATAATTCTATATGGAAAAATCCACAAACTTACTGCAGGGAAAATAATTATTCTCAGTAAACTGGAAAGAACAACTCTCTTATGTTCAGACACTTTTTTTCAATCTTCAAGTTATGAATCCACACCTTCCTTCTGTCCATCATTTCCTTGTTTTCCAACTTTGTTTGCAATCTATGGCCCATGCGTTAGTAACATTCGACACCGGTAGGGGGCGTATCGCTTATCTACGTTCGCAAATTGTAAATGAACCGCTAATGGCCCAGAGAGTAGTACCAATATTAACGGTTCTGACGCTACGAATGCTAGGATCTTTATTTGATAATTTTAGGATGACGTCTCACGTCACAACAAATCCGCCATGTTGCTTGGAGAGCAAACATAACATTTCGGCCTATGTTTACAGTGTAAAATATAGTATTAAAATTACAATGTTTTGTTATGTTCTCAAGTGTTCAATGAGATCGGAAAGAGACCAAGTTCGATTCTTCAGTATTCCCACCGCGCTCAAAACACGTGGAGACTATTTAAATGCCTTGTCAAAACAATGACGTGATTGATGGGTTAGGGCTTTAAAAAGGGGTCCTCTGAGCGAAAGTATGCTGAGAAATGTTAGAATTTGTTCAAGACATTTCCTATTGGGTGAGTATTTTAATTATAATAATAGAGTTTGGTTCCTTGATTTTTCAAAATAATATCCTAAAAAAAGTACAAAAAGAACAACGAAACAATGATGCAAAAAGCTAAATGAAAGTAATGCTCTTATTTTTTCAGGACAATCATCCCCACTAGAGGATGTGAGTAACCTAAATTGGGTACCCTCAAAACATGGGATATATAAGTTGGTGACAAAAGATGTACAGTTCCTGAATTGACACGAAAGAAGTAGAGTGAGGCCAGAAAAACGATTCAAAAAGGTTAGTAAGTAGTTATTTATGTTCATGATCAAGAAACACTTATTCTCGTTTCAGAATTTGTCACAATAAGCGTGCCAAAGATTGTAATAGTTAATCAATTGTTTAGTAAGGTGACTCCTAATTTATGATCACTTTGTATTTTCTTCGAGATAATAAGGTATACCGATAATAAAGCTATTTGCAAAAAGGATATTGCCTATTTTTAACCCTATGTAATGTTGACAAATTAAAAACAGTTAATGTAAAATTATTTATTCATTTTTAACAACAAACAATGATTTAATCAGTGCAGGATGGACACAGTCAGATTTCAGGTACACCAACCAATCCAACACATGCCAAATGATACCATTGACACTCAGGATATGACGGTTTGTTTACTTAAGTTCTACATACCATCTTGAATCTTGATGCAGTTATCCTGCCACTTCGGTATTTCTATCACAAATTGCTTGAAGCCTGGTTGCGTGTCTCAGCTTAGACAGACTGTATCTCAATTGATGTTATTGATACCATTGATGGTATTTTTGTGATTTGAGCCTTTTTCAACAAGTAATCGTAAGTGGAACCTACCAAATCCTTGTCAAAAACGGAATCAAAACTAATTGGCAAGTCTCCTGAAAGATTTCTTAAATTTTCACTGACGAAATAAGGAAAACTTTCAAAAGTTTCAAGAAAACATCGATTTACATTTTTGAAGAATAACTAAGTATATAGTTGTAAAGAATCTAATGCACCCCTAGGACGAAATCAAAATTTGTACATTTAGATTAAACTAACTAAATATCTCGATGGAGGTGTATTGGCGAACGTAGATAAGCGATACGTCCCCTACCGGTGTCGAATATTACTAACGCATGGGCCTAAATTGCTTTATTTACATCTGTTTACGTGTATTTTATATGAGAAGTTGTTGAGTTTTAATTTTGTTTGGGATCGTTGTTTACAAACGTTCAGAAGAGATGAATCACTATTGTTGCGTATCCTATTGTTCATCTTATGGGCAAAAAACCCGAATATAGCTTATATACCTTTCCGAAAGCTGGACAATACAAAGTTGTATTCCAAACAAAGTTGGGAAACAAGGATATGATGGACAGAAGAAAGGTGCGTGGATTCATAACTTTAAGATTGAAAAAAAGTGTCTGAACATTAGATGTTGTTCTTCACAGTTTACTGAGAATAATTATTTTCTCTGCAGTAAGTTTGTGGATTTTTCCATATAGTATTATACCAACTAATGGTGTGCAATTTTCAGCTAACCGAAAACGTGGGGTTTTTGAAGTCCAATGCTATTCCAACGAAAAATCTTCCACTTTTATCGGAATCTGAACCTGGGCCATCATCCAGAGATTTGTATTTTCTTTCATGTAACAACTAGAGATACTAATAAAATAATAATAAGAAATAATGTTTATTTGCACAACCAAAATAACAGTTTATCATAACATCTAGAATATGAAATAAAACTGGACTCTATAGCTAGGTAAAAACTAAAATATTCAATTATATAATCAGGAAAACAGAGATTCTATCAAAAAAACCAGACTCTCAGAAGTCCACCGTACTTTAAGGAGAGCTGTTATACGTCAGGAAAATTCAAAAAATATAATAACTCATTACGTTCAAACCATTCAAGTAGAGTATTCATGTTAATTCTTATTTTATTTCATGTTGTTTCTTTCAGTTTTGCTGGTAAGTACTTAGTTTCACCCATTATACTAAAAACCTCTTCAGTTAGTAATGAAAGTAGACATGTCAGAGATGTTTTTTTGAAAATTTTGAAAGTTTTTTTATTTTTTGAATAAATAGGTGTTCTATCATACAGCCTTTTCAAGATGTATACATAGTTCCTCTTACCAATTAATTTATTCGTCCTCTCCTTTATTTTCTTATTGATTTTCATGTTCAATGATGAAATCTCAGTGTAAATTTCAACTTCATGTAGTTAGGTTATCTACTGCTGAACAGAGATAATATTATCCTCAAGTCCAAAAAAACACAAATTACGAAGCAAAACGTTCGAAAACTCAAAATGAAATGAACGTAAATACCATTACTAGAGTACTCAAAGTATAGGTATGCTCGTCAGCCATTTTGGGTCCAGGTGTCACTTTTGTAGAGCTCCGTGGTTAAGATGGAATTTATAAATAAACACTATTCGATTTTTATTGATTTATTTATAGAAGAAATGTATGCATGAAACAGTCGTCCATTTACAATACGACAAAATTGACAATTTGCAGTACTGTCACAGTAGACAATTTACAGTGGCTATTGTATCGCCAAAGTATGTTTAACAAGAATTGTATTTACATCAATACACCCCCTCAATTCTTATAATTCTAACACAAAAAATATCTAATATTTTCTTTTATATATCTTTTCACAGACATTCAACAAATTTCTAAAATAGTTAAATTTTGGTGTACTTAATGACTTCGTAAAGATGTCTGCTATTTGGTCTGAAGTAGATACATAAAATAATTTGATTTTATTTTCACTTACACATTCTCGTACAAAATGGTGTTTAACATCTATGTGTTTTGTTCGCTTAGTTTCTAATGTGTTTGACATTTTTATGCAGGACTGATTGTCCTCAAAAATATTGACAGGAAACGCATTAATGTTAAGCAATTCAGATAGAAGTTGACCGACAAAAATACACTCTGCAGTGCAATCCGATAGTGCAATATACTCTGCTTCAGAACTACTTAAGGAAACTGTTGCTTGCTTTTTAGACTTCCAGAATATAAAATTATTACAAACTTTAATTCCATATCCTGTAATGCTTTTTCTGTCACTTGTTTCATTAGCATAATCAGCATCAACATAAGCACTTATGATCTGATTTGACTGTTCTGACTTTTTATACAAAATACCAAAATTCTCTGTACCTTTCAAGTATCTTAGGACATTTTTTAAATATTTCCAGTGCTCATTATTAAAACAGTTTTGATAACGACTGAAAAAGTAAATAGTATAGCTTAGATCAGGTCGTGTACCTAGCATTATGTACATTAAAAATCCTATTAACTCTCTATATAACAAATTTTCATTTTTGTTTTCATTATCAAAACTCAAATTTAATTTTACTTGAATTGGAATACGTGTTGTTTTACAACTTTGCATATTAAATTTTAATAAAACTTTTTGAATCAAATCTATTTGATTTAAAAATAACATATCATTGAATTTTTCTATTTTTAAACCTAAAAACTTCAATATGAAACTCTCTTGACATTTTGGTGAAAGATCATGCATTTCAAAAATTGACATTATTTTCTTTTTAAAAGTATCTAACTCTTCCTGACTTTTACTAAATAAAATTATATCATCTACATGTATAATGAGATAAATATTGTTGTCGAAATATAAACAGGGATCACATTTAGACCTCTTAAAATTTAAATCAATTAACTTCAGGTGAAGCTTTTGATACCAACACTTAGGAGCTTCCCTCAAACCGTACAAAGACTTTTTAAGTTTACATACATACTCAATGTTTGAATTGTCTACCTTCACACCTTCGGGTATCTTCATATATACTGGTTCTGGTAACTCTCCATTTAAGAATGCACATTTAAAGTCTAACTGATTAATACACAAGTCTTTTTCAATGCTCAGAGAAAGGAGTATACGAATAGACATCATTCTTGCTACAGGTGAGTACACATCAAAGTCATTACAATGTTCTTGTTGATAGCCTCTGGCAACTAGTCGAGCCTTTTTTATTACATTTCCATCACTTGAGCCTTTATGTTTGAATACCCATCTAGAGTCTATCACTTTCACATCCTTAGGTCTTTCAATTAATTCCCAAGTTTTATTTTTATCAATTGCACTCAATTCACACTCTATGGCTTTTTCCCACCCTTGTGATATAGCTTCCTTGAAATTCTGGGGACAATCGAAGCTTTCTATGAGCAATGCTGCCATCATTCCTTCATCATCTTCATCTTCATTCATCTCATAGT
The DNA here is from genome assembly GCA_030704885.1 of Cynegetis impunctata. NCBI lineage: Eukaryota > Metazoa > Arthropoda > Insecta > Coleoptera > Coccinellidae > Cynegetis > Cynegetis impunctata. The sequence continues at coordinate 55,477 of JARQZK010000072.1, read as the reverse complement.
CTTGGAAATAGAAAGGTTTTTGTTTGATTCTTTTTGGTCTTTCATTCTCTCTCTCTATATTTTCAGGCTCTCTAGTTTCGATTTCTTCATTTGAACTGCTTTCGGATTCACTATCTTTACATTCAATTGTAACTCTATTCTTTGGCCTGGACATTCCAAACATTTTTGTCTCATCGAAGACTACATTTCTCGCAACTATTACTTTTTGTTCATCTGGATTCCAAAAACGATATCTGTTATTGGTATACCCAATAAGATACATTTTCTGACTTCTTTTGTCAAGTTTATTTTTGCGATTTTCAGCAGGAATGTGCACATGTGACAGACATCCAAATATTTTTATTTTTGACAAATCTGGTTTTTGTCCAAACCAAATTTCTGCTGGTACCTTATTGTCAGGTAATGTTGAAGTGGAAGTTCGATTTGTTAGGTAAGCTGCTGTGGATACAGCTTCCTCCCAAAAAATCTTCTCCATGTTCGCCTGAAAAATCAAACATCTAGCTTTGTCCAAAACAGTACGGTTGTACCTTTCCGCTACCCCATTTTGTTCAGGTGTTCTTGGTATTGTGTATTCAATTTTTATACCGTTTTGTTTACCAAAGTTTTTCATGTCATGGGAAATATATTCTCCACCATTATCACACCTTAGTCGTTCTGGTAGTTTCTTAAACTGATTTTCCACCATTGCAATATATTCCTTGAATTTCTGGAACGTCTCACTCTTATTTTGCATAAAATATATCACTGCAAAATGAGAATAATGATCAATAAAGGAAATGAAATATCTCTTATTGTTATGTGAGTCAGGATTAAGGGGACCACACACATCGCTTGAGATACATTCCAAAATATCTTTGGCCTTTCGCTCATCTGGTAACTTCTTAAAGGGTTTTCTTGTTTGCTTCCCTTCCAAACAGACATCACAGACTGCACTTGGTGGATATTTTGAAGAGTGTCCCATTCTCTTATGCCATAAATCTTTTTCGTTATACACTGTTGACAGATTTACTTCACCACAGAATTCCTGGTTTAAATTAAGGTTTAACATATACAGATTACCTTCTAAGTTTCCTTTTATAATAATATTACCATCACTATTACTTATCGAGACTTCTTTATTATGGAAAACTATTTTTAGACCTTTGGATTCCATCTTCTTGACTGACAGTAAATTGTGTGTCAGGTTCTTGCATAGAAAGACATTTTCTAATTTGATTTTCTGTCCATTTACTGAAATAAGATGTAAGGTGCCTTCATAGTTTGCCACTACAGATTCTCCAGCCTTTGCTACTCTTATACGGTGATTGACTTGCTTTTTATTCACTAAAAATTGCTCTAATTGTTCTGTAATTAGATGATTTGTACAGCCTGAGTCAACAACAAATTTAAAAGGATTATAATTCATCTTTTTAATGTCTTTATCTTCATTGAGATAACCAATAAAGCTTACCTCATTTTCTGTTCCTTCTGCTAAGTTTACTCTTTGTTTTTTATTTTTAAAACAATCAACCTTTTTATGTCCAACTTTTCCACACAAATAGCATTTGAACTGAAACTTCTTTTTATAATTTTTCTTCTGATTTGTATAAAAAGCTGAGGAACTACCTTCCGTTGTTGAGTTAGTCACTTTATGTCTTTGTTCTTCGGCTAGCAATTTACTTTTGACGAAATCGAGTGTACCATTTGTGTTATGTTGTGAAAACAAAATATCTATAGCCGTCACTACACTCTGATATTGTGGTTCTGATATTGATGCCAAAAGCTGACTTATAACTTCAATATCGTCAATCTTAGCTCCGGCATTCTTTAATTCTGTAACAGTTCTCTCAAAATCCGTAATGTACTCACTCAGAGAGTCATTTGTCTCGTACCTCATGTTTCTCAGTTTCCTTTGTAACTGTACTTGTGATGCTACCCCAGATTTTGTAAATGTATTACTTAATGTGTCCATAATATCCTTTGCAGTTGTTTTATTACGGATCATTTCAATAATACTGTCACTTATACACTGAACAATTATGTTACGAGCTTTTAGATCGCTCTTTTTCCATGCTGTCAACTGATCAGTATCCGTTGGTGGCACTTTAGTGAGAACTTCAAGCACTTCATTCTGCTCCAGGAGAAGCTTGACCCGGAATTCCCAGTTTCCGAATCCACTGCCATCGAATGCTTTTACGCTCGCAGTCGTCGTATTTCCCGACATTTTGTTTTGCTACACACGCGACTCTTCTACCGGCACTTTTTCACCTTACTATCCTTTAAATCTTTCCCGTGTTTCAAAAAAATTCCAGACTTAGCACTGCTCTGGGCCCATAACCTGTAGAGCTCCGTGGTTAAGATGGAATTTATAAATAAACACTATTCGATTTTTATTGATTTATTTATAGAAGAAATGTATGCATGAAACAGTCGTCCATTTACAATACGACAAAATTGACAATTTGCAGTACTGTCACAGTAGACAATTTACAGTGGCTATTGTATCGCCAAAGTATGTTTAACAAGAATTGTATTTACATCAATAACTTTCGGCCGTATGTTTACGTACATTCGAGCTGCACTTTAATTGCATGGTAATGGCATTTTATTAAACATTTAAGTGTCGCAATCGGTAAAAGAGTCCTCGGAAAGGCTTTGTTCAATTCGAGTCAGTGTTCGCTTTGGTTTTCGCATCAGTATTGTCAAGTATCGTGCAACGCTTGTCAGCATAGTATTCCACTGGAACTGTCATTGAAATCTGATTATCAAAAAAAGAAAACATTTGAAATTGGTTTTATAATATATTTTTAATTATTGCTTGAATGCTTATTCTGTAAGCAGTCTGTATCTTTTGAATTACAGCATCGATCAATTTTGGCTGAAATTATGTCGAGCAGAAATGTCAATAATTATTCGACTGAAAATCTGGGGGATGAAAATAAATCAAGGTATTTGTTGTAATATATAAATGTCAGAATCTTTGAATATAAGAAGTACAACATGTCGAACGTTGCGTTTTTGTTTTATAATTTTTTTGTTTTAAAATAATTTTTTTGTTTTAAAATAAAAAACGATAATCATTGAAAAAATTGTTACAACCTGGCCTTGTTGATATAAGAAACATTAAAAATTATGCAAATGAAGGTGAATAATAATTATTGTACGATGATTGCGATAAACAGATTGACATTTACTCCAAAACATTTTTCATACCTTTTTATTCATGAGAAATGAATGTCGCATTATTGTGAATATTATTACTTATGATTATTTCAAAATATATTCCTCCACTCGAAAACTTATCCTTGGAATTCAAATATGAAATCTACATTAAACACACAGCCGATAATGTTGGGAGTACTAACTAGAGGTTATTTTATGAGAGGTTCGGCGGGTGTGAACCTTGTTATTGATACCTTGACATCGAATAAACGTACATATTATAACATTGAATCCATTTTCCTCACATAAACGAGATGACAAGGTTGGCTTCCAGTTTTCTCGTCTTATGTTTTGAACCCATTTGGCTTTCCGTTTTTCATCACTCGGAAACCGATACAGATGATACTTCTTTTCTGTTCGGTTTGAACAATTATATGCCGAACAACACGGCATTTTTATAACAAAATGGCAATACGAGGACTTTTTTACAGTTCGCGACGCTTAAATGTTTAATAAAATGTCATAAACGTGTAGTTCGAATGTAAATAAACATACGGCCGAAAGCAGCCGAAAGTGACAACTGGACCCAAAATGGCTGACGAGCATACTCATACTTTTAGTACCTTACCATTACCAAACAATGTAAACAAATAGTTAATGGCCCATATAGTAGTACCGATATTAGCCGTTCCGGCGCTACGATCTTAATTTCGGACGCCAATCCGAAGTCAGCGATTTTCAGCAGGAATAACAAACTTGAGAGGGAAACAGTGTTATGAAAACATTAAGGCCGAAGATCGATGGTCAAAGAGCCCTCTGTATTCGTAGAATAGAACTTTCTGGAAACCTCTCGAGGAAGAATGTTTGAGAAAGAATTTTGTATTTAGAAGCACAGATTGAACATAATACAAAGTGTTCAAGATACATAAAGTTAGTTCACCAACTTTTGAATTTGGAAATTCAAAAAACGGCATCGTTTGCCGTTTCAAAGCCGTGAAAGAATTTCTTTTGCCGCGCTCAATTTGAATCAGCTACAGGGTGGTGAGCTAACTTTACAAAAGTCAAATCACAATCCTGTATAAATTTTGAAATTCGAACAACGGCATCTTTTGCCGTTTCAAAAGCCATGAAAGAATTTCTTTTGCCGCGCTTAATTTAAAAAAGTTACAGGGTGGTGCGCTAACTTTACATAAAGTTAGCTCACCACCCTATGTAAATATAAATATTTTTAAATTCAAACGACGACATCGTTTGCCGTACGTTTGCCGTTTCAAAGCCGTGAAAGAATTTCTTTAGCCGCGCTCAATTTGAATCAGCTACAGGGTGGTGAGCTAACTTTACAAAAGTCAAATTACCACCCTGTATAAATTTTGAAATTCGAACAACGGCATCGTTTGCCGAAAGTTTGCCGTTTCAAAGCCGTGAAAGAATTTCTTTTGCCGCGCTCAATTTGAAATAGCTACAGGGTGGTGAGCTAACTTTACAAAAGTCAAATCACCACCCTGTATAAATTTTGAAATTCGAACAACGGCATCGTTTGCCGTACGTTTGCCGTTTCAAAGCCGTGAAAGAATTTCTTTTGCCGCGCTCAATTTGAAATAGCTACAGGGTGGTGAGCTAACTTTACAAAAGTCAAATCACCACCCTGTATAAATTTTGAAATTCGAACAACGGCATCGTTTGCCGTTTCAAAGCCGTGAAAGAATTTTTTTGCCGCACTCAATTTGAAAGAGCTACAGGGTGGTGAGCTAACTTTACAAAAGTCAAATCTCCACCCTGTATGAATTTTGAAATCTAACAACGGCATCGTTTGCCGTTTCAAAGCCGTGAAAGAATTTTTTTTTGCCGCGCTCAATTTGAAAGAGCTACAGGGTGGTGAGCTAACTTTACAAAAGTCAAATCTCCACCCTGTATGAATTTTGAAATCGAACAACGGCATCGTTTGCCTTACGTTTGCCGTTTCAAAGCCGTGAAAGAAGTTTTTTTGCCGCGCTTAATTTGAAATAGCCACAGTGTGTTGAGCAGTCTGAGTTACACAGCATTTTAATTTATTTCGATAAGGGACTTATATGTCCTTCTTGGCTTTGACTGTTATAGTCAATAGCCACCACATTCTTTCTCTATTTGTACTAATCATTGGAAATTTCAGTACCCATCAGTATCAACACAGCATTTAAAACCGTTCTCTGGGTAACTCCGACCTTTTTGTCCTTGTAGTTTTTGTGTCTGGCATGATAGGAATATGTTTGCTGGTTTTTTAAAATTAAGATTTTTAATATTGAATTTGATGTTTCCTCATGTTGACAGTTTTTCAAAATTTTACCCATCATCTTCTCCGTTTTTCATTTACGCTTTCAAAATTTACATAACCTCATGTTAGTAAGTATTTTTAGCCTGGTTGTAAATGCTGTGTAACTGAGTTCAACAATTATTCTGACTGCAACCTCAAAATATTATTATATAATATATATATATATATATATATATATATATATATATATATATATATATATATATATATATATATATATATATATATATATACATATATATATATATATATATATATATATATATATATATATATATATATATATATATATATATATATATATATATATATATATATATATATATATATATATATATATATATATATATATATATATATATATATATATATATATATATATATATATATATATATATATATATATTTATATATATATATATATCGATGGTCTAATTCTAATACCCCGTAACTGTTAGAATCGGTATTTTACAGGAGGAGGTTTTTTTAGTTTATAGGTGATAAGTATGATTCAAAAGGTTCCAAAAGTTTTTTTGTAGTACAATTTGACAGCAAAATGATGAAATAAAAGGTTTTTTCTTCTAAATTCATTTTTTACTGAATTAAGTAAGATACGGTTTATTAGAACACAAATAAACAACAATTTTACGATACGGGATATTATAATAAGTAATACAAAACGCATTTGATCTCTTGTAGATGTTTCCACTTTACTTGCTTTAGTTTTAGTCTGCGTTGATGAAGCACCTTGTACTCTATTTCGGGATATTTGAGGGATCGCGCTGGAAGAGGCTGGAATTCATCATTAAAGTATACCTTATATTCGATTATTTTTTTCTCAAAATCATATTTTAAATGTCGTATAAGTCAGTCACGGTCGGATCGTTCACATTTCTTCCAGGTCTTATTGAGTTATAGGTCCATGTTTTTTCGTCTGCATAGTTAAGAAAAAAACCATGGGTAACATCTACAACTTCTAATGGAAATGACTTAGTTCTAGCTTCCTTGGTTAATTTGATATAGTCACTTGGTAACTCAATGTTTCGATTTTTCAATTTACGTTCTATGAGTGAGTGAACGGCATCACACTCCATCTGAGTGACCTTTCTCTAAATATTTCTGTTCAATGATTATTTTTTCTTTGAGAAAATAGTGTAGAAGTGCATTCGACAGGGTACAATTACGATTTTGGTAACAACAGCCTTCTGAGTACAAAATTATGGGAATATTGCTAATGCATTTATCTTTAATAAAATCAAGTATAAAATTAGTGAAGGTCGATGCAGATAAATCAGCTCCTGTTTCGTTAAACCAATAATTTCGGCAAACGTGAGTATCCATATCATAAATGGTAAAATTATGTACAGCTAACTTTGTCTTGTAACAGATTTTACTCGCATTGACTACAGGACAAATTTTTACTGCCTGCAAATCCATACAAAATGTGTATACCTTTACCTGTCTTGCTAGTTCTTTGTCTTGAATTTTTTCTTGCCTTGCGTGATCTTTTTTTTCCAAATATTTTTGATACTCGACTTCACTGATATTTTTGGTTTCGAATCCGCAAGAAATATCGCACCTATCTTTTCTTGGCTGATATAAAGCTAAATTAAGTTCAGAAAATACTTCGTCAAAAACAGGGTTGCTTAAAATTAGATTAGAATACCCGTTCTCGTCGCAATATTTTTTGTACTCCCTATAAAGTGCTTGCTTTGTCTGAAAAAACTGCTCTAAGTACAATTTAGTGGAATCTTTTTCACAATAATGTGAAGGCATCTTAGACAAACTATCAAAAAACTCCCTCAATATTTTGCGTTTTACTACACTCTGTTTTGTATGTTCTCTAGGTGGATTACTAGTGACGTTAATACCATGTTCAGTTTTTTTAATCCAGTCGTGAATCATATCCTCTTTCAGACCAAAAGTCCCTAGCAACATTCTTTTGCATACTTGTAACTTTGTGTTATCTATTTTACGTAAATAATAATTAAAAGTCGAGTTCGAGAATTTCCCCCCACGGAATTTCGTTTTTTTGATGTGTATTCGATACTTAAAGTATATACACCTTTTTCTCATTTCAATTCATGTTACTCCAAAACATTGTAAAAATAGTTTTGCGTTCGTCCTCTGAAAATTTACCACAATGCCTGATTTTCATATTTTTACAGGCATTTGAGAAACACGCTGCAGACATTTGCCTAGCTGGACGTGAAATTCCTTTGGTAACAACGCCCTCCCTATTTCTTTTATACCCTTTATATTCTTCACCTTTCATTCTCAATTTTTTAGTTATGTTCTTTTTCCATAGTTCTTTCAAGCTCGTTCTATTTCTTTTTTTAATCGATAGTGACCTTGGCTCTCCATGTATTGTTTTGTCTTCCATGTGATTCATTTCGGCCTATTTCATAGTCGAGGTCATTTTCCTCCGCTTCTAACATTTCTGCATCTGACTCAACATCATTAATTTCGACATCTTTGTCTATTTCAATTCTGGAACAATTTGCCAAAATATTCCCTGAAAAGAGAGAGTTGATTTTTTTTATAACCATTTTATGATAGCTAATAGTCATAAAAAAGCGTATTTATGCTGCAAGAACTATTAAAATCCATGACATACCATCAGAAGAGCTTAAACATTTTGATTCATTTTCAACAATCCTTTTTTGTACCTTGTTTGAATCTTCGGTAGAGTCATTAATAATTTGGCCATTTTTATTACTAGTAAGCGTTTGAGTATTTACATATTTTGGTAGAAAATTATCTGAAAAATAAATACTACGAAGGTAACAAACTCTAATTTTTTTTAAATTATATACTTACCTTCTACAATGTCAGTATTATTTAACAGATTTAGTGCTACTTCACAAGCCTCTAAAAGTCTTTCGTCGGATTCACAAATCATGGTGTCAACTTCGAGAACGGAAGGATTTGCCACAGGAGGTACATTCTCTCCGCTTTTCTCAACTGGTATATTTTTTGCATTCCCTAATACCTTCTGAGAGCCTAAACTGAGCTCTACCATTTTTCTTCCCCGGGAAAAATTCAAATACTAAAAAGTTGACTTGAAGTATCTGAATTAAATTCCTAATTTTAACGCAACATTTCAAAAGTAATAACCCGTATCGTGAACATTGAATGAAAATTAAAATTTTTCTATAGTAAACCTTCAAAATTTCAACATAACATTCTTCCATTTTGTAAATTATACATTCAAAAACATTATTAAACAGTTTCCTTACCTGAAACGACGACATTTCTCAATAAATTCTCAAATAATTTCTTTTGATACAAACTACCGGCCAGTCATCATATACACGTGCAAACTATACAATGAACTGAACGATACCGGATATCATTTTGCATATTTTGCAGCGCTGCACTACGGGTTATTAGAATTGGCCAAATTTCCGAAGCCAATACGGTTTATATCAACTCATGATAGAGATGGTACGAAATACCTGTCACAGGTATCTTGGAACAGGTATGGACTAGGAACAACTTGTAACAGGTACGAATCATACTCGTACTCGATTACTAGCGTAGACGAGTATATATATTTGAGGGAACGAGAAGTGGGCGTGGCCGATTGCCGATTGAAACCGCGTGCGTACGACGTTAACGTAGTCGGTCCGCTCCAGTCCAACAACGTCTTGAATATACTGCGCGTACGCATGGCACGGCGGCGCGCTGTTCCGACAAAGAGTATCTTTGTGGTTCCGAGTCCGAAAAGAAAAAAAGAAAAGTACGAGACGAGTCAGGCGGGAGCGAATCGTCCGTCTCGATCATGGAACAGGTATTCTTGGAACAGGTATCTGTCACAGATATGACTTAGTAACTGGAACGGAACGTACCTGTTACTAGAAAATACTGGTTTTTAACATCTCTAACTCATGACAGAGTAAACGTCTAACTGAATGGCGCCAATATATATATATATATATATATATATATATATATATATATATATATATATATATATATATATATATATATATACAGGGTGTCCCAGAATTTTTTAGACAGGCTATAACTCTAAAACGGCTGAAGATAACTTCATAAAATTTTGTGTGCAGCAATTGGACGGATTTTACAATATTGCGAATCCCTCATGACGATAGCGAAGTCATCACCGTAGCTATGACGTCATGTCATTATAAAATATCAAATGTAAAGGTGGTCTTGTGACTACTCATATTAAAGGTCTTTTTATTTTGAATTCAACCATGTAATACACTTAGTATGCTTGTTGTATGCAGGTTTAGGCTTGTGTTGAAATTAATTGTAGAATAATGGTATTATTGCCTTGATTTTCATGTGATTAAATTTGTTTATTAAACTTTTTTTATTTATTTTGTTATTCCTTTTGATCGAAAATACACAACTACTGAATTTTAACATACTAAGTGTATTACATGGTTGAATTCAGAATAAAAAGACCTTTAATATGAGCAGTCACACGATCACCTTTACATTTGATATTTTATAATGACATGACGTCATAGCTACGGTGATGATTTCGCTGACGTCATGAGGGATTCGCAATATTGTAAAATCCGTCCAATTGCTGCATACCAAATTTGATGAAGTTATCTTCAGCCGTTTTATAATTTCTGGGACACCCTGTATATATAATTATATATATATATATATATATATATATATATATATATATATATATATATATATATATATATATATATATATATATATATATATATATATATATATATATATATATATATATATATATATATATATATATATATTATATATATTATATAAATATATATATATATATATTTTATATATATATATATATATATATATATATATATATATATATATATATATATATATATATATATATATATATATATATATATATATATATTTATATATATTTATATATATATATATATTATATTATATATATATATGATATATATATATGAATATATATATATATATATATATATTTATATATATATATATATATATATATATATATATATATATATATATATA
>JARQZK010000072.1:0-40000 GCA_030704885.1 Cynegetis impunctata | reverse complement strand
GTGATGATGATGCATGTGGAAAAACGTTCCTTACATCTTATAGTCTGAAAATTCATCTAAGAGTTCACTCAAAAATCAAACCTTTTAAATGTGAGTATAATGAATGTGACAAGGCATTCAATACTTTATATAGACTTAGGGCTCATGAAAGACTTCATAATGGCCAAACTTTCAATTGTGAGTCAGAAGGATGTATGAAATATTTTACTACTCTTAGTGATTTGAAAAAGCATATACGGACACACACCAGGGAAAAACCATATAAGTAAGTTATGAATAATATTCTTATGAAGTTATGAAATGAAAAAAATTAAATTATCTGAAATGAATATTCTATTTTTAGAATATTGGTATTTTCAGTTTTATCAATATATACTTTTTGATTTTAGATGTAAAGAGTTAACATGTGGCAAAGCATTTACTGCTAGTCATCATTTAAAAACGCATTTGCGTATACATAGTGGTGAACGCCCTTATTCTTGCAAAGAAAAAAATTGTACTAGAGCATTTTCTACACCTCAGAGCCTTAAAACACATCTTAAAAGTCATCAGAAAGCTAAAGTTACTATAAACAACAAATATACCAAATATTCAACAACCAAAGATATTAATCAGAACCGAACAAAGCACATAGGGGATTGCGAAAGTGAATATCAAGAAAATCAAAATGCAAATACTTCAATTTCAGGTCAAGATGACCTTAATTTGAATCATGTTCAAGAGTTCACTTGGTCTTACATACATTCAGTTGAAAATGATAATACAGGTAAATACAAAGTATTTATTTTTTCTTGAAAGTATTTGAATGCAGATGAATGAATTTGTTTGTATTGTATATATATATATATATATATATATATATATAATATATATATATATATATATATATATATATATATATATTATATATATATATATAGTATATATATATATATAATATATATATATATATATATACATATAATATATATATATATACATATAATATATAAATATATAAATATATATATATATATATATATATATATATATATATATATATATATATAATATATATATATATATATATATATATATATATATATATATATATATATATATATAATTATTATTACATATTAGATATAAAAAGCAATGCTTACCTATATATACTGTAGTCGTCAACACTATTATCAACAATTAAATAATTCTATGGTATTCTTAACAACATAATCATGTTTATAGAGAGTGCTCCTCTTCACCAAACTGTGGATTTTTCGCAACTTTTCACTTCTAATGATATGCAGTTAGCAACTCCTGTGGTTACCCAAACTATTAACCAAGCTCGTTATGCAGCAGTCATTGAAACTGATTTCAGTGATCAGTTTGAAACTGCAAATATCCTTAAGAATTATGCAACAGTGAACACAACAGAACCAATTCCAACTCAACTTTCTTATCATATTGGTACAGAGAATGTAGAAAATGGAAAAGATGGTGAAACATTAAATGACACAGAAATGCAATTAGAGGAAAACTCAATAATTATGGAAATTGAGAAGGCTGACATTGATTTGTATGATATTAATTTGACAGGGAATTCTGTGAATAATTTTGATGTTGATATGCTCGATAATGCGGTTAAGCAAATGGGTGAGTTTATTGAAAGTTTATATTGCATGAAGTATCTCACTCAGTGCAGTTACATATTATGGTTAGCTACCTATATAACGTACATCTACACTCACCTACCTCCTGCATAAGTAAAGCAGTTATTCATTTTCATTTAATTCAAGACAATTATTGTATTAATTTTAAATTTATATAGTATATGCAATATTTCCATATATTAGATAATTTAGAGTCCTAAATTTAAATTTTGCTTATAGTAACATTAATTCGAAAAGTTTTGTATTATATATATTTTCCTATCAACCTTGTGATCCATTTCATAGATTTAGATTACACGAGTGTTACAATAAGCTGATTACCCAATTACTTTTACAATATTCCATGAATATATAATATATTCTATGAGTATATTGTCAAAAATGCTTGTGGTATAAAAAAACTTATTTTCGAAAATATTTTAGCATAACAAATACAGCAGTGTAGAAGTATCTCTGAAATAAAATGAGTGAGTTTAAAGAAATTTTACATTTAATCTTTGCAAATAATGTCTTTGAGTCCGTATTTCAAACCATTGTTATCAATGTAAATTAAAATCGCCGATTTTCGAGTTTCTTGTTATGTCAATATGAAATTTGCATTATTTTATAAACTATACAGTGATTGTTTCTCTATAATATATTCCCGAAATCAAATAAATTACGTTACGAATGTTGAAATAAAAGAAATAGCATGCTAGATTCTAAGCTGCTGTTTTCACATACGAGAATAAAAGTTAAATACGAGAATGCAAAAAATTGTCGCAATCGCGTGTCAAATAATATTGTTTCAAAAACGTCAATAAATCCTTTATTTAGCATTTAGCATTCTAATATTACATGAATGTGTTTAAACAATGTGTCATAATAAAAATTTTATAAAATATAAACATATTAATAAAAGTCATAAATGAAGGTCGTCAAGACATTATATAAAATAAACATGAAATATTAAAAAATATAAAATCATAAATACAGTCAAAAACACTCTTGCAATATAATGGGTGTTAATCCACGTTTGTTCTGGTCTTCCTCTCTTTTTACGCCTTTGTATTTTGGCCTCCCATATTTATTTCACCAATCTCTCCTTGTTCATTCTGTTTAAATGTCCCCACCAGCTGAGTTGTCTTCTTTCTATGAAATTCTGTAAGGGCTCTATCTCTAGGTCTCGACATATTTTATAGTTTCTTATTTTATGAATTTTAGTCACGCCCTTCGCTCTTCTAAGGTATTTCATTTCCACTGCTTTTATCTTACTTTTCTGATTTCTGTTCAGGGTCCATGACTCGCATGAAAAGGTCAGTGGCGGTCTATAAATGGCCTTGTATACTTTCATTTTTGTGCTCTGAGAGATCTTCTTCTTATTTATGAAACTTTTCCGTCCTTACTCAATTCTACTCCCAAGTATCTAAAATTCTCTACCAGATCTATTTTTGTTCCATCTAATTCTATGTTTATTTCTTCCTGATCTATCACCATAACTTTATTTTCTGTATATATAAAATTCTACTGTCCGTGTTTTAGTCACTGAACTCCTCCTAAAAGGCAGGACCGATTTTGATGAAATTTTTGGTGTGTTCAGTGGTTACCGAGAATGGTTTGGATTCACAAATCAGTCCACTGAAAAATGTTTATTAAATTAAATTATTATATAATACGGTCAGAAATGACGTAGTTTCTGCGTCATTGGCAACTCATATTATAAAATAGCAATGTGAATAAGCGGCGCCATATTACTGACTCCCCGTGAAGAGCTATTTTAATATTAAGAATAGGGTGAGTTAATGTAATATTACTTTTACAACTGCTTCATTTTAGCGATTTTTGTAAACCTAAATCCTAACATTTCAATTCCATCGAAAGAAAATGAAGGAATAGGTACTGGCATACCTCCTCAATTATTATTATTATATATATATATATATATATATATTATATATATATATATATATATATAGTATATATATATATATACAAATATATAAATATATAAATAAAAATAAATATATATATATATATATATAAATATATATATATAAATATTTATATATATATATATATATATATATATATATATATATATATATATATATATATATATATATATATATATATATACAGGGTGTCCCGAAATTAGACGTCAATATTTCGGCCACATATTCTACTTCCAAAAATAGAGATAAAAGTTCATATAAACTAGGGTCCACAACTTCTTCGTTTTTAAGATACAGGGTGTTGAAGGTGAAGACCTGATGGTGTTTTTTTGTAAATATTTTCGAAACCTGTGAAGGTAATTGGGTGAAATTTGGTACAGTTAAAAAACTTTTTACGCTCTATTCAATATACTAAAAGTTAGTATTGCAATATTTTCAGGAGTGAGTTGTGCAGGGGGGTATTGACAAAAAATTTGGCCCAAATTTTTTGATGGTAATTTTTTTAGTAATTTTGACTCAAAAATTTGAAAATATGAAGCTTTTTGTACAAATAAGGTACTCTTTTCATACTTCGCTAGGAAGCAGCATTTCCGAGAAAAATGCATTTGAATATTTCTTTACGAATTGATTGTTGTCCCGAAATTGGACGTCAATATTCGAACCATCTATTCCACATCCAGAAATAGATATAAAAGTTTGTATAAACTAGGGTCCACAACTTTTCGTTCTAAAGGTGAAGACCAGATAACGGTTTTTTATAAATATCATATTTGAAATCACTATTCTAATCTAATGCGAAGTGTGGTGCTGCATTTTCTCAACAAGGTCGGCAATTCTTGGTATTATCTTTGAAAGTGCGCAACCAATATATTCCTTTTTCAGTAGAATTTGTCAAATATGAAATTTGTCATTTTAAAGCCCAAAATTTGTAGGCTCTCGCGCCTCCCAATGCTCTTCCCCCCAGTTTGGGTACCACTGAATTAAACATTAAGGAACAATTATTTGAGGTTCACTTATTCTAACATTCAGATAAGATGCTCGAAAAGGTTGCCCTGCTCATGAAGGCATATTTGGGTCTCTACGCATTTTTCTCGAAAATGCTGCTTCCTAGCGAAGTATGAGAAGAGGACCTTACTTTGTACAAAATGCTTTATATTTTCAAATTTTGAAGTCAAAATTACTAAAAATTAACCACCAAAAAAATTTGAGCCACATTTTTCGCTAATACCCCCCTGCACTACGCACTCCTGAAAATATTGTAATACCCATTTTTAGTATATTGAATAGAGCGTAAAAAGTTTTGTAACTGTACCAAAGTTTATCCAATTGCCTTCACAGGTTTCGGAAATATTTATAAAAAACCACCTTCAGGTCTTCACCTTTAACATCCTGTATCTTAAAAACGAAGAATTTGGAGACCCTAGTTTATATAAACTTTTATCTCTATTTTTTGAGGTAGAATATGTGGATGAAATATTGACGTCTAATTTCGGGACATCCTGTATATATATATATATATATATATATATATATATATATATATATATATATATATATATATATATATATATATATATATATATATATACAGGGTGATTCATTAATACGTGTAAATATTTTAACGGGAGAATTTTGAGCCCAAAATATGAAGATCTAACCCAATTTGCTCATATAAAATATTTCTCCTTACTGAGTTACAGGGTGTTTTATTTCGATTATTAAAAATGAATTTTGTTCATTACTTCAATGCTGCTTGATATTTCTTTTATGATATTTGGCAGTAAGTTAAAGTAGTTTGGGACCACATCAAATAATAGTAAAGAAGACTTTCTCGCTATCACCAGTGGCGTACGGCAGGGGCACGGGAAGAGTTCTCGTTTCCTAAATTCTACGCCACTGGCAGAATTGTCATTTTAGTATAATTTTTCGATTCTCCTATATTTTCTCTGAAAATAAGGTATTCTTTTTTCGTAACGCTAGAGCCACTATTTTTCGAGATATTTAACGTTGAAACATATGGCTGCACAATTCCTTTGATTTTTATGTACGAGTCATATCGGGTTTTTTGTCATACGATTGCATGTATTTAAATTGAAAAAAAAAATTAATTAGGTATTTTTTTTAAATTTATTAATAATATTAACAAACAATTTAAAACATAACAACTACAAAAAATATCCAGCGCTACATAAAAAAAGTTCAAAATAAATACTTAATTATGAAGATCTTCTTTACAAATTTTGGAAGAATATCAAATTTATGAACAAAACTTGAAAAACAATTTACAATAAATGTTCAATATGCTCTCCGTTTACCTCAATAAGTTTTTTCATTCTTTCGTTGAACGATCTTCTAACTTTAAAAAATATGTTTTGGCTGATTCGCAAAAAAATTAGCGGAATTTACAATTTGCTGCCATAGTTCCTGGCTAGTATTTCTCGTTTGGGAGTATAGCCACTATTTTTCGAGATATTTAACGTTGAACATATGGCTGCATAATTACTTTGATTTTAAATTATGTATCAATCATGTTGGTGTTTTTGTAATAGAATTGTTAATTAAGTAATTATTATGCATGTGTCTAATGTCATAATAGATGCAGTTCACATTTATTTGGAAATAGATATGAGGAAGTCTTAAATAATTATTTTGATCTAGTAGGATGGTGTCACAACTGACAGTTGTTGACAATATTATCTATGAAGATTGTGACTGTTATAAATTTTTTAAAAGCAGATTAAGTGAAGATGCAGCGCCCTAATGTTTTTTGTAATACTGAAATGCGCGATATGCTTTGTGTTTATGCACAAGAAAATTATTCCTGTCTTGCTGCTACTCAAAGTTATGGAGAAATGTATCCAGATAGAGTTCAGCCCAATCATCAAACCTTTCGCAATATTTTTAGAAGATTAGGAGAGACTGGACAATTCAAGCCAAAACGTGATGTGGGCCGACCTGAACATATTTCTGTAGATCAGGAAGATGACATATTAGTGAGAATTGCAGAAAATCCATAACTTAGCACTCGTCGCTTATCTTCAATGACTGGGGTAAGCCAATCTACAGTTTTTAGAATACTGAAAAAGGGAAATTTGAAACCTTACCATTTTACTGCAGTACAAAACTTATTACCAAGATATCTTCCTGCAAGATTGAATTTCGCTCAGTCGATGGCAAATAAAAAAAATGAAAATCTGAACTTTTATGAAAATGTTATCTTTAGCGACGAAGCTACTTGTACACGGAGAGGAATATTTAACTGGAGGAATAGCCACAGTTGGGATACTGAAAATCCTCATTTATATTGTGAGTCACATTTTCAACGCGAGTTTAAAATTAATGTTTGGTGCGGTATAATCGGAGACCGTTTGTTAGGTCCATATGAACTACCTGAAAATTTAAATGGTAATTCGTATTTGGAGTTTCTACAAACTAAACTTTTCGATGAGCTAGAACAATTGCCACTTAACCAAAGGAGAGACATGTGGTTCATGCACGATGGAGCACCACCCCATTATACATCAATAGTGCGGAATTATCTAGATAATAAATTTCCTCATCGTTGGATTGGCAGAGGTAGTGAATTTCCGTGGCCGCCTCGAAGTCCCGATTGTAATCCATTAGATTTCTATTTCTGGGGGCATATGAAATCACTGGTATACTCCCACACAATAAATACTCGCCAGGAACTATGGCAGCAAATTGTAAATTCCGCTAATTTTATTGCGAATCAGCCAAATATATTTTTTAAAGTTAGAAGATCGTTCAACGAAAGAATGAATAAACTTATTGAGGTAAACGGAGATCACATTGAACATTTGTTGTAAATTGTTTTTAAGTTTTGTTCATAAATTTGATATTCTTCCAAAATTTGTAAAGAAGATCTTCATATTTAAGTATTTATTTTGAACTTTTTTTATGTAGCGCTGGATATTTTTGTAGTTGTTATGTTTTAAATTGTTTGTTAATATTATTATAAATATAAACAAAATACCTAATAATTTTTTTTTTCAATTTAAATACATGCAATCGTATGACAAAAAACCCGATATGACTCGTACATAAAAATCAAAGGAATTGTGCAGCCATATGTTCAACGTTAAATATCTCGAATAATAGTGGCTCTAGCGTTACGAAAAAAGAATACCTTATTTACAGAGAAAATATAGGAGAATCGAAAAATTATACTAAAATGACAATTCTGCCATTGGCGTAGAATTTAGGAAACGAGAACTCTTCCCGTGCCCCTGCCGTACGCCACTGGTGATAGCGAGAAAGTCTTCTTTACTATTATTTGATGTGTCCCAAACTACTTTAACTTACTGCCAAATATCATAAAGAAATATCAAGCAGCATTGAAGTAATGAACAAAATTCATTTTTAATAATCGAAATAAAACACCCTGTAACTCAGTAAGGAGAAATATTTTATATGAGCAAATTGGGTTAGATCTTCATATTTTGGGCTCAAAATTCTCCCGTTAAAATATTTACACGTATTAATGAATCACCCTGTATATATATATATATATCTTTTTGATAATTATCAGCAATAACAGGCTTGGTGAATCTCAAAAAACTCGATTTTATTAAAAAGTTACGTTTCGCCACGACAATTGTGGCTTTTTCAAAACTTTATATATATATATATATATATATATATATATATATATATATATATATATATATATATTTATATATATATATATAATATATAATATATATATATATATATATATATATATATATATATATATATATATATATATATATATATATATATATATATATATATATATATATTGACATCTGAAATTTTGTATCTGGGATGCACAATAATAAAAGTAATAAAATTGGAGAAATTAAGCATCTTCATTGGGTAATGACGGTTAAAGCAAAAAATATGGAAATTAGTCATCTACAAATACAAAATGCAGTCATTCCAAATTGACTTAGTGTGGTAAGAATTTATGTGTAAAAAGCAAACATGAGGGGAAAATACTTCCTTAGAAACGGAGCTTTGCTGCTCTAGCGTTTTTTCGTGTTTGTCGAAGTACCTTGTACAACCAGTTACTTACAGTTCAGAAATTTCTAAAAATGAGTAGAGAATTTCTATATTTACATAAAATTTATTTGACAGCTTCAATTTATTGCACATATTTTATCACAAATAGTCTTTGCGCGTTAATAAAAGTACACAATCAACAAGCTTTAGAAAAAACTCAACAAACCTATAAATGCGATTTTTTAAATCTTAAG
Source organism: Cynegetis impunctata (assembly GCA_030704885.1). NCBI lineage: Eukaryota > Metazoa > Arthropoda > Insecta > Coleoptera > Coccinellidae > Cynegetis > Cynegetis impunctata. The sequence goes on along the minus strand of JARQZK010000072.1, from coordinate 31,162 downwards.
TGATTTACAGCTCATTCAATAAGTTTATCATTCTAATTGAATGGAACATGTAACATGTTATCAGAAAGTGAACTGATATTAGTTACTTTTTACAACTATATATATATTAGTTTTTGAAAGCATTGGGTTTCGATAAAGATATTTCAACATTTATTGAGAAATTCCACTGTGTATATTTTTCTCATGTGTTTATCGCAGTAAGAAGCTCAAAATTTTAATCTTAAAAATTATTTGCCTTTGTCAGAGAGTTTTGTATTTCCGATTGTACGGCTTTGAGTTACTGCTAGAGAAACAGAATTTTTGTATTCATTTTAATTAGTTTTTCAGAATATAGTGATTTTAAATATTCGAATTATACTGAGAAAATCTTCATTCCTCTAATCTTCATTGAAAATTTTATGTTTTCTCTGAATAAAAATGAATATGAAACATTTAAATTCGCATTTTCATACTTGTAACTTATTTTTTGTTTTAGGTATTGAACTTAATGAGAAAAAATCTCCCAATAAAGAGCACACAATTAGTTCTTCTGTTGAGTTTGGCTTGCCCCAACTAACTCTTCTTCCTCATGCAAAATCTGAGGACATAAATACACCAGAAATCTTAACATCAAATGATGATATTACAACAAACTGGATTGAAGCCCTCAACAGTCAAGCTGCTACTACTACTAATGCTCCTATACCTCAAAGTAATTTATATCAAAATGATACTGGGTTTGATATATTTGATTTTTACGAATTACTGAATGATAGCATAAACAATAATAACATAGTTAATAATGAGAATGAAGTACAAATTCAATCTGATTTGTTGAGAAATTTAACTGTTGAAGCTGAAATTTGTAAATGTCAAAAATGCGAATGTACCTCTACATCCAGTTGTCAAAATTGTTCTACAGAAATAACTAACACACATACAGATCAATCAGACAATAATCTTACACTTAAACAAAGGGAAAATTATATTGGTGATTGCCAGCAAAAATGTTGTATTTTGGTTTGCTTAAAAACTCTGAAGCAAGCCCAGCAATTTTTTGATTTGAAAAATTGTTGTAAAAATGCACATAATTTTGATATAGGATGTCTTACAACAAGTTTCTGTCATAATATTTTCAAGGCTTGATATAAATATTGTTGGAATCAAAATAAATTGAGCTTGTTAGGTATAAAATTATGAAATCCTCTAACTAATTCTAAAAGTTAGTAACTTCAGTGGAAGTAGAGTTGAACAATTGTTAATTGTATGCAGATCTAATTCAGAAATAGCTTCTTGGATTTACTAGTTATTTACAGCTGTTAGATTAGAAAGTGTTATTCAGACAATAATAGAATTTTCGAATTTTTCTATGAATTTTGAAACAATGAAATATTCTAATAATGCTAATTATCTAGTCATTCATTTTTCCTTGTAATATCTTCGTTTAAATATTGGTTCAGTATTCTTATTTTATATGCAGATATCTCAGATGTTCTATGTCCGGGTTACGTTGTATTAAAAGTTTTAATTTTTTAATGCTCAAATATTAGTGATCTCTTAGCACTTCTCAATGTGTCATATTCCATTGCAGTGGTGTACTATATTATATCATATTATTCAAACCCAGAATAAAATATTGTGGTTTAAATAAATGTGAAAGAGTATTCTTTATATATTGAAGGAAAATGTTCAAAATCAAGAGACACAAAAGTTTGTGAGATTTGAATTTGAAATTTAAAGTTGTTTACTGCTCCTGAGACATATCAATATGGAACCAACCGCATTAAAAAATATGCATCTGTTTATCCTATTTGAGAATAGTAAATAATTACAGTGCCTAGCTGAATAGACTGAATAAAGGTATCATATATCGTCCGTGAACAGGGTCATTTAAAAATGATGAGTAGTAAAACTATTTAAATTTTCGACAGCTGTATTTTAAGAAGTTCCATAGTTATGTTAGATGCCAGATGCCTACTAATTTTCTATCATTGGTCAGTGTGAATGACATGTAATAAGATGATGTCAATGGGAAATTGTATTCAAGGAATAAAAATAATGTAGAACTTGCATGTGACAGACGTATTGGTTATTTATAGCAAATTTATGATCACACTAAATCATTCTTTGGTGATAAAAAAATTTTTTATACAAGGATTGAAAGTAATCATTCAAAGAAGTGATTTTCTTTTTCTGTTCTGTATTGTAATTGGAAAATAGAATATGCTTGCCATACATATTAGATATACATTCAGAGTTGCATTTCTGATATTTCAGTTTCAGATAGTTGTTATCTAGTTGAATTACTAATAGAAGGAATACATATCAATAAATTATTTTGTGGGTAATATTAAAGATTTCAGAGTTTAGAAAAGAAACTCATGAAAGAGAATTAAGTATATGTAAATTTAGCTCTAACATGGAGACTAATTTATATTTCAAGAAATCGTCAGTTTGCAGGACAAAGTAAGTTATTCCTTCAATGCAAGCAGTTATAATGATTTCACTTTATGTAACCTCAGGAGACCTAATAAGTATACATATCTTTAAATTTCAGAATCAAAAGATAAAGCATGAATTTGTGCTACCATATTTCGAAGGGGTAATTGGTGTCAAAATTTATGAAATCGTTGTTTAATTTCATTTTCGGATACAATTCTTATTTGTTCTGATAAAATATATTCAGAAATTATTAAGTGACTAAATACCAAATAAAAAGAAACTGTGTTTCATATTTACGATAGTTACGCCACTGCACCATTATCATATCAATATAGTTATGTTCAAAACTAATCAAGTGACTTAACCTTAAATTTATTGTTATCAAATTGCTGAAAATATTGAGCATAGCTCAGAATGGCGCCTTAATATAAAATTTGGATATTTAAGTACTTCTTCTTCAAAAGATATATCTTTATTGTGATTCGATTGTGCCTTGAGATTTTAGTAAATTTTGAAATGTTACAAGAAAATAATTTTCATGTGCAATACTAGAAGTGTGTAATATACTATTTTTACAGATCAGCAATTTACAGGTTCCTTCAAAATAGTTCATAATTGTTTTTTATTGATATATTCCAATTTTTGATCTAACAAGAATTTAAGTGTGATTTGTATAATTATTGTTAAAATGTTGTTTATTTTGTTGTAGAAATGTGTTGTGTTGCTAGTCAAATATAAATGTGAGCTTTAAATACTTTGATTATTCATTCATCAAGTACCTAACGGAGATAGGAAATAACTTCTATAATTTTAATATTACATACAAAACATCGTTTACTATAATGGAAATAGAATTCCAAATAATTCTCTATTGAAATTGTTTACTAATAAAAATAGTTGATTTACTTAACTATTCACGTCGTTTTGAATGGCCATGGTAAGTGTCATCACGAAGGGGTTTATTTATGATTCTTCGACTGGTTCATAACTACATTAATTCATACTGAGATTATTAATAATTGACCTGCATAACTTTAGTGTTTATTTTGACCGCAACGGAGACGGCGCACTATACCGCTTCGCCAGGGAGGGTCCCATGATAATATATTCTTGCTTCTCTCTAATAGATTCAAAAGGGATTAGGTATGAGACAATTTTCAATTTTATTGATTGATCAGATAATTGGAGTTCAATGATCCCTGGAAAAGTTATCTGTTTTCCTGAATATTTTTGTTTGAAAGCTTTTCTCTATATTTGATATAAGATCATTTAGGTATATTTTTTATTTAGCGTATGGCATTGTACACAATACATTACGATAGGAGTTACAATTCACAATTCTAATCTATTAATATTATCAATGGAAGCTGGTGTCACAAGGGCGAAGTCCCCAGAATTCACAGCGTATATTCTGAGAGGGCATTCGGCAACGAACATATGATGGACAGTTTGTCCTGCCGCTCCGCAGTCGTACTCTGGGGAAGGAGCCATATTCCACCTGTGGTGAGAGTCCCTGCAGTTTCCATGACCAGTTCTAATTCTATTAAGAGTAGTCCATGTTTTTCGGGGGAAGTCGAATCCCGGTGGAGTTTTTTCGATGCTTGGCATTAGTTGCATTGTGGTGTGTTCTTGCTCTGTTCTTCCTTCCACTTGTTTTTAAGTTGGAAATTGCTTGCTCTTACTTCGTTAGCTGTCCTTACAGGGAGATTTCTAGAACGCAGTCTGGTGGTGTTGGCATCTTTAATATATCCATGTATTGGCAGCTCAGGGTTTTTGACTATTTTTTCAAACTCTCTGAGTAGGGCGGTTTGTCGGCGAAGTTCTGGTGGTGCGATGTGGCTTAGTAGTGGGAGCCACTGAGTTGGGGTTGGTGTGCCAGATATTAGTTGCATGGTGGTGTTGAGCTGGACGTTGATGAGTCAGGTATATGAGCTATTGAGCCACACAGGGGCGCAATAATCTGCTGCAGAGTACACCAGTCCCTGGGCTCCGTAGGGTTGCAGCTGTTGATCCCCATGCTGTTCCACACAGTTTGTGAATGATATTATTGCGTGTTCTCAATTTGGCTGCTGTGTTCTGAAGGTGTTGCTTGAATGACAGGGTTCTATCCGAAGTGACCCCTAAATATTTTGGATTACAATTATGCCTTAGTAGTTGGTTATCTGCGTATACTCTCAGTTGTCTATTTGCCATCTTGTTATTTAGATGAAAGCAGGAGACCTCCGTTTTATTAGGATTTGGCTTGAGTCTCCACTGTTTGAAGTATATGTTTATCTTAGCTAGGCCTCTTCAGTGTTTTCAAAGGAGGAGTCTCTAGTTGCAATCGCCAAATCATCAGCATATCTAAATTTGCGTGAGGTGGTTGCAGGCATATCTGATATATACAAATTAAATAGGACTGAGGCAAGAACTTATCCCTGGGGCAGTCCGTTATTCAGCGTTCTTAAGTTACTCTGGAGGTTCCCTGAGGTGACTCGGAATTGCATGTTGCTGAGCATGTTGTTTAATAACCGGGCGGTCGTTTTAGATGGGATGATTTTTAGAAACTTATACAGTATGCCGTCCTTCCATACAGTGTCGTAAGCGGCCGAGAGATCTATGAAAACTACAGACTTCTTAAGCTTTCTTTGGTATCCTGCCTCTATGTGCGTTGTGAGGGACAGTACTTGGTTGGTCGTGCTTCTTTTGGGCCTAAATCCTGCCTGCTCAACTGGGACCGGAGTATGTTAAGGCCTATTCTGTTAAGTAAGAGTCTTTCGAGGAGCTTATAGGCTGAACTTAGCAAGGCAATGGGGCGGTAGTTTTCTGGCTTGTCACTGAGCTTGTCCGGTTTGAGAATTGCTATTATTTTGGAATATTTTGAAGCTCTTCGGCAGTTGTCCGGTCTCAAGTATGTTTGTGTAGAGCCTGGACAGCCAAAGTTTCGCATGTTTACCACTGTACAACAGGAATTCCGCATGCAGTTTTCTCAGGAGGGACCAATCTTGTCGGCTGGATGTTTTGAAGTCTAGTGCTTCTACTGTGTTTATCCACTTATCCCTTCTTGTGTTATCAAGGCTATGCAGAAGCTCGTCCGCGATCTCGTTGTCTCCGCTGTCAATGAAATCTTGGTACAGGCTTTCTGTTTCTTCATTCCATCCGGGGATGTACTCCCTGCAGAAGCTTCTAGGAATAAACTTATTTGCAGTGGCGATTACTGTACCGATGAATCTTTCGTACTCCTTATGTGTTGGGGGGTTACATCTTAGTCGTTTGTCAAGACCCAGTTCGCTTTATTAAAGTTCCAGCGCGGTCTCGGTACCGATGTTACTAAAGGGATTTGGATGCCTACCTCATATATGATTGGCCTGTGTTGGCTGTACTTTACGCTTGGTTATTGCTTTCTGACCAGTTTACCAGCGTCTTACCATTTTCATCGTTAGTCCTGCACTTCCATTATTCGTGGTGAATGTTGAAGTCTCCTATGTAGATAGCTGGGTGTGGGCGGGATCAATAACTTGGTGCGGCCAGGCAATGTTAGGTGGCTTGTAGATATTTGTTATCTCAATATCTCCAACTTTGCTAACGACGGAGTGTATGTCTTTATTATTACTAGATGATATGTGGAAAGCATTCTCTATTGAGTTCCTAACGTAAGTGGCGTTGCCGTAGGCATGGTGATATGTAGCTCCCAGAAGCTCGAAGCCCGAGGAAAGATTCCTCGGGCATCATTATTGTTCATCTGCAGCATGTGTTTCTTGTAGAACTACCAGGTCGATTTCGTTAGAAGTTAGTATCCTTGATAGGATTTCACATTTAGAGCGGCTAATGCCTTCAATATTTAGTTGGCAAACTCGGACAATTGTTCCAAGGTTTCTGGTCATTTGGTTCTTAGAAGGACCGTTATTACTCATGGGTTGATTCATTGTGTATTGTAGATGGTTTTTGATAGTTTGGCCGCCTGTTCGTTCTAGCTCATTTAGCGTTACCCAGGGTGCACGTGTAGTATTCTACTACGGACGCGAGCTAGTCTGCACCCCATTTTTATATGAATACCTACATACTCTTCATCGACTTTCAAATTCCTTAGATTCAATATTGCAAGAAGTCACATTGTTTTCTAAATTTGTTGATATTATATGCTTCATTTTCTATGTCTTCATTATTTTTAGTAGAATTTTCCAAGAAAAGGGTAGAATATCGCGGTGCATCGAAAGTCAACACTAAGGTGCTGGAGTGGATTTTAACTCCGTTTTGTACCTCCTGGACTACGAGTTTTGATGTCGGATGTTTATATATATATATATATATATATATATATATTTATATATATATATATATATATATATATATATATATATATATATATATATATATATATATATATATATATATATATATATTATTATATATATATATATATATATATATATATATATTTATATATTTATATATTTATATATATATATATATATATATATATATATATATATATATATATATATATACTGTAACGTGTAAATTCTCCACGTAACGTAGTTTATAGAAGTTTAGTAAAATTTATTAAGTATCTGTGGCGTCTGATAGACGGTAAGCTATGAGAAGAAATATAATTATTTCGTATTAATGCATTATCTTGAAAATCTGAATTGATTCCGTATTTCATCTTTCCGCCATTTCATTTTTTTTCATTTACCTATATTAAATTATTTATCTTTCAATATTGAAATAATCATCTTACATTTCTTAATTTAAAGTATCTTTATTTTATTTGCTTGTTTCATTCCCTCAATTCAACACAAGATTTTTGTAGGTTAACGATGGCAAATTTCACATGGTCATATATTATGTTCAGTTTAATGTTGGAACATATGCTGTCTTTCTTGGCATATTTGCTTGAGATAAATCTGAATGTTAGTTTGAATTGGCCATCGATACCCTACAGATATTCTTGGATAATATTACGTTTGAGATTGTATGTTGATTTGCCCCGAATTATTTTAGCCACTTGGTCTGGGTTTGAAATTCACCTTGGTTAGAGCTAAAAGACACATCATCTGAAGTTTGAAATCCACGTTATCTGGAGCTACCAAGAAACGAAAAAGGGGCAGAAGTCAAGAGCACAATCTATCCAAAGAGGAATCTCCATCGTCGATGGAATATTAAATAAAAAACAAAACAAAGATAAGTCTCATCATATGTAAAAGAAAACAGTAAATACCTTCATTTTACTTAGTAGTTATTATTCCTGAGAACAACCCAGAACCCTAATATGCTTAACCAATCTCCCTGCTAGCTCGGGCATAAATATTCTGTTTAAAAGGGAGGTTGGTTACAATACTTATATGTCAAAATTCCATCGCGATTTTAATTTTTTCTGTATTTTATCCACAGATCCACAATATATATATATATATATATATATATATATATATATATATATATATATATATATATATATATATATATATATATATATATATATATATATATATATATATATATATATATATTATATATATATATATATATATATATATATATATATATATATATATATATATATATATATAAAATCTCTTGATAATTATTAGCAATAACAGGCTTGTTGAATCTCAAAAAACTCGATTTTATTAAAAAGTTGACGTTTCGCCACGACATTCGTGGCTTTATAGTTTTTTGAGATTCAACAAGCCTGTTATTGCTAATAATTATCAAGAGATTAGAAATAGTTCACAGGCAACAACAATTCGAATAAATAAGTAAATATATATATATATATATATATATATTATATATATATATATATATATATATAAATTTATATAAATATATATATATATATATATATATATATATATATTATATATATATATATATATATATATATATATAATATATTATATAATATATATATATATATATATATAATATATATATATATATATATAATATATATATATATATATATATATATATATATATATATATATATATATATATATATATATACATATATATATTGGTATATATATATATAAGGCACCTGCGCCAAATATTGCCATGTTCCTAATATTGCCACCCCGGCAGTTATCTATGACGTCATATTTCATGCGACCAGCGCTACCTGTCTCCTCTTCCTATTTGACGGGCGACGCGCTCATTGTGCTTTAACAGCTGTAGTGATTAATACTGGTTTTACGTTGAGACTACTATAAAAATAGGTGAAATTGAAAATTCTGATACCGGCTTATTTGCAAATGTGAATCAAAAGCAACTGGCTTTTAAGGTAGGTACATATAAGTACTCAAATATCCTACTTTGTGTAAACGTGATATTGGAGGACAAAAATTTACTCACCGCTATTTGTATTTAATCCTGTGTTCCTGATATTGCCATGCTCTAGGGTACCAAATATTGCCACTGGCAATATATCTCAAGGATGCTTTAGAAGCGATAAGAAATGGGACCAGTATAAGCCAGGCAGCTCTGAGGTATTCCATTCCTCGAACTACTCTTGGATTGCATAAGAGAAAAGGTAATCCACGAAAACGACTGGGGCGATAAAGGATTTAAACATTCGAACAAGAACGAGATTTAGTAAGAAGAATTCATAGGCTAGCGGAAGTGAGTCTGCCAGTAACCAGTAAAATCGTTCGAAAAAGTGTTTTTTCGTACGCGGCTAAGCTTCACGCAACCAATCTTTTTCCTGGATCATCCGGATTAGCAGGAAGAAAATGGTTACGTCTTTTTTTTGCCAGACATCCAGATGTAGCAACACGTAAAGCTCAGCACATGAATCCAGGGCGAGCACAAAAAATGAACCCTTTCATTGTAAACGACTATTTTTCCAAATTAAGGAATGTCATGAGCAAATTAGAATTGTTTGACAAGCCCGAAAATATTTACAATATGGATGAAAAGGGATGTCGCCTTACCATCCATAAGCAGCAAAATGTCCTGGCTAAAAAAGGAGCCAAACGAGTGCATTTAACAGCCCCAGAACATGGCGAAAATGTTAGCATTGTTGCATGTGGCAACGCTCTAGGTCAAGCAATTCCACCGTGTATTTTATTTAAAGGACAGAGATTAAAATCCGAATGGGGAGATCACATGCCACCAGGTTCAAAAATTATAATGACTGCTAAAGGCAGTATGACAACTGATGCCTTTACATCTTGGCTGAATCACTTTTCGAAATATAAGAATCCAGGTCCGACTCTTCTGATATTTGATGGAACAAAGTCACACTTAGATATTTCAATCGTCGAGGCTGCAGAAATTCATGGAATAACATTGTTCTGCCTTCCGAGTAATACTACTCATGAGTTGCAGCCTATGGACAAGGCTGTTTTCCGAAGTTTCGAGGCTTTCTGGGATCAAGAGGTTTTAAATCTTCTTATCACTCAACCTGGGAAACCTTTAACGAAGATGCGATTTGGCAAAATTTTTTCCAAAGTATGGCTCAAATCTGTGACACCCTCCAACATAATCTCTGGGTTTAAAGCCACGGGCATTTTACCATTTTGCCCAGACATAATACCAGAGTCTGCGTTTGCTTCTAGCCTAATAACACACACTGAGCATCAGCCTCAAATAGAAAACAATGAATTAGAAATGCCTGGCCCAAGTGGACTTAATAAAAATAATAATAACGAGAGAAGACCGCACTCTGAGACAGAAGATTCATCGTCAGAATTGGATAGCAACAATGAACGTTTAGTAAATAAAGTTTCCGTTGCCGATAGTACCGATGAAGAAGATGAGCCATTGATAAAACTGGTTCAACGCTCAAAAAAAGAAGAACAATACGAAAAAAATAAAGATCTTGAAACTCCTGAGAAAACTGACTTAAACTCCTCATTTAAGGATCTTGGTTACTTTATTACCCCTGAAATAAAGGTATCATTAAACCGCAGGCCAGCCTTAAACTATAGGGCGCAAGAGGTGACCAAGGATTTATTCCATAAGACCAAATCTAAGGAAGCAAAATTAAAGGCGCGAACAACGGCACAAAAGGGCAAAGCTGTTAAAAAAAACTCAAAATCTTCCGAATCTTGGTTTTGCTTTTTATGCGGCGAAGACAGACAAGCCGATATGAGGTTGTGTGCAGTCTGTAATAGATACGTACATGAAGAGTGCGTAGGACTTTCTAGAGAAGACAAAGATATCTTCCAATGTCCCGATTGTGACTATTTACCATAGATTTTTTTAAAACTAAAAACTTGTTTTTGGAACTATTATATTTTTATATTATTAAAAAATGAAGTATCAATGTTCTTTTTAATAAATGTTTTATTTTCACAAAGTTGTTTTATGTTTAACAGATGCGTTCCTAATATTGCCCTTCCCATCGGGCAGATTGAGTTAAGAACTCAATCTGCCCGATGATGGTCTAGTGACCGAAATTGCAATCGCAGTGTTAAATTTTTCAAAATATTTTGTGATAATAAACGTAGTAAATTCAAATTTAGTTTTGTTCATCATATTTATATATATATATATATATATATATATATATATATTTATATATATATATATATATATATATATATATATATATATATATATATATATATATATATATATATATATATATATTATATATATATATATATATATCTATATATATATATATTATATATATATATATATATATATATATATATATATATATATATATATATATATATATATATATATATATATATATATATATATATATATATATATATATATATATATATATATATAATATATGTATATATATATATATATATATATATATATATATATATATATATATATATATATATATATAGGGTAGAGGGGGGACACCTTCGGACGGTTTTGGTCAAGGAAAGTTTAAAATCGCATTTCAAGAATGCGGGATAAGAATTATATGTTACCAGGTGCTTTGATATGTTATGCATCTGTTTAAAGAGCCGAGATTAAAAAACAACCGACGGTTTTTTCATAAAAAAAAATGATGAAAAAATATTACATTTGTCCGAAAGTGCCCCAACCTGGGGTACTTCCGGACATGCACGGGGTACATTCGGACACAGAACAGGAAAAGTTAAAATCATAACAAACAACAGTCTATTCTAGAAATTAGAATAAATTGTTTGTCATTATAGATCCAGAAGCTTGATTAAGATCAATATCGTAGCTAGGATATGAAGTCTTGCTAGCGCTAGTCATTGTAGATGTGGAAGCTTGATTGATGTGCTGAACTATCTCGACTGAATTCTGATTTACTTAGCTCGTCCCTTTTAGCAGAAACGCATTGACCAACAACCCTTTTTCCATGCTCGGCAATGCCTCTGGGTGCCTGCATCACGGTGGAAACAACGTTTCGTCGGTGTTCCATATACGGCTTAGTTTGAATTTATATTTATTTTGAACCTCTGTGTAGTACTTAAAAAGTTTGTCAATGCTTGTTGATGGCAGACGCTCTGGCAAAAACTGTATTTTCAGGCTTTTGAAGTGAAACTTGTGGGTGACTCTTCATAAATTACTTTATTCATTCGATATCAGCCATCTTTTATTCATGCCATTTGGGAGAGAAAGTTTTTTGCGGTTCGAATGCATATTCATAGCCTAATTTTCGCGTAGGTGCATACGTTAAACAGTACAGAATTTGGGAAAATTTCTTAAGATATTCTTCCAGTTCAATTTTCTTTTTCATTAAAAATAGCAAATTTTTAACAACTGGGAGATTCTTCATTGCTCAATCTGTTTCCGGAATCAGACAAGGCTCCTTGCTTCGTGGTTAGGGTTACTTCACCATGAAGTGTGGACTTCCTCATGGCAAATGTAATTGCGGCCTGCCGCATTAACATAGTTTTCGAAATTACATTTGTCATGGTGATTTTGATCGTTTCCTCTGGAATTTCTGGTTTGTTCGTCTTCCTGATTTATGTCCTGACCATTCTCAACAAAAATATATTCACTTAGAAAGGGAAAAAATACAGTTTATTCAATATTAATATTAATCGGGCAGCTTCGGACACGCCTATGGGACACTTCCGGACAGTCCGAATGTGCCCCAATTCAAATGTCCGAACCTGCCCCATATGTTAAAATTATTTTCAGCCTAACAAAATTGATATATTTCCTCTGTTGACGGGAAGTGAAATATAGGCTATGTTATGCACAAAAGTCGATTGTTTAGCATGAATAAATTGAAAAGTGAAATATTAAGGTATAGAAAAGTGTGTTTTATTATCATGAAGTAATGCAATACTTACTTTTAATAGCACTGAAACACTTCACACCTTTACCCAGGAAAACCTCCCGACTATCGGCGCAAGGTTTCGCTAGCAGCCATTGCTCCGTCAGTACTAACAATTCCTAGAATATTAGTTCACTACACCTTCCGGAAGGCGGTAAATATGAAATGTCCGGAGGTGCCCCTTGTCCGAACCTACCCCCTCTACCCTAAACAGAGAAAAAAGTTAAATAATGGTTATTAAATATTTAATAGTCGTAATTAAAAACTTGAATACTATTTGGGACAGATATACAGTTTAATAGTTGTAGGTAAATTATTTTTCCTGAACTGGTATACCTGTAGCAGACACTCTGTTAAGTAGTTCATTCGACGTTAATGTATAAATATATTTATACCCAACCTACTATTGTTAAAGTGTTTAATAACCTTGACGAAACAGTTCGATAACATTGACTAAACAGTTTAATAAGCATTGAACACTAGATAATTCCCTCTGAAATATTGCTATATTATCTTAAAGTCTTATTCGCCTGCTGTAGGTTGACACTTTGATGATGGCTATTCAACAGTTTCATAAATTTTCAATACTTGCTTTTCATCTTTCAATTTTAGACCTTAAGGTCGCAGTGCAACATAACCCCAAATTAAATAAATAATCTTTCAATTTGATCATATGCTTGAATACTGGGACAAGAAATATTTCATAAATTTTAGGTATTGCACACAAGGATGGGGGTTATAGTAAGAATATACATTGATACAAAATAGGCCTGTATTTAATACAAACATAATAAACTAATAAATAATGTAGTTTAATACAAACCTAATAAACTAATAAATAATGTAGTTTCAATACAAACATAATAAGTATATAAAATAATAAATAATTATTTCGTCAAAACATAAACTCTATTCAAAAACTTTGTTTAAGCTATTCTGCCACGAGAAGGTATATCATCCTTTTAGGCTTTCCCGCAGTTGGGTAACAAAAAAATATAAATAGTCAAACTAAAAATAATCTTCTTGCACTTACTGCTCTTTTTATTCACGCCGCATTGTTACTCTGTATAATATATGTTTTCTAGAAAGATACCCAAACCCCACTTCTTTAAGGTCTTTGGGAACTTCATTTCTGATTTCTTACCTATGTGGCGGACACAAAACTCACACAAATATTAATCACACTGATGTTAAAATGCACCTTTACAAAATTCAAATGGAACACCGAACCTCGATCTGAGAATGCAACAGACTAGTGACTACACTACAGAGTCCACAGACAAACTGACCAAGCGCATGTAGCCGCCCTTTACTTTTTAATAAAATCGAGTTTTTGAGATTCACCCTGCCTGTTATTGCTAATAATTATCCAAAAGTTAAAAATAATTCACAGGCAACAACAATTCAAATAAATAAATAAATATATATATATATATTTATATATATATATATATATATATATATATATATATATATATATATATATATATATATATATATATATATATGTTCAGAAAGATTTCCGCGGTCGGAAGTATTTGAAAAACTTGGTTCACGGAATGAACCGCGTAAAAGATTTGAAAAATCTCGACGTTTCGGCTCCTTTTGCGAAGCCATCTTCAGGAGAATTAGAAAGGGAATAATTCAGAATCGTGGCCTCAATCTGCCTACTCCACGAATCGAATTAGGAGGAATCGGAAACAATACGATTGCGTGGTCTCAACCTGCCTACTCCACCAACCGTACTGCTTCCTGTCAACTCTGAAGTCTCTATCTGCCTACTCTTCAGAGTCAACAATCAACAATCGTATTGTTTCCGATTCCTCCTAATTCGATTCGTGGAGTAGGCAGATTGAGGCCACGATTCTGAATTATTCCCTTTCTAATTCTCCTGAAGATGGCTTCGCAAAAGGAGCCGAAACGTCGAGATTTTTCAAATCTTTTACGCGGTTCATTCCGTGAACCAAGTTTTTCATATATATATATATATATATATATATATATATATATATATATATATATATATATATATATATATATATATATATATATTATATTTATATCTATATATATATATATATATATATATATATATATATATATATATATATATATATATATATATATTTTCTCCATGTTATACTGTTTTAACATATCTTCTCAGCATCGATCAGGATATTGCGTCAGAAATGAATGTTGACGAAGTATTTTTTGTTGTTGTATGTTATTTGTTAATCCAAAATATGAATACAATTTATGCTCGTCTGACCCTTGTACGAAAAATATTCTGGATCCACCTTTTCTGGGTTTGATCTTAAGACAGAATCAAACGGTTAAAATTTTAGTACCTATATTCAGTCGAAATACAGTCACTTAAGCATAAAAAAGGGGTCAACCTCGAAATGAGAGATAATAAGCTGAATTTTGTATATACCTTCATTTTGGCGTTCTAGAAATTGTCTCAAAAGTTTCATATAATCTTGTGTCTGCTTCGTAAGTTATTCAAGGTCAAAGGTAAATATAACGGTTTTTCGCTATTATCTCGGTTTCTATTGCTCCAATCATGTTTATATCTATTATAAAGACAAATTTGACTTCAAAAATTTTTTCATGCTCTTATCTGCGATAACGTACGCTAATCTCGAAAAACTGTGTTTTTTTACCTAACGACGCAGACAAGAGATTACCTATATGAGACTTTCGAGACAACTTTTAGAACTCCAAAATGAAGTTATATACAAATATTCAGCTTATTATATCTCATTCCGAGGTTGATCGCTAAATTGAATGGAGTATTTATTCATCTCGAAATTGTGAAGAAGGGAGAGGTGAGAGGTAGGTACATAAGAGGAAATTCTTCAAACCCATAGCAAAGTATGTAAAATTGATTATGAACAACATAGCCAAAAAGTAAGAATTCTAGAGCTTTTTCAAAGCTGTATGGAGCTGAAGAAAATTGATTTCGAACGATTTTCGCACACCCAAACCCCGCCAAACTGAGTTAGAGGGTTGAAAATTTGTGCGTGGATTAATTTGATGTTTCAACTATTCTTCTGTTACCGCCGCCATTCGCATGTTGAGGTTTTCGTAGTTTTTGAAGTTTTGCGCACGTCCCCAGCTCCTGCAGATTGATTAGAGGGTTGAAATTTGTGACGTGGATTGAGTTAATCTTTTGGGAGTATTCCACAAGCGGGACTATTTCAATGTAGAGATTTTTCTATCAACACTGGGCTATTTCGCAAGTTGTCATAAAATCTCTAATATACTAGATTGAATGTGACAAAGTAGGAGGTTTTTACTACAATCGGATCTGATTGTCTGAAACGATTTCAAATCGGACCACTAGCGCACACTGCCGACAAAATACGTCCGATTCTAGATGAAATATATCGGTAATAGAATAAATAACTATAGAGCAAGAACTCTTGGAAATCGCCATGAGTTCCATCGAATATGTGAGAGATGATATTGTTCCAAAACTGTTTCAAGGTTTTTTGGAATCAGAGAAAATATCAATGACTCCATATTAACCGCTGAATTGTGAAAGTGGATATACCTACCCTGGATGAACTTTCGATTTTTTAGGTATAAATATCTCTATCCTCTTGCCGTAAGTTATAACTTTTGCAATTCGTTATTTGGTTAAAATGTTTATTTATTATTCGGAAAACGGAGCCAGGATATCCAAGTTCTTGGAAATCTAATCCCGGCAGAGCATTCTCGAGCCCGGTTCTTGTCGGAATTTACATTCGCGAGGCTTAGTCGGATCTCTCACCTGCTTTAGGTTTAATTGTATTAACCCCCGGCCCTGCTATATTTCCTAAAGACTTACGCGATATCCTATTCGAATTAGCCGAAACAAATCCGAAGACCAGAATAGAATTTTATTCAGAAATTTGAGAAAAGTTTGATAAACTGTAATATGTCGTTAATCTATCTTTTTGTGGACCAATTTTGAAATTACAAAATTTTGAATGAAATTCCTCTCACCAATTTTGAGACTTTTGCAGATTCTCAAAATAGTGATAAGTTTCTATCTTTTTTTGCAAAATATGCTTTGACGAACAAGTGTCTTGGGTGCAAAAATGAATTTGCTTATAGAACTTCAAACTCACTGAGTTTTATATCCTTTTACAAATCCAAAAGAATCTCTGAATAATACGAGAGGGAATACAAACAGCAGCAATGAGAACTCGTGAGCAGCAGAGCTCCGTTACAAAGGTTGTATTTTACCCTAATTCTTTTCCTAAATAGGGGGATAAACTTTTAAGCCCCTTAGTCAATTTGAAGGTTGAATATCTGCAAAAAAGCAAGAAATTTCTACATAAGTAGTGGAAGTGAAAAAAAAAAATTTGAAACCTTCCTAATATCAATAGAAATGAATGTGAAAATTTGCAGCCTTGTAACTAAATTCGAAGAAAATCACTTCCCTAACATCAAGAAGAAGCTGTGGAGTTGGGCAAGTCTACAAAAACCATGAGAAAAAACATGAAATATCTGTATTTAAAGGGCGGCGGTTGAGAAAAGTAGTTGAAAACACTACGGTACACTTTCCACATCAACTCAATTCACGTGAGAAAGATCAACCTTCTAACTCAATATGGATAATGTGTGGACATGCGTCAATATTCAAATACATACCTCGAAAAAACAAGAAATCTCTACATCAAAATAGCGGCGATTAGAGAAAATTCAATCTACGTACAAATTTTTCAACTCTCTAACTCAATTTGGGGTTTTTTAACGGTGCAAAAATCATCCAAACACCATTTTCAGCTCCATGCATCCTCCGAAACGCAGTGAGATTCAATTTCGGAATTATTGAAGAGTTTGAAAAATCCGCCCATGCACCTCCCCGCCACTCTCTTATCCATAGTTTGAAGATGCCAAATTTTATACCCACCCAAATTTTGCCGGAATATATATATATATATATATATATATATATATATATATATATATATATATATATATATATATATATATATATATATATATATATATATATATATATATATATATATATATATATATATATATATAATCTCTTGATAATTATTAGCAATAACAGGCTTGTTGAATCTCAAAAAACTCGATTTAATTTTATTAAAAAGTTGACGTTTCGCCACGACATTCGATGCTTTATCAAAACTTTTGAAAAAGTTGAAATTTCTTTGACATTTATTGATTTGAAAAAATTGAATATGGCCGTTCTTTATTATTCATTACGTGCTATTCAGTCCAATATTAACATTCAAATCTGTTTCTATCAGATGGTAAGGGAAACCACAGATTTGAATGTTAATATTGGACTGAATAGCACGTAATAAATAACAAAGAACGGCCACAGCCGAAAAAAATTTTAGTAAGATATAGTAGTCTTTTTCTATTCAATTTTTTCAAATCAATAAATGTCAAAGAAATTACAATTTTTTCAAAAGTTTTGATAAAGCCACGAATGTCGTGGCGAAACGTCAACTTTTTAATAAAATCAAGTTTTTTGAGATTCAACAAGCCTGTTATTGCTAATAGTTATAAAGAGATTAGAAATAGTTCACAGGCAACAACAATTCGAATGAATATATATATATATATATATATATATATATATATATATATATATATATATATATATATATATATATATATATATATATATATATATATATATATATATATATATATATATATATATATAAATGTTCTAATGTTTATGTTTTTGAAATAATGCGGAGCGGAATTTGTTCATATGAAGTGAGATGGTGTTTTTGTTAACTGTAATGCAATCCTCGTGAACCGAAATTGTTGTTGGTTTTATATATAATTACGAGCTCTGTTCAAAAAATAAGGTGAATTTTCATTTTTCTCAAAAAATATTTATTTATTTATCAATTTCCATTTTGTCACCTTCAAAGAAATCTCCCTCAGAAAAATACACTTGTGTCAGCGTTTTTTCCAATCTTTGAAGCAGTTCTGATATGCACTTTTAGGTATGCTCTTGAGCTCTCTCAGCGATTCGGTTTGTATCTCCTCAATCGTCTCAAAACGTCGTCCTTTCATGGGTATCTTCAATCTTGGGAACAGGAAAAAATCGCAGGTGCCAAATCTGGTAAATACGGTGGCTGAGGCATGATTACGGTGTTGTTTTTGGCCAAAAAATTACGAACAAGCAATGACGAGTGAGCAGGTGAATTATCGTAATTCAAAAGCAATGAATTGTTTTTCCACAATTCCAGATGTTTTCTTCGTATTGCTTCTCGCAAGCGGCGAGATAACTTCAAGATAATACTCCTTATTGACCGTACGACTATGTGGTAAGAACTCCTGATGCATTACGCCACAGTAATCGAAAAAAACATTCAGCAAAACATTCACATTTGATCCAACTTTTCGTGTTTTTTTTGGCCTTGGCTCTCCTGGGCACTTCCATTGGGACGATTGGGCCTTGATTTCGATGTCATAACCATATACCCATGATTCGTCACCCGTTATGACCCCTTTAAGCAAATCTGGATTGCCGTCGACGTCATTCAACAATTCCTGAGCGATGCCCATGCGACGATTTTTTTGGTCAAAATTCAGCAATTTTGGAACAAACTTCGCTGCCACACGCTTCATGCCCAAAATTTCCGAAAAAATTGCATGGCATGAGCCAACCGATATGCTGATATCCTCATCAACTTCTCTGAAGTGATTCGACGACTCTCCATAACAATTTTCTTCACTTCCTCCACATTTTCATCGGTTGTTGATGTGCTGGGGCGTCCAGGGCGAGCGTCGTCATTCACACCTTCTCGAACTTCTGTGAAAAGCTTGTACCACTCGTAGAAATTTTTTGGATTGAAGTAGACTCACCGTATGCCACTTTCAACATTTCAAGTGTTTTGGAGCAGAAAATCGCCGAACACACAAAACACTTCTAACTTCTATGCCTCTCACAAATAAACTAAATGTGCTATATAGCTAAAACTGTGAACATATGTTTGAGACGAGTGTACCAACATAACAAGAAATCGAAAATCGAATGTACTTAGCCTGCGAAATTTGAAAATTCACCTTATTTTTTGAACAGACCTCGTATATATATATATATATATATATATATATATATATATATATATATGTGTATATATATATATATATATATATATATATATATATATATATATGTGTGTGTATAAATAATTGAGATTATTTATAAAATTGGCGAAAATGTAATGAATATAAGTTTACGCAAACATTTCGTAACAAATACCATGTTTCGCATTGGTCCTAATTTTCTCTATCGTTTATTCAACAAAAAAATTAAAAAGAATATATCCTTCTGGCAGAAAACCTACTTGGAGGGTCTAAATCCCTTTCTCTTAGTTGGTTTCGTAGCCTACTTGACTTAATCAGCAGTTGATTTATATGGGGAACGACTGTCTATGGCAACGTAATTATTTTATCTATGTATCACTGGAATAAAGCGATTTCTGCTTTTGACAACAGTATATTTATTCTATTCTAGGACGACCCAGCTTTTTGTTCATTAAGAATCCAATGTTTCCGAATTAATGAATTTTTTCTGATTTTAAGGTATTTTTTGAAGGTAAATATATGACCTCGAAGATATATATATATATATATATATATATATATATATATATATATATATATATATATGTTCAGAAAGATTTCCGCGGTCGGAAGTATTTGAAAAACTTGGTTCTCGGGATGAACCGCGTAGAAGATTTGAAAAATCTCGACGTTTCGGCTCCTTTTGCGAAGCCATCTTCAGGAGAATTAGAAGGGAAAATAATTCAGATACGTGGCCTTAATCTGCCTACTCCACGAATCGAATTAGGAGGAATCGGAAATAATACGATAATACGCAAAAGGAGCCGAAACGTCGAGATTTTTCAAATCTTCTACGCGGTTCATTCCGAGAACCAAGTTTTTCATATATATATATATATATATATATATATATATATATATATATATATATATATATATATATATATGTATATATATATATAGACCGGGCGCTGGGAAACATTCCGTTTGCAAAAACCGATGACCTCATTCCGATTGATGATTTGAGTTACAAAGGACTTAATAAATGATATTGTAGAGGTTGCCGGACGGAATTATGGTCCAGTTTTGTTTTTCGGCCCTATAATAAGGTTTCGATTCTATCGCTGTAGCTGTGGAAAAAACGTTGTTCTTGGCTATTAAAAAGTTGTTTGGGTAAGGTAAGAAATAAAAAATGGCATGATCATAATACAATACAAATTTAATCTTCAAAATAACAACATTTTCTAATATGCAGGTAAGTTTTGACAATTATTGACGATGCATTTGCAAAGGTAGATATAATTAATTTCACTTTTTATGGAACTGCAGGACATTGTCCTGCAATCAGCTTTACATTTTCAAGGCCTGATTAAAGAATTTGGCAAAGGCGGTTTTGCCATTTGCCTAATAGAAGGTTTCGATTCCATCGCTGTAGCTGTGGAAAAAACGTTGTTCTTGGCTATTAAAAGGTTGTTGGGGTAAGGTAAGAAATAAAAAACGGCATGATCATAACACAATACAAATTTAATCTTCAAAATAACAACATTTTCTGATATGCAGGTAAGTTTTGACAATTATTGACGATGCATTTGCAAAGGTAGATATAATTAATTTCACTTTTTATGGAACTGCAGGACATTGTCCTGCAATCAGCATTACATTTTCAAGGCCTGATTAAAGAATTTGGCAAAGGCGGTTTTGCCATTTGCCTAATAGAAGGTTTCGATTCCATCGCTGTAGCTGTGGAAAAAACGTTGTTCTTGGCTATTAAAAGGTTGTTGGGGTAAGGTAAGAAATAAAAAACGGCATGATCATAACACAATACAAATTTAATCTTCAAAATAACAACATTTTCTAATATGCAGGTAAGTTTTGACAATTATTGACGATGCATTTGCAAAGGTAGATACAATTAATTTCACTTTTCATGCAACTGCAGAACATTATCCCGCAATCAGCATTACATTTTCAAGGCCTGATTGAAGAATTTGGCAAAGGCGGTTTTGCCATTTGTACCGGGTACCTACTGCTTTTCATGTCGTCTTTCATAATCAAATTGGAGAAAGTTAAGAGCCTCATGTATTGCTTCGAAGGAATTTTTTCAAGCAATGTAATTCCAAAGCATTTAGAAGTACAAATTACTTTAGATACCTACATTTAAATTGAACCCGATATTACGATAATTAGCTTGAAACGCAGTTTATCTGCTGTAGATTTTTGTTTAGCAAGTAAAGAAGTGCAAACTTTTTCAATATCATTAAAATACATCGGTGTTACTGAGTTATTTGCAAAAATGAAAAAAGCATCCTGTACGAATTCTTGGGATGCAGCGCTTATACATTGCTTCTTAGTCTCTAATCGGTTTGTCGTGTCGCAACCCGTTAAAGCATGTAACGCGGGTAAAATATTACAAAATTTTTCGCCAAGTGATTCAGCTGCTGAATGACAGCTTAAAAGATATTTTTTGTTTGATCCTTCAATCCAAATCCCTCGACAACTAAATAGAACCCTGGCATCAAAGATTTCATATACTGTAGAACGGGGCTAAATTGCGGGGATATTTTAGAATTCATAACCTGTAACTACATCTGGCAATCTTGTTTAGGTACAACACAATATCGCGTAAACTACACTGTAATAGTATAGTACATAAACTTACTTATTCAGACTTTAGATGATTTCAGTATTTGTAAGCGTGGTAATGGTCTGTTAGACATTGAAAGTGAGGCAGAAAATCAACTAATATTTGAGCCCGTCAATCTTTCAGTGCTAGTGCGTCGTGGGTAGGAGTTACAGCTGTTAAGTTTCATATAAAAATTGGTGTTTATGTTAGTATCATTGTGCAAAGAAGTTGTAAATATTATGCTTTCCCAAAATTTTTTATGGACCTTTTTGAAGATCGGGGCTATTCTGGATGACGATTTTATAATCATTCCAAAATATCCCCGGTCTTCGAAAATCACCCCATTCTTTAAATTATCAATGCTACATACCTTTTATTATTTTAAATTAAAAAATGTATGTTTTCCAATTTAGCCCCATTTACGAAGTAACTATAATTTAAGCCTTATTCTTACCGATTCTAAAATATCCCCGACCCACGAGGCTATTTTAGACAGCCCCCTGTAAGAATGGGGACCTATTTATCATAGAATAATATTAAATATTTGGTCGTATATAAACCTATCCAAAAAGCATATCAAAATCGATTATTTTTAATTACTCTTTCTTCTATATTGAGAATAATGAAAAAAAGTCTAGAATAGCCCCGTTCTACGGTACGCTGAAAAAATGCAATGGCAAAATCTCCGAAACTATTATATTTTTTCAATTGAATTTTATGTACTAGTGACATTTCATCGTAAACACAAACTTTCGAATAATTAGAATTTATTATTTGCTGAAATATGTTGTTTTCGCATGTAATTACTTTTTGAATGTCGATTAGTAAAGGTGACTTCGTACTTTTCCTGTAGAACCCTTCATGGTCAATGAGGTACGTGGAGTAATCCAGTATTTCATGCGAAAAGAACTGTTTCAGGTCAAGTTCACGTTGTGATGCCATCATAAATAATTGTTGATTGCTTTTTTCAGTTGAATATGAGAATAAAATCTTGTCACCAAATTTATCGATCAGCATCGTTTTGAGATCACGAGTAGAGATAACTACATCCTCTACTTCAGCGAGTACAGTCATGCGTTGAGCCAAGTATGTTCTTTCAAAAGCGGTCGTTGGAACACTGTCTTTTATATCCGCCATTAATTTTTCAAAAGCAGCCTGTAACTGTTCTTGAGTGATGTTTGCTATTTGTCGACCTCTTTCGTTATTCGGAGATTTTGGTAATGAAACGTAATTCCAGTAACACGATTTGTGATATTGGAAGCTTTTGCCTAACAAATCTTCCGGTGTTTCGTAGATACAAATTTTTGTGAACACTTCAACGTGTTGTCGATGCGAAGGATTGAAAATTAGCGTAGCTGCTGAAATTTCAGTTCAAAGATAAAGTTTTGTAATTTTGTTTTTAGTCGTATGATCACAAATGGAACAGCATGAGTTACTCCACGATTCGCAGCTTCTTCTTTTTGACTTGCGGGTCCTTTCAGTTGAGTGGCCAGCCACGCCTGATGACGAAGAACTTTTTTCCAGCGCTCTATGCAGTGATATTTCACGACGACAAATTTTTTCTTCGCTGATATAGCTGGCCATGCAACTTTTTATTTTTATAATTGAATGAAACAAATTCAAGATTAAAATTGCCAGATCTAGTATGACGGACAAAATGTCAAAATGCTTCCATTTTTCTGAAAATGTCTACTTATAGGTTATCGAGGTCACTGACGATGAAATCATAGTTTATCTTCAAACTACTAATCAACGAGAATTATTTATACTATGCAAAAAAATTACACAAAATAAAATAATTATAAAATTGAAACGCGCCTACTGGGCACGATACATAATCTGGTATATATATATATATATATATATATATATATATATATATTAATATTATATATATATATATATATATATATTATATATTATATATATAATATATATATATATATATATATATATTATATATATATATATATATATATATATATATATATGTAAGTATATATAATTTAAGTAAACATTAATTTCTGTATTAACTATAAAAGAACTCAAGTTTATTTGAAATTTATTTTTTTTTAAATGAAACTACATTAAATGAGAATGTAGGTATCTTATAATTAGTCTTCATCATCATTGGAGGAAGCGTCACTTTCATCATTCGATAGGTCTGCATTGTACATTTATCAAACGATTCTTGTTTAAACGAAATAACACTATCATCACTTCATTAGCAAATAAAACACGCTCGTTCTTCATTAAAAATGTTTATAACCATAGCGGCACGAACTTCACGTAGGTACCTAAACTTCTCACACAAACTGCCGGCAGAAAAATGGTTGGATTCGAAACCCGGCGAACTGGTAGCGTCCGGTCATCAAAGAACTATTATATTTTATGATTACGGAATTTTCAAAATATGTGTAAAACCTGGGATAGGGAGAAATAAGAATATATAGATACTATCGAAAAGGGCGAACATATTTCTAATTCGGACTTTTATTACTATCTGTAGCATATCTTGCATTATTTCTATGTCAGCTATCATTTCACTTGGCGACGCCCCTGAGGTATAGCGCTTTGCGATATCGAAACAACAGCATGGAGCCTATGATACATGTTCAAAGTGGAAAAATTACACATTTCGGTAAGTATGGCGGACCTTAAGTGACGCCAGATTGGTATGGCATCTTGAGTTCGAGGACTCTGGCGACCTGTTTGACGACATAAAACAAGAATCAAAGTGGGTCCTATGATCCAGGGGCATGGATATCAATTACATGTTTGAAAATTCGTCCCCTCTAAAATGTACACTTCAGTGGGAATTCAAAGTGGGGAATAACGTTGTTTATCAGCCCCCTAAGCCTTGGGGATTCTAACTATGATACACGCAAAAACCCTCTCGGCTCCTGGTCTATATGTTTTGGTAATATTGTTTTTAATTTTTGTTTGTGTTTATTTTCATATAATTTGTATTTATTCTATTGTAAGAAGTTGTTGAGAGGTGTAGTGCTAAATAAACAAGAAAACGGTGTCATGGGACACCAAGTAGGAACGAAGTTCCTTCGGATAATATAGAAGGACCACAATTTGCGAAAACGAAACATGTGCATGTCGGGGCGCACGACAGAATTGATAACTTATACTAATCCAAGTTGAAATAATTAATATTGAAATGTGGGGCTAAGAGCTCTTACGAGATTATAAATAGAAAAATTATAAAAGCCATTAGTAACCTCTGGGATTCTAACCCAGAATTACGGCACACCAGGGTTCAGTACTTAGACCACTCGGCCGTCAACGCAATGTAAAGTTTAGACGCAAGAGTGTATGTAACAAGAGGATAATGTATCGCCACGCTATATAATTGAATATAAACCTACAATACGTTGTAATGCCTGGTCCTGGTGGTTAAATGATACACATGTTCATTCTATACTTTGTCTTTATTTGTATAGACTCTAGACTATATCGTTAGCCTCTCGGCCAGCGTGACGGGTCTCCAAGTCTTACTTCAGTCTTACTATCTCTCAGAGATTCCCTCTGGTTCTTATATATTCATGTTACACAATATATTGCTGACGGGCGACCTTGCCCATACGTGCAGAATACAATAATAATATAAAGGTGTAACTAAACATCCTTCGTTTACTATGGAGTAACGTGACACTGACCTACTTGCCTACATGCACCACACCTCTGGGGCTAATTGAAAGAATTTTATTGAGGTTACTCGAGAAAATTCTGTTTCATCTAAATTTATAATAAAACATTTTTTTTTTCTTTTCAATTTTATAGTAATGGTTTAATTACCATATCCATTCCTGGAGGTGTGCTGGAAGTAGTTATAATTACAATAACAATTTTAAAGCAATTCATTTTACGTACAATCTCTATACGCGCTGTCTAACGTCCCTATACTCTCGTGATGATACGCCATATTTTTGATATATTAATAATTATTTCATTTCAGCCATAGTACTCTATATCAGTTACCTTTTACTTCAATTTGTGGACTCTTTCATTTGTCTCATTTATCAATTAATATAAACCCATCTATATATAACCACAATACTAACCATAAATCAATATATAATTATATATATCCACAATAATCATAACTAAGGTCCCTAAAACTGATTATATTCCCATGCCTTTCTAATCGTTGAGAGCTTTTAATTCCATTCTTCTCTACAGATAGCATCTAAAATTCTCAACATTTCGTCTCGCGCCAATGCCGATCGAATATTTAGATTACTGTAGAGTGTTGCAACATTAGTACATACCGTGTATGATTTATTCTTGGCAGCTTCCAAAATTCTAAATAACATAGCTAATGGATAGCTGTAGATTGTCGCAACACTATTTCTCCACAAAAATTTATATATACTCATCTATATATTTATTTATTTATTTAATCGGTTGCCTTTCTACCGTTTGGTGTGAGGCATTGAATTTATATCCTTAAGGTATATAATTCTCTCCATTTGGCTTTGTCTTTCGTACTTTGTTTTATTCCCTGCCAAGGAATTCCCTTTCTTTCTGCATCTTCTTTGATTCTGTCATCTCAAGTGTTTCTTGGTCTTCCTCTGGTATTTTATACCTCTAACCCTTGTTTCATATACATTTGTGTCAGTCTGTCTTCTTTCATACGGCACACATGTCCGAACCATCTTAATTGTCCTATTGTTTTTTCATTAATTGGTTTTATCTTAAGATTTTGTCTATATGCTTCGTTTCTTATTCTGTCCTTTTTGTTTTATTCTCGATTTTCCTCAAGAATCTCATTTCCATAGCATTTATCCTTATTTTATGCTTTTCTGTCCTGGTCCATGTTTCGCTACTGTACATAAGCGTCGGTCTTATTTTCTACTATTTCTACTTTTATCTCTTCTGCTATTTCTCTTCTACCAAAGAAAAAAATCTTTTCATCATCATATTAAATAGCTTTCCTGTCCAACCTTTCATTTATTTCATTGTCTATTCTCCAGTTTCTTTCAATTATTTCTCCCAAATATTTGAAGCTTTCCACCTGTTCAATTTGTTTTCCATGTAGTTCGATTTCGTGTCTCTTGTTTTCTCCGGCCATAACCATGCTTTTCGGTTTTCCCTATGTTTATCTTCATGTCTAGTTGGGACAGTTCTCTATCTAGTACTTCGATGTTATGCTGTACATCCTTTTCTGTCTCCGCCTGTCATCTGCGAACATCAATTCTGTCATCATTTTCCAGTATCCTAGTTTCAGTGGTCTATTTTTTTTTTGTTCATGGCTTCATCAAGGATCAGTGCGAATCGTAGCAGGAACACATCCCTGCTTCACCTCTAAAACTCCCTTGAATCTTCACTATTCGTTCTTACTATGTTCCTGTTATCCTTGTACATTGTCTTCATTATTTTTATTATTCTTTTATCAATTCATCTTTGTTTTCTAATACTATCCATATGTCTTCTCTTCTCACTCGGTCGAATGCTTTTCCAAGGTCTATAAAGCATACATGTATGTCCCTTGGGTTGCTTATTAGTTTTTCACTGATTTGCCTTAGAATAAATATTGCATCTTGGGTACTCTCTTTCCTAAATCCATATTGGCTGTCATCTATTGTTTCTTCGATTTTATCTCTCATTCTTTTTCCTATTATCATGGCTAGAATCTTACCCGGAACACTAGTCAACGTTATTCCTCTATAGTTGTTGCAATTTATCTTATCTTCTTTTGTTGTGTATCGGTAGTATGATTCCTTTATTCCATTCCAATGAGATTCTCATTCGTTTTACTATATCATTCATGATTTCAGTTAATATCCTTCTTCCTTCTCTGCCCATATATATTATCATTTCAGGTGTTACGTTGTCTATTCCTGGTGATTTTCCTAATTTCGATTTTTCAGTTGCTTCTATAACTTAATTTCCTTGTATTTCCTCTATTTCTTCTTTGTGTCCAAATATTTCTTCTATTTATTCTTTATTTTCAGTTTTAATTTGTTTGTCCACCATCCAGTTTTCTTCGTTATTATGTTCGATATTTTTGATACTCCGCAGCTGTCTTTGGCTGCTTGTAGGATGATACTATCTTCAAAGAATTCCCATTTTTCTTCTATTTCCATTTGTGAAGCCAATCCTTTGAACTTTTTTTCTAGAATAGCTTGGTATTTCTCTCGATATTGTTCTTCTTTCAATTTATAACTTTTCATATTCTCTTTGACTTTCTTTCTCCTTTTCTCCCATTTTTCTTCGTTTCTCATTACCATATCCATCTTAACTAAGAAGTGGTCGCTATCTATATATAGCATAAAAATTTATATGTTTCATCTCTTTTTGTTAACGATTCCATCTCGTAACATTTCATTATTATATTTTCACCATAATTCATTAGCAGGGGGCATAGTTCATCCCGTGAGCGTCATATACGCATTCTCATTAGTATACTTTTATTGCTCTCTCATTTTAACCATTAAATAATTGTGCATTATCTATACCATACTATTTTGGAAACTATAATCAGTCTTAGCAGTACCTATATTTGATAATGGGCTCAAAGTTTAAACTTTATTAAAAAACAATATTTAAATTTTCATATTTTTGTCCCTTCTGACAACTTCAAATATTCAAGCTTCATCGAGTATAATAAGTTAATTTTCTTATTTGCGTATCATCAGGTGAGCAACAGTTTACAATTTCTTAACAATTTCTCTGACTTTTATAATTAACACTTGTGATGCCTAATATCAGCAATTTCATTTAAGATAAAAATTGATTACAAGATTTAAATTAATCAAAAAATTAAAAATTTCCGAAGTAGGTCAATGTCTCAGTAAGATTTAACTAAAAAATAATACATAAATGCAAAATATTCATAATAAAAAAATTTCTAGCTTCGAAATATTTGACATATATATTCATAAATCTTATTTGACCGCAAGACTCCAAATCCATTCAATAAATCAACTATTTATTCATATAAACAATAGTAACTCGATAGTGAGTCAATGCCGGTCAATGTCATCAAATTACCCATGTTATCATAATAGCAATGTTATAATAATAATAATAATGCCAATGTCATACAATCCATCTTCATTTTAATGCAACAGAACGAGTGATTAATTATTTCTCTAATTGCACACTATATATAAAAATTTCCATAATCTTGAATGGGAATACTTCCAAAAAAAATAATGATAATTATCCACAATGATTTCAATTCCCTCTTAAACTTAAATTACGATTATTGCATGAAAGACGGAAACCCATAATAAAATTAAATCTAATAATAAAATTAATAATGATAAAATAATAATAGAATTAATAATGATAAAAAACAATAATGAAATACTTAGGTCAGGTAATAATTAGTGGTCAGTGTCATAATTTAACTCAAACTTAATGTAGAAAAAATTCATTAACGTAATAACTGATAATAAAAAAAATTAATGTCTCTTCTTAAAAATAATGTCTCTTTTTTTCTTCCTTTTAAAAAAAAAACAATGTCAATTTCACTCCATATTTACACACCTACTTATACGTCCATAACTCGTTTGTCTCTGCACAGCCATTTATACAAAGGGTAGATCCTACCTTAACTTCCTGCGGTTTGTAACTTCCACTGCCTGCGGAACTCGTTCACAGCCATTCCTTCGGTCGTGATGCCTGCGTTGCCATCTCCGGAACTGCGAAGCAACCAGCCTCTATGGGCGATGATCATTTCTTCTTCTTCTTCCCATTTTTGTTCACTAACTGTCACTATTTTCCAACTCCAATAATAAAACTGGCAGGATCGCCATGTAATGATACACATGTTCCTTCTATACTTTGTCTTTATTTGTATAGACTCTAGACTATATCGTTAGCCTCTCGGCCAGCGTGACGGGTCTCCAAGTCTTACTTCAGTCTTACTATCTCTCAGAGATTCCCTCTGGTTCTTATATATTCATGTTACACAATATATTGCTGACGGGCGACCTTGACCATACGTGCAGAATACAATAATAATATAAAGGTGTAACTAAACATCCTTCGTTCACTATGGAGTAACGTGACACTGACCTACTTGCCTACATGCACCACAACGTAGACATTATTTTATGGAGCAAATTTTCAAAGCTTTATCTTTTCATTATGCCATATCTGATTCCTATCGTAATTTGTTCTTGCATATAACTTATACAAAATTATTTCGATGTTTCAAATCTGACGTTTTCGAGTTGCTTGTACATGAATTCGTGAGTACATTATAATGCATTGCCGATTGACATGGCGGAGTGGGATCAGAAAGAGAAGGGATGAGAGAACGGAAGAGAAGAGGGAGAAAGAGAAAGGTATACAATATTCGCTTGTTAACTAAAAGAGTGACGTTAGTCAGTCAACTTTCGTCAGTTCACTTCCGTCACACTTTTAGTCTCGCATAATTTTCAGTTTGGTCCTGCAGCGAAATTCCTATCTCCTCCAAGTCTGCCGGAAGGAACTTCGTTCCAATAAATAAATAAATAAATAAAAAAAATTGATATGGTTTATTTATTTGCAATATTATTATAGAAATATGTGGTATAATATGAAAAAGAATTGATCAATGAAAGGAAAACTTCAATAAACTTAAGCAGATATTAGTAAATGATAGATGAGTATAAATATACATTCATTGACTGAATGAAGTGAAGCGTGAAGGTTGTGTGATTCTTGCTCTTCATAAAACGTAAGTTTCAGAAAGAAGAACCGCGAATCTAAAGTGCATATAAGTATCAGTGGAAAGATAAAACGAAGGTGATGATCTTTCTGTGGAAAAATCCTAAACAATTATTACCAAATAAAATTGAAAATATACCACATATAGTCATTGATAATGAAATAGTTAG